>JAVGVS010000005.1:3318592-3841092 GCA_032718565.1 Distichodus sexfasciatus
TGATGCCGTCCTCCGACAGGTGGCCCAGGCAGATGGCGTCGTCCAACGGCTTGTGTCGCTACGGCGGCCGTATCGACTGCTGCTGGGGCTGGACGCGGCGCTCCTGGGGACACTGCCAGCGTGAGTAACCGCCGCCGCTGCTGCCGGTGACCGGGGATCAGGGCTCTGCTTGGGGGGACTTCCAGTCTTGTTAGATGCTACTGCTCAACTGCATTCACTTAAACATATACTTACACTGTCCACGAAGCAAGTCACTAGTTCTTTACTCAACAAGCTGTTGGTCAGGTATCGGAGAATGGGTTGCTGTTCAACCCCTTAAACAGAAGGCAAAAAAAAACACATCATTATGTATACATATATATATATATATACACATATATATATACATATATATATGTATATATATATGTGTATATATATATATATATGTATACATAATGATGTGTTTTTTTTTGCCTTCTGTTTAAGGGGTTGAACAGCAACCCATTCTCCGATACCTGACCAACAGCTTGTTGAGTAAAGAACTAGTGACTTGCTTCGTGGACAGTGTAAGTATATGTTTAAGTGAATGCAGTTGAGCAGTAGCATCTAACAAGACTGGAAGTCCCCCCAAGCAGAGCCCTGATCCCCGGTCACCGGCAGCAGCGGCGGCGGTTACTCACGCTGGCAGTGTCCCCAGGAGCGCCGCGTCCAGCCCCAGCAGCAGTCGATACGGCCGCCGTAGCGACACAAGCCGTTGGACGACGCCATCTGCCTGGGCCACCTGTCGGAGGACGGCATCATCAGTTCTCAGCCAATCGCAGCGCAGAGTGTTTTTGAATGAGCAACTACCTTTAGCAAGGGCCTATTTACCACAGGGCGGGGATTAATGCAGGAGAGAAATTCAGCATTGTACATTGATCTTTACTACATTTCACACAAGACTCATTTGTGGCACTCTTTTTTTTGTCCACGATTAGAAATGAAAGGTGCACGAGGGTGAAGAGGCACTCTGGCCAAAAGCATTAATGTGACCAGCAATGAAAGAAAGCTAATGAGAACTTTCAGAATAAGTCATTCGTATTACACATTAACATTTTTGGCCGGAGCGCCCCCTTTAAATTGAATTAACAAGCTTCGGGGCTCCAGTAAAAAAGCTGCTGATTCGAGAAACTGCATGGAGCTGTTAAAATTCATATCAAACACATATCAAACTGCCGCTGCCTAACGACTTCATTTCAAAAATCTTTCAAATGAGATAAATCTATATCTCTGATGGCTTTCAAAGGTTAACTTAAGGACATTTTTTGATACCTGCATATGGCTTAATTCTGTTTCATGATCTACTATGGCTTGCACTTGTTGTCAGTCTGTTTGCTGTCATTGAAGACAGGAAATTATTGCTTATGTCTTGGCTGATAAAATAAAGGTCATAATTAAATAAATAGCTAACACTCAGGAGCCTGCCTCAACCAAGCCTGCTTATCCATATATCAGTGAGCCAATGACACCTTATCAGCATTCGCCCTGCTTTCCTTGTACACGCTAGATAGAGGGGGAACGTCGTTGTGAATTATCGCCCTCCCGGCCCCCTTTCCATCCTGGACATTACGGGCCGACGTGGCAGCGCTCTGCGGCGCTTTTGCTCCCCGGAGACACGGTGGAAACGCTTGCCGATGGCGCAGAAAATGATAATAGCATTTTGACAAAGAAATACAATGTGACACGAATGCACGGGGGTGGAAAGTGAGGAAAGTGTGTTTAATTCACCATACGCCATTTCTCAGAGAAACAGGAAGAGAGGATGTTTCAGGGCTTAGATGAAGCATTCTTGCAAACAGACACAGTTTCTTGGCAGTCATGAGCCTTTTTTTGGCCGTGGAGAGGGGCTCCTAACGTTTTTAAGGAGGGGAAATAGACTGAACCATTTAAGGTCTCAGAAAATAAGCATCAGAGTGCAACATTTGGTCATAGCATGATGTAAGCTGAAGAGATCGGGAAGGGGGGGGCCTTCTTTGCCAAACGGCGAGACTAAAAATACACTTTAACACAATACGTCTGAGTTCATTACCATATAGAGGAGACAAGTAGAGGAGACGAAGGGGATGAGTTTGAGAGTGAAAGAGCAAGAGAAAAGAGGGAGGAAGAGCAAGAGGGAGACAGAAAGTGTGTAAGACAAAAGACACAAAGAGACAGACAGACAGACAGACAGACAGACAGACAGACAGACAGACAGACAGATAGATAGATAGATAGATAGATAGATAGATAGATAGATAGGAATGGATGAGCAATGTTGTACATTTCAGCCACACTCCACTCGTTTCTCTCTTATCCACATGGGCAGAGCAGCAGCGGAGATGCTAATGCTAGAGCTCGTTGTGCCAATCACACACACACACAGCTGAGCGGGAACGAGCGATCTAGCAAGGAATGTTAGTGTTCAGAATCCCACACAGAAAGGGACCGAGCCTTCACCACCTCCACACACACCGTTGCTCACATGCATCAACTGTCGCACCACGCTCTTCATGCTCCGACACCGGCGGTGTATAATCTTGCCAGTGACACTGTTTTCTATAATGAACGCAGTAACGGGCACTAACAGAAGCGCAGAGCAGCAGAGAGAGTAGCAGCACATCGCTTTACTGCCACATTAATAATGAAATCCCCTCATGGCTGATCTCCAGTTAGTCACTTTAACTCATAAAACCAATAAGGACTGCTAATAATACAGCAACAGCAGCAGCAGTGAGCACAGCAGCCGAGAGCAGGACATTTGTGAGAGAAAGAGGAGGGAAAACAGAAGGGACCAAATGAAAGAAAAAACAGAAAGCAGAAAAACACTGAAGACTGATGTGTTTTTGAGATATAGGGAAAAAGATTTTTAAAAGCAACATAAAGAAAACAAAGCATCAGACAGTGTAAGAGACAGAAAGAGAGACAGCACAGATAGAACAGGGAAATGTAAAAAACAAAACAAAAAACAGGAAGCAAACTAAAGAAATGGGCAAAGTGTGTGAAATAGAATGTGTATGTGAGAAGGAGAGAGAGCACAAAAAAGTAGTATGAAAGAGAAAGTGAGAGTGAAAGAGAAGAGGATGGATAGAGATGGGCAGCGTATGCTGATCTGTGTGTGTGTATTTTATCTGCAGGTGTGAGTGATGCAGTTTGGAGTGTATATTGCCACCGGCGGGGCAGAGACCTCACATGCTGTAGCGTGCCAACCTGGAGTTCATGAACTCTGGGCCGCTTCCAAAAAGATGCCAAACGGAGACAAAGGGAACGAGGGAGGGGATGAACAGTCAGAGAGAGGGAGAGAGAGAGAGACGCCTGGCGCCAGACTCAGTCCTTAGTCGGGATAACAAGTCTGTCACAACAAATGTCTGCCACCTTGTAGAACTACTCACCTCGCCCTGTCAGAGCCCCAACCACGCGCTGGCAAAGCCTTGTTCCGTCTACATTCAACACATGTATCTGCTTTGTGGGTGGAATAAATCCACTTAAAAATCTCTTCTTACTCTTCAGATGTAGTAGCCAAGACCCAAATTACTGATGGACACAGCTATTTGTGCTCCTACACAATTGGGGGAGAACACATTCATGCAAAATTCATGAAATTCCAGCTTCTAACGACCGGCAGTAGTCGCCTACATTAAATTCATATTGTGTTTTTCAACATCATGTAATATGTATATGGTCACCTTATGAATAGTAAATGAACAATGCTGGCTGGGGTTTGGAGAAGGCAAGTACAGAATGGGGTTTGTACTTCATATGTTCATGTAACACAGCTTCTGACAAGCCTGCAATTAGTTGACATTCATCAAAACACATGTGTGGCGTTCCAAACAATGTCCATGACCCTGGAATAGCCTGTGTTCATGCATATAAATACTGTTCCATCTACTAGTCTTTCTAACAACACTTTTAATACAAAAGGGGAATGTATCTTAAATTCCCCATATTATACACTGAAGAAGGATTTTAGCTAACAGAAACTGTGGTGTGTATTTAATTTAGTGACTAGCCACTGGGCATCAGCAATGAGGTCAACGATGTGCCAACCCATAATGGGACCAGCTAAAAGAAGAAGAAGAAGAAGAAGAAGAAGAAGAAGAAGAAAAATGTTCTACAGCTGACCGATAAATCAGCATGCTGATATAATCAACAGACATAATAAATGGCTGATTAATCACTAGTTTATAACAGCTAATAACAATAAAAAAGATCAATCATGCAACCAGTTATGAGTCTGGTCACTGTGTAATTTGTCCACTAGAGGGCAACACTGCCTCTTCAATGCTTGCTTTTCTTGTATTTTCTTTGTTCAAAAATCTATTTATATAACCTCTATAAGGCTCTAAAACTTAATGTTTCTTATAACCGTTAAGACTCTTATGTGCTTATGGATAAACATGAAACATGGCCTTCATGGCGTCACTGGATTTTTACATCTAAAGCAATTTTTAAAATCCTGATTGGCCACTAATGTTTACCATTTGTTTTGTAACCTGTATTTATGCAAAATGTAACTAATTAGAGAATGTCAAATAAGTACAAACATGAGAATACCATAAATTTCCACTGTGCTACCACAGCTGAACAATGCATCAGCTGATGCTGTTTGTCAGTCAGGTTCAGGACATTTGATAGACTACTAGATTTGACATCTAAAAGGACTAAATGGCATAACATTGAGGTGTGGAACATAACACAACCTCTAGTATGATTCTCACTTTAAACCAAATACCCGAACAGCACTACAAGGTAATTCCCTTCTGAGGGCTGTAATGAGTCTTTTCTATTGATTAAAAACACCACGGAGGTAGTGGCTACAGAGCCTGTTAGTCCTTTAGCCCCATTCCTCAAACAGACTGAGCTATGAGTTTGCCTCAAATGGATCTCTACTCCCTCTGAAGTGCCACATATGTTTCTTGAAACAATGACTTTCTCAACCAGTGCTGTGCATATGACCTTGCTTCATTGCTTTTAACAGGGTCTCCTTTACTTCCCCTCAGAATTACAGAATTGCATCTAACAAACATCACATAGATGGTGACTTGTAACAAGGGAGAGTTGGGCATAATCCAAGGACAGACTTAGACAACATAGTCAAATTAGTCTAAACAAAGTCAATGTAATGAATGGCCCTGAAGTCTACACAAACATTGACTCGATCCACAAAGAGTCATCCAGCGATCCTCACTTAAGGCAATAGCAATGTGGAACTGATCAAGGATAGATCATTAAAAGATAGCGTGACCATTAAGAAACTTGCAAGACTAATTATGGATTGGGGTTTCATGCAACTACTCCATAACACATGATGCTAATTAGTTATATTAAGTTAGACAAGATAAAACTAGAATGTATTTTCCCAAGTAGCTCATGCTGATGTCTGCTTGACATAATACACTAAGTAATATAATGTTGTACTTAGTTTAATTGAGAGAAAACTTGCAATATTCATCTAAATATATTTTGCCATGGGTAATTGCCATTCTGTATTTAAAAAAAACACACCCTATACTCTCCCCTTTTGTGTTGCATGTCACCACTCGCCTGATACACAAAACAAACTGAGTAGTGATGCTGATGAGGGCTATTAAAAAGTAATGCAATGGGGGCCGCCGTTTATAAGATGTATGTAGGGCACTATGTTTTAGGGAGCCATTTGAGACACACCCTCTGGCTTGGCCCATTAGACATTGCTACTAAATGGCCCTGCCGAAGGACTGGAAATAATGAATGGGCCGTATCGCAGGCAGCATGCTCTTGCTGGATATGGTGTCTATGAATTTAGATTGAGGTAGCAAAGAAGGTTTATAAGCAGTGGAAATTGGCAAATAATGACCCGGGTGACAAGCCCCCTCCATCATAGTTGGCATTAATAACGTACCCTGGTGGGTTAATGTACATGCTGATTACGTGCTGGCCAGCAAGCCCAGGAAAATGTCAGTGCAGTACAAGCCAGTATGAGCTCAAAGATGTCTTACAAAACACCAGGATACATATACATATGGATGATTTAACGAGGAAGCAAGAGATAGAAACTATCTTATAAAGATAAAATGCTGTCAACAAAGAGCAAGGTAAATTATCACATGGACTGTTTGTCAAAGAATGTCAAACAACTTCTAAAGCAGATGGTTGTGTCTTGCCACCAACCTGTTTACACACTTACCCCCAAAAAACATATGAAGGAGGAAGAAAGGTCACAGCAGTCAGAAACGCAGAGATTGTGTTCTTTATCAATAAAACAAAATGTTTACCATATTTTTCTTTTCTGGTAATAGTATTAGGTAGAAACATTTGTCAGGCAAAGTGGACAACCATTCATATATTTTGACTCATTTTAGATCATGAAGGGAGATTTACCGAAAATCTTTCATCTTTATGCTCAACTCCCTTTTTGTCTATGTAAGACCACATTTACAACGCAATGTAAGGCACTGATCTGTTTTGTTTATACTGTATATCCCAGCTGAGTTGTATTTTTTAACAAAGCCTTCTACAGGACTCAGGGTTTGCATTGAAATTTAATGTAATTTTAATGTAATATAATACCAGCATTCCAGCATTAGACGGTAAGGCTCTAAATGAAAGGTGCTATGTTTGAGCTGGATTAAACTACAGGATTCATTTAAAATTAAGTTTCAATTTTAAAAAATGAAATAAATTTCAGTCTTGTTTCAAATAACAAGATGTGTCATTCCTGAGGTAAGAATAAAACATGTGACAGCTTTTACTCCTCAGGCTGTACCTGATGCAGTTCTACGTGGTTTATATTCTGGTGCCTGGCTCCAAGTTATGCAAACACCAAAAGCAGACACTGATAAATCTGGTTGGAAAAATACTGCTTGTGGGCAATAGGCTGCTTGTACAGGATACAAACTAATACATTATCAAGGGTCCCTGTGGTTCTTTGAATACATTTGAAAACTGCATTATGCAGGTCTCCCTCTGGGAGGTAGACAATAAGCAATTAGGAAAAATGAAATTAAGAAAGGCAGCAGAAAAGTGGAATCTCGTGAACAAGTTAATTTGCGAGACCGCTGTTTTTTCCCCACTTTTTCATTTCACCAAAGGGCAACACATTTCACGCACACAAGAAAAAGGATGGTTACGTTCTGTGTTGCCGACCAGGCAGCTTTGTGAGAGAGAAATTTAATGTGGCTGAGATTAAAGTACCTTCTAATGTGGTTTAATCAAATACATTTATGACAGTAAGTTTATACATGGAGGTTTTTTTGACATGCCAGACAGACAGACATGTTTATAAACGTGACAAACCTGCCAATTTTATGACATTTTCTTTATTATTTTGCATAAAATAATCAACACTCATGCTAATTCTCTACATATTAATTTCAGCTTCAAACATGGAACTCACTAAACATAAAACTCACTAAATAGCAACAATTAGCTTCCTCATTATTATGGGTGCTAAACAGACGCCGTCTCACTTGACACTTCTGTAAAGGTAAAAACAGCAATGCAAACATCTGAAATGACTGAAAACCACTAGTGACGAAACTGTGGAGAAGACAACTGAAGAGGAAACTTTGCAGGGAGCAGATGACAATGCTGAGAAGACGCATGTTGTTGAAAGTGGAGAAAAGCAGGAGAGCTAACCTGGCTTGTTATTATGTTATTAAATTACAGGATAGTGCAGGACAAACTTCTGTTTCTGTCCAGGATGTGATCGACAGCTTTCTGGCTCCAGCTTTAAGTTCCTGCTCAGTACATTTGGTACCCAGGCCAAAAGGCAACCAAAAAAGGCTACTGATACAATACAGTAGGATCTGCAATTAACCCATCCACCTATAGCACTTAAAAACATATCACTGCACAGTTGTACACTGCCTTAAGACATAAATAATTGTCCCTTATTATGAAGTCATAAATCTGCTCTCCCACTTAAGTTGTATAGAAGTTAAACATGCCAGACAAATGCTGCTTTGAATAATACATTTAATAAAATATAAAAAGGCACGCTCGCTTTTTTATCATCATTTTGAGTTATATTCAGAATTTATTACTTTAATCATTTAAAGTAATAAATCATTATTACTTTAAATTTAAATTTCTCTAGGTAGACACGTCATGTCGCTAGCAAGCTGTACATAGCTACCTGGCTATTTAGGTATTGACAATACAAGCACTACGTAGCATTAGCTTTTGTGTCATAATGTAACGTGTTATATTAGTGAGTAAAAAGGTAACAAGCTAGGTATGTTTGTAATTGTAGGTAAAGTTTTACTAAATATTGTGTCACTGGCATATGGTCCTTTTCAGCTAAAATGCCGCTCAGTGAAAGAGGTGCTTACTACTAAGGCAGCTTCTGACAGAATGGAACACCGCCGCTCCCTCGGGCACCGCATTCACGCGGCTCGCACTTGGGTGGCCGTGTCCTCATGAATGCCGGAGCCGGAGAGCGCACGGAAACTTAAGCTAGGTGTATTAATAAACGGGCATGATGCAAGAGACTGAAAGTAACTTGAAAATAGCCTAGCGGGATGACTGTAGCTAAAACGGGAACACACCGAACAGTGCGCTAAGTCGGACTACACGGCGCGCAAACAGCCCCCGGACGCGTTCATTTTACCCCGGTGCGCGCGTTAATCGCGTTGTAAGAATTTGACCCACATTAATCTCGAAATAGCTTTTAGTAGAACCGAATATCTCAGGCACGTCCCTCTACAGCTTTGGCACGTTTCTGCGCCGCTCCTTGCATATTTCAGCCGTCATGTTAGGACATGAACACCGGCATCGTGCGCGCAGCTCAGCTCCAATAAATGTACACATACAGTAAGACATAAAAATGCCAATAGGTTGTTTTTTTTGGAGTGATGCCATGGAGGGACACTTTTTTCTTTTATACAATCTTTCTTTGCCTCAAACACTTAACCACAAAGTGGAAGCCCTTTCCACCCAGAAGAACCTCCTATATCTCAGATGCACTATATCAATTAAACCCATTTATGAACACCAACGAAACACTTAAAAAAATTTCATATCAAAAGTAAACACTTCTGTTTCTCTGGTCCACGTCCATTTCTGTATGCACAAATTAATTAGGAGTAATCAGGAATAAAGCATTAGAGAATACTTTGCCAATTAGTGAGTGTTAAAAAAGTGACGTTGCTGTACTGACGCACAAGATGTTTATTGTGGAAAGCGCAAATTGTTCAGTGCACATTAGAAATAGCCATTTGATTGGAATAAGCACAACTCAGACTCCTGATTCCTTTGCAAAAAGGCGCAAAAATAAATCTACGGTCTTTGACCAGCTCTCAACGGGACGCAAGCGAATAAACAGAAAAAAAAAAATCTCATTTATGTATATTAATTTTGAGGCGATTAAACGTTTATACAAAATAAATAAACAAAACATCGCATTAAGGATAAGCCATATTTTTTCCACCCCTCAATATAAACCCTTACCTTCCATCAAAGTCAGCTCTCACCCCGGACCAGCAAGTCCACAAGAAAATCAACTTTATCAGCATCTCCACACGCGTGTCCTGAACAGTCGCGGTAAATCCAAAGTGTTTGCAGAACTCCGCTGCTCTAAGTTGAAGCTGGAGAAGTCGGTGCGCGGCTCTGCGCGTCACAGCGAGTACGGCGTGTTGGAGGCGCTTTTGTCCTTGCGGCGGTTCATCCGTATTGTGTGTGTGTATCTGAAGTGCAGGAGATGTAAAGCTCGCTGCCTCTCGTGTAGCGGCTCAGTTGTGACCCTCCGACTGCTGTGTGAAGCCCGTGTGTGTGGCACTGCTCCCTACTGGTGCTCCGAGGAGCGGCACGATGCCCAGGGGTCCGAAGCGGGGCCGCGTTCACATCAGACACACACCTCCACGGGTTTACTCTATGGGCTCAGTGGTGGTAGTGCTGGACGAATGGGAAATAGAGCCAGACTAATCCCAGTTATCCTTAGAGATATATGGTACTGGAAAAACTACAAAGCAATGTTTCCTGCATTTTATAACATAAAAAGAATGCATAATTTTATAATTATTGTTATTTTTAGAAAAAGGCATCTGTGTATATTAACAAATGATCAGAAGATAAAATGAAGTAAAAATGCTAAATTAGTTAAAAACTAATATTACATGAAGAAGCAACTAAATTATAACTGCAAATATTGTCTACAGTAAAGTGCACAAAACATGAGGTTCAAATGTAATGTTGCAAGCACAAAATGGATTCTGATCATCATAACATTGGGTCAATGGGTTCATGTATAATGAAGGTACAGTTCCAACAGGTAAAAGACATTAATATACAGAATAAAGACATAACTATGAGATAAACACTTGGAGGTCGAGGTCTTCACCATGTTTATGTTCTGTTACAGGGTCACTCCATAGCAACATGTTTGCTATCTATTTTTAAACACAATGGTTCAGATCTATCCATAATCTATCCATAATAATTATAATTTAAGATTTTAGTATTTGTTATGCAGTCCACCTGTATAAACATTAAAATAAATGTTTTTTCAGTGACTGATATGGTAGATGACTGGACTGAGTGATTTCACTTTTAATTGGTGCACTGTCACTAAATTATGACAAAATATTTAAGTTTGAAACCAACCCAAATGGTTCTTTAAGGATCTGTCCCTTAAAGTGTTACTGATTACAAATGGTTATTCTATGGCATAGTTCCAGAGAATGGTGTTTCTGTCTATAGATGCTGTCTATTTACTGATGATTTGTGCACCTAGTCTGCCTCATTTTAAGACACACATACTGTATAAACCAAAAATGTAGAATAAATACCTTTAATAGGGCTGAATGTCAAATGTACTTTCTACAGTTCACTCTCAACAATGTAACAGAGATGAAGTAGGAGATTTCAAGGACACCTGTAGAAAGGCATGAACACAGCAGTGTGAAAATACAAAAACTGCTCCACCACCCAAGGTTATGAGAAATGCAACAGAGATTATGTTCACAGCTATAGAGAGAAACACAATCATTGCTGTGTTGAAAGTCTGATCTGTTACTACCAGCTGTGAAGATCTGAATCCTCATTATTGATCCCATGTTCCGGACAGCATTTGTGCTTATGTGTTTAATTTTGACAACTCAATATACACTCTTGCTTTGGACTTTAGAATTTCTGTGTTTGGACAACAGCCCAAACAACCTGCCCATCAACCCTTAACATTACTGCACATACAGTCAAGTCCATAAATATTGGGACATTGACACAATTCTAATCTTTTTGGCCCTATACACCACAACAATGGATTTGAAAAGAAACGAACAAGACGTGCTATAACCGCAGACTTTCAGCTTTAATTTGAGGGTATTTACATACAAATCAGATGAACGGTGTAGGAATTACAACAGTTTGTATATGTGCTTCCCACTTTTTAAGGGACCAAAGGTAATGGGACAATTGACTGCTCAGCTGTTCCATGGCCAGGTGTGTGTTATTCCCTCATTATCTTATTTATTTGCATTTGGAATCTGTTGCTGTCAACTCTCAAAATGAGATCCAAAGAGCTGTCACTATCAGTGAAGCAAGCGATCGTTAGGCTGAAAAATAAAAACAAACCCAATAGAGAGATAGCAAAAACATTAGGTGTGGCCAAATCAACTGTTTGGAACATTCTTAAAAAGAAAGAACACACCAGTGAGCTCAGCAACACCAAAAGACCTGGAAGACCACGGAAAACAACTGTGGTGAATGACTGAAGAATTCTTTCCCTGGTGAAGAAAAACCCCTTCAGAACAGTTGGCCAGATCAAGGACACTCTCCTGGAGGTAGGTGTATGTGTGTCAGAGTCAACAATCAAGAGAAGACTTCACCAGAGTGAATACAGAGGGTTCACCACAAGATGTAAACCATTGGTGAGCCTCAAAAACAGGAAGGCCAGATTACAGTTTGCCAAACAACATCTAAAAAAGCCTTTACAGTTCTGGAACAACATCCTACGGACAGATGAGACAAAGATCAACTTGTACCAGAGTGATGGGAAGAGAAGAGTATGGAGAAGGAAAGGAACTGCTCATGATCCAAAACATACCACCAAATCAGTGAAGCATGGGGGTGGTAGTGTCATGGCTTGGGCATGTATGGCTGCCAATGGAACTGGTTCTCTTGTATTTATTGATGATGTGACTGCTGACAAAAGCAGCAGGATGAATTCTGAAGTGTTTCAGGCAATATTATCTGCTCATATTCAGCCAAATGCTTCAGAACTCATTGGACGGCGCTTCACAGTGCAGATGGACAATGACCCGAAGCATACTGCAAAAGCAACCAAAGTTGTTACGGCAAAGAAGTGGGACGTTATGCAATGGCCAAGTCAATCACCTGACCTGAATCCGATTGAGAATGCATTTCACTTGCTGAAGACAAAACTGAAGGGAAAATGCCCCAAGAACAAGCAGGAACTGAAGTTCAGTTGCAGTAGAGGCCTGGCAGAGCACCACCAGGGATGTAACCCAGCGTCTGGTGATGTCTATGCGTTCCAGACTTCAGGCTGTAATTGACCGCAAAGGATTTGCAACCAAGTATTAAAAAGTGAAAGTCTGATTTATGATTGTTAATTTGTCCCATTACTTTTGGTCCCTTAAAAAGTGGGAGGCACATATACAAACTGTTGTAATTCCTACACTGTTCACCTGATTTGTATGTATCAAATTAAATTAAAATTAAAGCTGAAAGTCTGCAGTTAAAGCACATCTTGTTCGTTTCTTTTCAAATCCATTGTTGTGGTGTATAGAGTCAAAAAGATTAGAATTGTGTCGATGTCCCAATATTTATGGACCTGACTGTATATAACATTTTCTATATACAAGAGCAGTACAGGAACATTTAGGTATTAAAATGTTTTTCAAAAAAAGTTTCAATTATTTTATGATCTTACTAAAACAACCAGTCAAACCACAAGAAACAAAAAATGTCTAATGATTTTGTCACATCTTAAACACAAGCCTTGTTACATTACTGTTTATTGCTTGATGCAATAAAATGCAAAGCTTATTATGCCCCATAATAGCATGTGGGTTTGAAATCAACTCTATGTGATGTCTGAAACAATCTTAAAAATGACTAAAAAAACACTGCAAACATAATTTAAATATAACTTTCACTTCACATACTGCATCTAATGGCTTACCCCAAGTATTATTATAAACATAAAACATGTTTTATATTCAGTGAAAACTTCACAAGACAGGATTCAGGATTTCTTTTCAAGGCTGAGATGAGATATGTAAGAATGCCAGAAGCATTTTAAAGGGCATACACGCGAACACACATACACATCCATAGCAAAACTTGTAGGTTCATCTACATTTTTCCACTGAAGTGAGTTAAAAGGGTGAACATCAGCATGGCGGAAATGCCGACTGGGTGAATGATGCATAAGATTTGTGAGTTCAAAAGCCGGAAAAGCAATGAACCTGTAGGCTGAAAGATTCACGCAGGTATGAATCAGAGACTAATGTATATCTCCATAAGAATAAATGGAGAATATTACACCACAGCAGGACCTACATCACTGTTTAAAACGCTGCATGAATATAATAACTGAAGAGCTTTCCAGAAGGTGAGATCTAAACAGTTCTGGGCAACCAAAAAGGTCTTTCATTTATCAGAATAGTGTAATGCACTCACTGAAATTAGCCCATAAATCCTTTATCATGAAGTAAATAAAAAGTTAAGTAAAGAAGGCTCAAATAATTTACATTTAACACACTAACACCACCGGATTGTGATTGCTCATCTTGTCAGTCTTGGCAAATTTCCATACAAAAATTTAACTCTAACACCGCAGTAAAGAATTATGACAAAATTATATTTTTTCATCAGAAAAAAAGAATATAAGTAATAAAAGAGCTCTGAAATGGTAAAAAAAAAAAAAAATCCACAACGATGCTTCCATGGTAACCTGACTTCCTATAACTCACACCATTGGTCAGAATGATTTTAGTCATCACGCTTTCTGATGAGCTTTTGTCACAGATGAATTCGAGTTAGATTGCAGGCCGATTCTCTTGTGAATTCTAAGTTGGCGCAAAGTGGGAAAATTGCCCACTGCACACGAATTTCTCAAACCAAACTGCCTTTTCCATTTGAAATGTGGGATCCAGCATTGTTAGAAGATACTGCATTTTCAGTAATGGCATTCAATGAACACTTTCAATCACACACAAGTTCTCCGTTCTTACCACTTGACGAAAAACAGCATCCTTTTGTTGATGCAGACCTCAGTCTGGAAAAGCTGTAAACAGTCAAGTTAGATCATACGACTACGGGAAGGCGAGGCACTGAAAACAAGGCTATCGTGAGGATCTAATAGGTGACTGTCAAATCACAAATGTCAAAACATCTCCAGAGATTTCCGGCCGTCTGACGGCTTCCAAACATCACACACTGAAGATACTCCAAGGAATACTTCAGATTCATAAATAAACTAAAAGCAAAGGATGAGGGCACAGTTGGGGAGGAACCGTGGAGAGATAAAGAATAAAAGTGTTCAAAACAAGTGCAATACTTGGGATTTTTTAATTTTAGATGACTTCCATATTGCACAAACACAAATCAAACTCTGACTACCTACACTGCTGCACTCTCAACACCTTTTGTTAATGCAGGCAGACATTCCACAACGCACCAGTCAACCTTTCAACATCCGAAGAGACAACATGGAATGGAACACAAGATCAACTGGTAAACAACGTTGCCTCAGGAACTAATTTTATACAAAACGTCGCACATCTGAGAAATTTTGGAATTGGGGTGCGCATAAATCACACCTATTCTTAAGAGTGAGAGAAGGTGAAAGAGAGAGAGCGCGAGTGTGTGTGTGTATGAGAGAGACTGGCTTTCTGCCTCTTCACTCCAGAAGCCAGCAATTCCTTTCTGAAGCAGCCTCGGCCTGGCCACCCCTCTCTTTTGCCATATGTACTTCTGTCATGCCTGTTTTCCCCACTGAAATGATTCCAGCTCGCTGGAAGGTGCCGCAGCGTCTCCAGCCATTCAGTCTTGGGTAGATTGACTTCGCAAGCGGAATTTAGATGAGCCTAGCTAGCCTGGTGTGTGTGTGTGTAAGGGGGCTAGCCACCTCCCCCCACTCCCCCACATACACACACTGGAAGAACAGTTTTCCCGCTCTATCTCCAACGTGACAGACCGCAGCATTTTACGGGACGAGAAAACTGAGAGGGTTGAGGGGGATGGGGGGGTCTTTGGAGCGTGCGTTCAATAACAATCCGGCCCTGAAATGGAGAGTAAATAAAAAAGGCATGGGAAGGGAAAGAGTCCATATATCAGGCGCAGTTACGGTAGGGAAGAGGGTCGGGTCCGTCGGAGCGCTGTGACCTTTACATCGTCCAGGCATTCATCAAATATTCATGACAGTGGCCGCATTAGACACGCAAGCGACGGGGCCTCTTCCCAAATAATCCTCCTCGGTCCCTCGGGGGCCGCTGTGGGGAGAGAATGATAAATGTCCCCAGATATTCGTTCCCAATGGTTTTAATCAAATACCTCTGAAGACCGAAATTAAAGAATGCAACTGGGCTTGCTCACGAGGCAGACGAGCAGATTATAATGAATAATTTTACATCGGTAATAACCGGGATGAGACGGGCTCTTTCGAGACGCTTTCCTTTGTTTCGTTCATAATGGGAGATAATGCCAGAGAAGCATGTGCTGAAGAGCATTATGGAATCCAATAGGCCTAATTTGCAAACAGCATTTGAAGCGATGCTTAATTTATTACAGAGTCGGAACACACTCACAATGGCGGGGTTGCCTCACCAGGCAGCACTCAGTCAACAAACAGAATGTCAAGCACCGTCGACATAAAACATTAAGACACAGTAAAATGTCACTGCTACGGAGTTCATCAGCTAAAAAATACATTTGTTACAATAAGTCTTAATGAAGTTCAAATTAAAAAAAGTAATTTAAGAGAGTAATTTATTTCCAAAAATCATCCAAACCCTTATCGAAACCTTGTGACTTATAACCATCTCAGATCTGTCACCTATTCCTCAAGTTTCCAGGAGTGACGTGTAATGTTCCTCAAGGCTGTGTTCTTGGTCCCTTGTTAATTTCATTGGGAACTCCAACTAGCATGTTGTTCTTGGGAGAGCAACTCTCCGGCTCCATGGTCATCACCCTCACAGAGTAACCATGAGTCTCAACGGCCCAGCGGCGGTCCAAATCCACCAGACCCATGCAGCGCTTTCCTGGGGATGACAAAGAAGGCAAAGCTGAGATGGGGTAAGAGATGAATTCACATCGCTCAAGGAACTGTGAATCCATTTAGTCATATAATACATTGTTACTGCATCTGCTTCAGCAGAAAGTCAGGGAAATCTGTCAAATCTACTTAATTTAGTACTTTTCATGTATCTCAGAATCAAGCAAACATACATTCAGTTATTGACTAAATACAATGAGTTTCAACCCTTTCTCACTTTATATTTTTTTCCTTAAATTATTCTTCTCAACTAGCAACACTTTCTATAAAACATCAACATCAAGCATCAGAATGCGTCTCAGGATTGAGTAAATATACATTCAATTATGTCTTGATTTTCAGTAATTACAATGAACCTCAACTCTTTCAACCCGTTGTCACTTTCATTCCCTAAAATATTTCTCTCATATTACTTTTTTTTTTATATATTAGCAATACTTAAAACATCAACTTCAAGCATTAAATGTCTTTGGAACGTATTGCCGAGTATTGCTGAGTAAACATACATTGAGTCAATTCTTGATTTTCAGTAAATAAATTGCTACCAATTCTCTTTTTTCTTTCCAATAAAAGTATCTCAAAGAATCTTTTGTAGTTAAAATTTTCCATTTAGCCATACTTTTTAATACAATCTCTGAATCAATTACTTCTTGATTTTCAGAAAACAGATCTTAAGTGAGTGATTATTTGTCATTGTGAACACAGCACAGCACAGCACACAGTGCACCTTGTTCACAAGTACCTCGGTGGTACCTTTACTGGTCCAGGATTTGAAACCACAACCTTCCAATCACAGGGCCAATTCTCTAACCTTTACAACTGTCCTTCTCAAATTCATTTTCGATTAACAATACTTTCTACAAAGTATCAACACCAAGAATGAAAGCTAAGCTCAGTATTGTAAGTATTGCTAAGGACGAAACCTAAACTTGAAATCACAATTCCAATCCTGTAATTTTCAGTCAAATTCTATTCTCCTCCCACCCATTACTCGAGCGCTAACGTGAAACTTTTTTCCATCAGCAGCAACGAGGCGCTACAGCAGTTAAAGTCGATCCAGCCGTAATGAAAGGGAAACGGCTAGAGCCCTGACAGGCAGCGGAGGGGGACGAGGGCCGTCTGGCACATGTTTGTAAAGAGGCGGAGTGCGCAGTCGCTCCGGCTGCAGTAAAAGATTGGCGGAGAAAACGGAAATGACAGGGGCGTTGGACCTGAAGGAGAGCTCTTCAGTGTGATGAGGCTGCAGGGAGAGGAGGTGGCCGTTTGATGGAGAGCAGTCGGAGAGGGAGGTGGAGAGCGAGAGAGAGAGAGAGAGAGAGAGAGAGAGAAGTGTAAGAGAGAGGGATGAACAGGCTGACAGGTGCTGCCTCACTCTGCCTGCTCCACCGCTACCACTATTCACACACACACACACACACACACACTAAATTTATATTGGATTGAAACCCGGGTCAGAAAAACACCCTGAATAACTCAGGAAGGTGAAGGAGTTCGTTTTAATTTAAACGTGCCCAGAAGACCATATGCAAAGAGAGGTAATTTACTGGAATGCTGGATTCACAAGAGCGTTCCGGAAAGATCTTCCAATTTTAGGGAGACTTTCATGTTTTTCACAGATACGCCGAGGCAAAATCTCGCTAAAAACAAGTTCTGACCTGCAAACGTGCCCACACACGGCATACGTTCTAAAACATTTTTAGTACACAAACAGATTTACAATTTACTTTTACAAATCCGGTTTTTATCCACTGGAAAAGCAGGCACGTACAGCGGCCATAAGAGGTAGTTATGAAACATGTTAACATAACCATAAAACATGTTAATGGCATATAATTACAGCCATTCAGGCCCAGTCTGTGGATGGGTTCATTATCTGATGGACAGCTGTGACTTCTGACCCCAGTGAAACCGGGGAAGCTCACCTATTATGCGGCGTTCTGCGGGTAACTGGACAGCTGTCTGGTCAGCAAACCTGCACAGGATCATGTGTTCCTGAGGACGACAACAGAACGTGTGCTGAATATTAACATGCAAGCCCACACCCACAGTATCATCACAGACGCATAAAATGGTAAGTGGCACCATTAATACTAACACAACGTTAATTTAAGAGTTTAAAAATGTAACTCTAAAATATCTGCATATAATACCGATTGGGAACTAGGGGCGTAAAGATACACTGATTGATTGGGGCAGTGATCAGAAGGTCGCCGATTTTAATCCGGGTCCGGCAAAAGTTACTAAGGTGGTACTCATGAGCAAGGTACCGTCCCAAGCACTGCTCCCCGGGCGCTGCACGTTCGCTGCTCACTGCTCCTTCACGGATGGGTCGAATGCAGAGGTCACATTTGGCTGCGGTGCACTGTGTGCTGTACTGTGCTGTGCTCACAATGACAAATAATCACTCACTTTGACTTCAATGATTAACGAGCTCATAACATCAAGCTCATAGCATTGATCCAAAATGAAACAAATTTTCGGCATCTGTTCTTTATTTGACTATTGCCAATTTTTAACTTTTACTACATTTTTAGCATCTGTACTTTCTATTCCTTTCATTTTCATATCAGACTCGTTACTTTTGTTTGGTTGAATTTAAATTATGTTTATAAGGCCATTTTGCCATGGATTTTATCTATTCTATATCAATAATGTGCGCCATCCAGACAACTTGACTGATTGGTTGAGGCTTAAAAATGTAGTAAACGCTCACAGATAAGACAATCCCATTGGTGTATTCGTCTTTGCACATGACGCACAACACAATAGAGTGAGAGAGAGAGGAAAACAAGAAACTAAAACCAGGTGGCAACTCGGTGGGAAATATCATGATCGTGGTGGCAGAAAGAAGCTTAGCTCCACCAAATTCACTTCACTTCAGTTCGTTTATCTAACGCTCGTTACAGCTCTTTAATATTTGTTGTATGATGTGTTTAGGATAGAGAAGATCAAGATGTATAATTATGATAATGGCCAATGGACATGGAGACCAGTCAGCTTTGCCCTAAAATAGTGCTTTTGTAGTCGACTCTGTGTTAATGGCAGACATCGAAACGTTGTCCATTGAATCAATTATAACAGCACATGATGAAATTTGTGATGTACACCCCTACGTATAACTAGACAAATAATTAGACGCTGGTCTAAATCCCCTCGTGTATGTACTGCAGCATTACAGTGCTCTGACAGTGCTAACTGATGCCATGTCTTCAGCAAATATACGAACAAACCCGAGAATGTTTTTACCCACGGAGCAAGATTAATTCAGTCTGATATTATTACAGTTCATTAGGTTTGCCGTGGTATCAAAGCTGCCAGTAACCAGTTTAACACAACTGGCACCATTATTGAAACGAAGCTCTCTGGCTGTGGGGTTTCATTTTCTCTCTCCTTTTCCTGCCCGTCGCAATCAAATCACATTAGAGCAACAGAAGGGAGGCTGGAGCCTCACATTTGCCAACTTTATTTTCCAGTGGGTTTTGGTGCAAGTAATTTGCAAGAAATTAGATTTCCTAAAGTACAAAATGAAGCCACTGACGTAATTATTCAGTTACTCTTTTACCAGACTTTAGAGCTCTGTGATATAGTATCAGTTCACACGGATGAATTTTTGAATATATAGAAGAAATGCAAGCTTCTGTCTCTAGGCTTCTAGAGAACAAATACTAATTACCACTAGATTATACTCATTTCTACAAGCATTAGTGGGGTACCTTGCTCATGAGTACCTCAGTGGTACCTTTATCGGTGGAGGATTCAAACCTGCAACCTTCCGATCACGGGGCAAACACCCTCACCGTTACACTACCAACTGCCTCTTAAATAAGGTTTCAATGATGTTTGAAGCCAGATGGTGTTTTCACTTGCAAAAGTTACACTCAAACATGTAAGTTATGTCTGTTTCACTGTTCAGAGTTATACGGCCACAGGTTCTTGCAGATCTTCACCAAGGTGGACTCCATCTCGCAGCACACAAACACACCCACATAGCGCAGTCCAACTCATCTGGAAGAGAATCTTACTGGGTGCCTCTCTCGTTTAAGTGTCTTCTAATACAAATATGCAACGATCTTCCGCTCTAGATGATAAGACTACACAACCTTTCCTTACTCGACGATTAACATTCAAAAAATATGTATTCCGAATGCATGGCACGCCCCACAAAAAGGCAGAGAGGGAAGACAGGACAGAAAAACAGGCCACTTCAAAGAGATGGCCGGCCACTGAAGGCCAATTAAAAGGCTAATTGATTCCATCCCTCACTCCCAGAGGTCAAGAATGAACGCGGGAGCACATCACAGGCGAGCTGCATCGCCGGCCACATATCAACGGAGCAGACCATTAGCCTTCTATTACACCAACACGCCATTCGTCACGAGCGTGTCAGGGGCGGTAAGTTGCCGAGGGCTAACAGCAGCATGGTGTGTGTGTGTGTGTGTGAGGGTGTGTTCTAAAGATTGCTGCACTGCAGGCAAATTCGATCCTAATTTCATTTTGCTGTGAGTAAGGGCTTTTGGGAGCGACGTAATGAAAAAGCACTTAGTGTCCTTCTGATGTGTTCAGTAGTCACAGCAAACATTATAAACGTTAGTCTGAAGTTCTCATGAGTCAGAGAATTGATTTGGTCCATGAGCGCCGACAGAGATTGTGTGAAAGCGAGTGTAATTGCCCCGTCAGACAATTGATTTCTCTTATCAAGCTTAATCTATGGGGCTAATAGTTCTCATAGCAACAACAACTGTGGTTGGCCTTTAGTTTTACCAACACAACACAGGGCTCTAGAAAGCTAGTTTAGGCAGAATTTATTCTCCTGTATACATTAATGAAACCCAAATTGTTAAAGAATTGCGGCTTTAGGTTCATGATGGCTTTTCACACAATATCAGAATCCACAGCAAATAAAACATCACTAATGTGAGCAAATATAACTGTATCTAATGGTGCTAAGATCATTGGGCCTCTTTCACCAACATGTTTTGAAGAATTTTCTTAAATTCGTTCTTAAGAAATTTGCAAACAATCTACGTCGGATTCATGACATGTTCTTTAGCAGTAGAACTATTCCCCACCTGTGCTCTTAAGAATGATAAATCCCACATCTTCGTATTTGTAAGCATGTGCCAGTTTTTTTGAATTAGCACAGGGAAACGCCCCGCAACGTCCCATAAAAGGGCATGAGACTGCAGTGCCGTGTGCAAGGCAAGTCGGGCCGAGAAGAATGTCAGTGACAGCGAGTGATTATTTGTCTTTGTGAACACAGCACAGCACACAGTGCACCATAAGGAAATGTGAACTCTGCATTTGACCAGTCAGTGAAGGAGCAGTGGGCAGCTGACAAGGCCAGTGCCCAGGAAGCAGTGCTTGGGGACAGTACCTCAGTGGTAACTTTACTGGTCTAGGATTCGAACTGGCGAAATTCTGATCACAAGGCGAACTCCCTAACCGTTACGCCACCAACTGCCCCTAACATACACGCAGACAGCAGTTGTGCAGAAACCAGCACAGCTGGTGAGAAAAGCATCCCTGTCGAAGGAGTGCGCATTTGACGATAGTCGCCTTACTACAAACAAAATGTACAGACAATTAATGTCTAATTCGCTTCCACACTGAGTAAACACCAAAAGGAGCAAGATGACATGTTCTTGATACTTCAAAATGCAGTGGTTAATCCAAATGTGTAGACAGTAATATTTCATTCCTTTAAAAACTGAACCCCTTAAAACGAACAATTTACAACCCGCACAAACCGATAGAATTCTTATTCTGCAACACACAAATTAAAGTCCACATACTGTACAACTTGGAACTGTAATGCATTATTTTTACGTCTTTCCCTCAAGTTTCTTTTGCCGTTTACTCAATGTAGAAGTGAATTGGACGTTAATCCTCATTAATCACTGAAAAAGGCAGGGATTAATCCACATCACTGCTGATTGTACCATGAAAATAATAGACTATAATTAAAAACATCAATACATATTTTCATATTTATACTGCCGCGGCTGGAGAGATACGGCCGGACGAATAGGTCCCCACTCGACCCGTGGCGCACACAACTCCCAAGAACGCTCGGATTCACAGGACGAGGCATGAGCTACTTTCTCAGTTACTTTTAATTCATTTATATTAACTTAATAATTAATTTATTTCTTCTTATTATGTACAAAAAATAAGTTTTATAAATAATAGATTATAATTATAAACATCGATACATATTTGTATAGTTCTATTTATAGATTACATAAAATAATACATTATTTAAATAATAATTTATACATTTTTAAGGCTGTTTTTAAAAAGCCACCAATACATTACATTAAAATACTATCATTTTATCAACTGCACATTTAACAAAACAGCCACAACGGATTATTCTGAACAAAATCATCACTCAACTGTGCATCCGACTGGTCTTGAGTGTATGTAGAGTTTGTTCTTAGCTAAGTTCCAGATAAGAAAACACTGGTGAATGCCAGAATCTTTGTGAAAAGTGCATAAGTGGGTTTAAGAACAAGTTTGTTTGTAAGAACGGTTGGTGGATGAGGCCCAATGACATTTTCATAGGAAGATGCACACATGTCCCTAACAGCTCGTACCTAAGAAGCAAATTTTCTTGACCTCTGTTGTTGACTGATAGCATCAAACCATATTTTTTGATTTGTTAGTTAGCACCAGTCCACTGAGAGTGAGAAAAGTGGGATGGAACACAATAATCAAGCAATTAGCACATCCAGTTCTGAACTGACCCCATTTCTAGGGAGGTAAAGTAAACTCAGCAGGAGGGCCGGGCTCTAGAATCAGGGATGTTCAGCCGGGTTTTATCCCTGTGTGCAGGTTTTTATTCTCCGCCGTGGCTTATCGGAATGTACTGTGACTGTGTAAACTGGGAGAAGCAGAGCTGTGGGGAAACTCATCACGGTGAGTCCAGCTGATTACACTCATCCATCACTCACATGTCCAACTCTGGCAAACTACACTACCGCCGTGGCTGGAGAGATACGGCCGGACGAATCGGTACCCACTCGACCCGTGGCGCACACACAACTCCCGGGAACGCTTGGATTCCCAAGATGAGGCATGAGCTACTTTCTCAGTTGCTTGCTGCAAATGGAAAGACAATCTATAAAGAAAACAAAGAAAGTACTGGGAGAAAGCTGCAGGGAATTTATTGAAGCTGTGATGAAAGTTACACTACTATACCATTGGGAAAATGGCACTGATTTGGAATTACAAGAGTGTGTGTGTATATATGGGTGTATGTGTGTCAGAGTCAACTTTCTCATTCCTCATCCTGATATGCTTCAGACTTTTACAGGTTTAAGTTTCTGAGCCAGACATGGGCCCTTCGCAGAGCCGTATCTATTTTTCCTCCCCCGTGTTAAGGCAGAACGAATCGGGCAGAGACAGGGATGGAGGTGTGACATCTCACACACTCAGGTGATAATGAAGAAGAGTGAAGGGGATCTGGAGCTCCCAGAACCTTACCTTATATGTCAGTGTCTCCGCAAATTTCTTACTGTGAAGAGAGAGAAAGAAAGAAAGAGGGAGAGAAAGGGAAAGAGATTAACGGATGCCAGAGAAATGAGACGCACCAAGGTGCAAATTAATTAGCCAAAAAATGCCACCACATGCAAGAAAAATTAACAGCTCGCAGTCGGCCCTAGTTCTTGGGTTCAGAAGGAGTCATGAGGCAAAGATAAAAATAGAAATATGTTTTGTGTGTTCATTCTCAGAATGAAATATTCTGAGGTTGACAATATTATAATGAATGGACCGCTTACAATATAAGAGGAAAGGCAGTGGATCAGCAGCATGAGATGTTGTGCAGGTGAAGTAACCAAAAATAATTGGAGATTTAAATCCCAGCTGGCTGAGATAAGATCTAATAGCAGAGCCACTACTGGGACCTTGAGCAATGCCCTGAACTTCAATGCCGTGCTCCAGGGCTGCTGGGTAAACACATGACCCCACACCGTCACCACCAACCTAATCTAACGTCTAGGGCTGTCTTGTGGTCTGTGGCAGGACACTCACTTACAGAGCAAGAATCATGGATTCAATTCCAACTACAACCTACCTCCAGCACAGCCACCACTTGACTGCTGAACAAGACCCCTCACCTCAAGTTGCTCCAGGGAGACTCTCCCTCTAATTAGGAAACGGAAGGCACCCTGAACAAGAGTGTCTGCTACAGTAAATTTTGGTATGTAAGCATCTCCTGGAATATGGGGGACAGCTGGTAGCATAACGGTTAGCAAGTTTGCCCCAAGATCAGAGGGTCGCCGGTTCAAGTCCCGGATCAGTAAAGGTACCATGGTGTACTAATGAGCAAGGTACTGTCCCCAAACACTGCTCACCCGGTTGCTGCCCATGTCAGCTGCCCACTGAGATGGGTAAAAGGTAGAGGTAGTGTGCACATTGTGTGGTGTGTTCACAATGACAATCACTCACTTTCACTTTCCCGACAAAGTGATTTGATCCCAAAAAGGATAAAAGTCATCTTAAACTGGATGTGGAGTGCAGTGGTTACAGAGAGGACAGACAGTAACAGAGAGATTAAGGACCTTCATGTGAGGGACACACAGTACACATCTATCTCATATCCCGTGACATTTGCTGGCTGAGAAAGTGGCATAAAATCACCATTTTGTCTTTATATATATATATTTAAATCTATACATGCCTTGATACATACTATCTTGTTTCTCAAAATTATTAGCTGGTTAAAAAGGACATTAAACCCTTTGAGGCATTTTTAAATGTTCCGTTGTAATCAGTATATAAGAGACCACATCTCTTTCCTGTTCACAGAATGTAGAGGTTGCTATTCTTTTATGAGCTTAAGAAAGCAGTCCACGTTATAATATATAACTGCAGCTCTGTTTTTATAGTAGCTACTCCATGTTATATTCCAACACCTACACACCTGATTCAATTCCCTTATTAGAGCAAACAGACCTCAGCAAATGAGGATACCGTGGACTTGTGGACCATATTCTTTTAATGGCATAATTGTAAAATAATATATGTGTAGTTTTTAACTTTCAAGTTGGATCAAGATCATTTACTCCATAAGATAATAGAAAAATATGTTTGGAATTTTGAAATAAGCATGGAAAGCTATAGAGGTACACTGACTTCTATATTTTACACAGACACACAGCCACAAACTGTAAAACCAATGAGTCAGAAATAAAGTGATGCGGTCTCTTATTTTTTCCAGAGCTGTGTATATATACAGTATATATGTATAGCCTGTAACTGCAAACTAATAGTACATGGCCTTTGCCCATAACAATTTGTAAGCTATAATACCTTACAAAACTCAAAAGTGTCACTGACTGCATAGTCGACCATTAGCTGTTGCTACTTTATACCACCATGAGAGCAAAAGGGAGGCATTTGAATTTTTTAAAATTCTTGTAACTCCTAATTGCAAAAAAGACAATTGTTGTTGAAATCAGTCATAAATTGACATTTTATCACTGTTAATATGCTAAACATGAAAATATTGTGGGTTATGGATTAGCATTTTACAAGGTATTGTAGTTACATGTTTAAGATGTGGTGGGCAATATAATAATCTCATTGTGGCAAATTTAATTCTTAATGTAACAACAAAATAACTTCAGTCAGGAAAACTGGTCAACATTAGTCAAAGTTATAGCAAAGATACAGAAGTTCCTTTTTTGACTCACAATAGTACAGCGTACTGTTATAGTTTTCAGTCACGGGCCAGAAGTATTTGTTAGTAAATATTTTTAAAAATGCCTCAAAGGGTTTAAAGTCCTTTTAAAGCAAATGAAAAGTTTCAGGAACAAGTTAGCAATGAGTTTTTGCTTCAACAAAATCCTTACAACTCTGGAAGTTTGACCGCATTTAGCGAGGTCTAAGTGGGTGGCATGGGATCAGAGCGGGTTTGTTTTCTCGATACTGAACAAGTGGGTGAGAACGGTCGACATGTAACAAAGCAGGTCAAAACTCCGGCTAGTCAGGTCAGGAAAATCCCTGAGCAATTCACACGGACCACCATGAAAGAAGACATCACTCAAAAACCACCAACAGGGTCTAAAGCTACTAAAAACTAGCAAGAGAGAGTTAAAATTTTATTTTCTGTAATGCTAACAATCTCCCACTTTTTCTCTCAACATCAGTAACGTTAGTATTTTTCGGTGAGGCACTCCGCTGTCGGGAAACGATGCTAAACGGTGTTAGCAAATGCCTCAGGCGTGTGGACAGGAGACATATCCTCCGCGTTTCACTCAATGCTTTAGGCCGACGTTTTCAGCACGTCGTTGTAGCGTGAAAGAGGAAACACTGCGGTAAGGAGGGAGGCCGGGCGGCGATGAGGTAATGTTGTGGCACGGCACACGTCAGTCGTCACGCCAACCCTTCCGACAATTCTCACGGACACCACTGCCAACAAAACACTTGAAGCGGGCGTCGTCACAGCAACCGTAGGGGGAAAACATCCCTCGTCGCCTTGCCATCCAGACCCTCGCTCGCGTTTTCTCCCCCAGCGGCTATGTTCCCTTACGGGATCAAATTACCGGCTTACACGGCTTATGTGCTGACATCAGTTTGAGTTTTGAAAGACAGGTTGCGATGGAGGAGGAAAGACTGATTACATGTTTTTGTTTAGTCTTTTTATTTATTTGAATATAAGTTTAACCCGGTCACGGGAGCGGGAAACGCCGTTGGTGGTAGCGGAATGTCTTGGCACTGACTGACAGTGAGGAGAGGGGGAAGGGAGGGGGAAAAAAGGAGAAGAGTACATCTAATAAAAGTTAATAACATGCAAGCACACGGGCACATAGGCAGACACTTGGGATGAGTGGATATGAGAAAGCTAAGACTAAGACACACACACCCACACACACGCTTATATTATTGCTTTTGTGGGGTATTTTCATTGACTCATGTATTACTTTTGCCAAAAAATATTTGTGCTTCTACACAAAAACAACTTAACCCCAACTTTAATCTCAGTAGCCAGAAAGAACTTGAAGTTACATTGAAGTTATTGCACCTTGATGGTTATCAGCAAAAAAAAAATCAAGATGTCTCATGTTATTAAAATTCCAAGATCGTCTACAATCATTTGATGCTCACATGGACGCACACACTCATACACACAACACCAACACACACCTCCTGGGGAAGCTGAACTTGAGTGTGTTCTGGATAAAGCCGTAGCAGCACGGACTAATGACGAATCCGGCCCTCGCCTGCATGCAGCGGTCAAGCACCATGTCCGTGGCCACACCACACGCATGTAGAGCCACCTAGAGAGGAAAACACACACCGTTAATACATCGCACACCATCTACAGACAATATTTTTACAGTATAACAACTGGGGGCGTAATGATACATTGATCTACATTGATACCTTGATTTAATGGTCAACGAGCCCACCGCATTTCATTCAAAATTAAAGGTCCCATATTATGAAAAATTTCCCCATTTATGTTCTTTGGACATTCATTTGGGTCCGTGCTGCCTCTACACACACTGTAAATTTGATTTAAAACGGTCAATTGTGTTAGTATTAATTTACTAATGTGCTTAAATGAGCTGTTTAGACTTCTCTCTTACTTCTATGTCACAGTAGGGGACATCTGAATAACTCCAGCCTCCTGTCTGAGAACCTCCGCCCACCAGATAGAACTGCTAGGGCTTCCTGATCCGCCATGTTTTCTTGCAAGGGCTAGCATAGGAATGGCAGTGAAGAAGGCTACCAGCGGAGTGTTGTGTTGAGCATGTATGGCTGTATGGATTGTCTGTTAGCAGCAGCCATGTGGATTATTTTCACCTGAGATAAACTCTCGCCATGCTGCCTACTTTGAAAATGCCTAATCTGAGAGGTCTTTTCAGCAAACTACTCATAGACATATTTTAACTTAACTAATAAATGTATAATATGGGACTTTTCATTCATCATCAGATATCAAACACACTGCAACATCACTTAATATCAAACAGGAGGTCCTTTTTATTCAGGCTGTAATTCACTGAACTGTCTGGTTGAGCTCAGGAATAAAAATGTCTAAGAATATTTAAGTTGCCTTTTTATGAATTGATATGAATGGAGGAGATTGTATTAAATCAACGATAGATATTGTCTCATATCGATCACTGGCTCCTGATTCCAACAGAGGGGCTCTCAGCTTCTGTGTCAGAAAGCAAAATTTCACTGTTGATAGGCTAGACTCCTAGACTCCTGAGATCTAACAAATTAGTGTCGTGGATATGAGCTTCTTTTAGCCCACAAAGTGACCTCAGAGCCAAAGTACCACATTTATACATTAATTAACTTCATTGCCATATCAGATGTGGAAAAAAAAAAAAAAAAAAAGACAGACATAACCACAAAATTGCAAAATATCAACGATGATCATCGATCAAGCTGATAATCAAATGACCCTTATTATACTTTGCATGTAAAACTGTCCACACGTAAAAACAAATAATCTTCACGCTAATATTCGTTCCAGGCCTCTCCTATAAGCATAATAATTCTAAACCGAATCCTAAGATTATTTCACATTTTCAAACGCCAAAAGAGGCTTTTTTTTTAAAGGCTCATATAACATTTTTCATTTTGGTAAAGGAACAATATAAATATAATATATATGAGGAGTTGACAAATTCCAAGCTTTTTAATATGTATGAGGACAGACAAACTGAGAATTAAACATGCACGCACACACACACAACCACATACACACACAGACTACAGGTACCACGCAGTCTGATTCACTCAAAGTATAATTCGAAGCGCTGGAGTGTTTCCCCCAGACACAAGCAGGCAGAGCTCATTGATCGGTTAGTGATTTGAGCACGGACAGAGCTCCCCTCCCAGACGGCAGTGTACCAGGGCGTGACGCTTCGCAACTCTCCTCACATTAACGGCAAACTACTTCAAACCGCTTAAAGGACAGCAAAGAACGGCCCCCTGGGACTTTAGCGTAGGGTCAGGAGACGGCCGAGCGTTCAAACCCCCGCCTCTTAAGTCGAGGAACGATTACTCAAGAACTGATGTATTCAGGGCCAACTTTGTGTGTGAGAGCGTTTGTATAAGTGTGTGTGCAATGTTGGGAACTAGCAAACAAAAATAAGGCGATGCTACTAACTTGACTACCTTTTTCAGTGGTTTATCAGTAACAAGAGTAATTTAAAAATGCTGTAGCTTTTTCAGGAACTATTCCATTTTAAATAGCGATAAAGCGTGGCCAAGTGCTACACTGTTACAAAATCATACTACTAGAGATGTCACGATACCACTTTTTAAATGTCCGATACGATACCGATATTATACATTTAGATATCTGCCGATACCGATACAAATCCGATAAAGTCAGTCTTTTTTTATACATAAAATAACGCTTTAAAAATGTCTGAATACATGACTGAAATTATTATGCTTAAGGAAATGCTTGATTTAAATCCTGTTTTCCTAACTAAAACAATGTAATAATTACACACACATGTATATGCAAAATTATTTGTTCTCAAAAATTGTTCGTGTAGACATATAAGTGTCTTTCTTATTGATTACACTATAACATAAAAAAATTGAAAAAAATTTGATCAATTGAAAATGAAATACTGAAGTTTGCCATTTTGAACCAATTCGGTCTATAAAATGAGCTGCTTTTGTGGAGAACTACATTTCCCACAATCCTCCGCGCGCACCCCGGAGCCGCGTCACAATGAAGCGTTGGGCGTGTGTTCCAGAAAAAACGATGGAAAATCTAAATAAACGGCAGAATTGTGAGTAGAACGCTGGTTGTTGTGGTTATCTATCAGCTAAAATATGGTTTGTGTCTGTAATAAAGGCAACATTTTGATCGGAATGGAGCGTTTTAGCGAGTAACACGGCCACGGCCATGTCATTTATGCATTTTTATCCATTTACCTCTGTTTTAGTGCACGGAACATCTCACAAATACTTTCACATACAGAGGGATCAGGTCTTGCCTCGATCGCGCCACTGAAAACGTTGTGTCACTATTAAGCGTCCGTATGAAATACAAGCGGCGCATGCTCTAGCGAGTAAAAATTGCGTTGCCCGTTTTTTGTAATCGAATTATTTGAGTTCGGCTCCATTGAACGTCCCAATGCCACCGATACCCGATGCAGCTGTTTGAGTCGCTATCGGACCGATACTGATCCACATATCAGATCGGTGCCATCTCTACATACTACTATTGTTCTCTCTACAGACAGGTAATTTCAACTACAAGGAGTCTCTGTGCAGCACACGTTAATTTCATCACAGAGCGCTCTTGGCAGCTGCGAGATGGAGTCCGAAGAGTCCACTTTGGAGAAGATGGAAGCAAGGATCTGCGGCAGTATTTAGCAAAATGTATGACTGAAATGTGAAATGAACAGAACTGATACATTTGGGTTCAACTTGTGCAAGCTGAGAGTCAGAACACTCTCTACCTCCAAAACGTCATTGTGATGTGACATTACATTGTTTAATTAAGAGTATTGTACTGTACTGGCTTGTACTGTAGCTAATTATTATTTTAAAAAGAGCTTAGCTACTTTTAATCATTAGTACCTTGTAGCTTGAAAGCTGCTGTTTAAAAGTAGCTTCTCCAACAGTGTGTGTGTGTGTGTGTGTGTTTGTGTCACACTGTAGTTCCAGCTCTCAAAGCTGTGGATTAGCAACCCTCAAATCCCCCAAGAACATTTCTAAGGAATGTGTCCAACTTCGACGGATAATCACTCGTTGCATTTGTACAGTGTGGAAGTAGGAGAAACCTTAGATCAGAAAGGAAAAAATGGAAAGACGTCTCCTGCTTTATTATTTGATCGTGATGAGACGCATCAGACCCCGAGCAGGCAGAAATTGTAGCTAATGCCCTCTCAGCAGAACTACTATTCAGAATCCACTCTGAGATTTCCACACACACAGGAGAAGCCTGACAATTCCGTGTGAGGACTGATGAAGGGAAATCTATGTAATTTTTACATTTCTTTGAAGTTGGGCAACTTCTCAAACGTACCACATTCCAGGTCAGCTCCGTCTTCATGCATCAATATGAAAACATCTCGAAAGCACTTGAGCAGGGTAGCAAAAGCACCAGGAGGAGGGTAACATAACACAAAAAACCTATGTTTGTCTGTGTGTGCACTAACTTCCATTTTTCTCTAAACACTTTTTTTTGTTCAAGTATATAACTTAGTCGGCGGTAACCTGGTTTTAATGACATAGATATACTGATCGAAGAACAGTCGTGGACTACAAAGCACTGCTGTAAGTTGGTCTGGATAAGAGCGCCTGCTAAATGCTGTAAAAGTAAATGTAAATGTAGAAGACTCGGGATAACGCAGGAATAAGGAGGCTGTAAGGTTTAGAGAAGTGCGACATGATACACTATTCATGGAAATCTAATGCAGACAGGGTCAAAAAACGTTTCACACCATCATTTCCATTTACAACATTAAGACAGAGGGACTTACGTTTCTTGATGTCAGTAGGCATGAAATATTGACATGTAAAGTTTTGAGACGTTTTGACCCTGATGGCCTTCACAGTATGACACCGCCATGCTCAAACAGAAAATATCAAAGTTGCCGTAAACTCAGTTTCCATCACTGATGATGAGCTCTGCAATCTAACATCTTTTCCTTTAGGACCGGGATGTCAGGTTGAATTTCCAGCTGAATTTCCCCAACTGCAACAGTAAACTTGAAACGGCAAGTGAAAATTGGGGACCTGAATGATACCAAGTGAATAGCTGAAGTTGTGAATTTTTTAATGTTTGAATACTGAAATGTTTCTGTATTTAATTTTAAATGTAATTGAGATTGGAAAGAATCAAGAGATTAAATTAAACCTATTTAATGTTGGAGTTTTTTAATATAATGAAGACTGCCACTAAATTACTTCATTACATTTCTAAATGACAGAGACAGTCTCGCTGGAGCAATCTGGGATTAAGGGTCTTGCCCAAAGGTGGTTTTTAGATTCTGCTGGGATTTTAGTCACTCAAACCACTGTGCCATCACTGCCAAAATGTAAAACACATAACTTGTAGTTTGTTATTGGGCTATGTAAAATGAAATATATAACTGGGGCTAAACAATGCCAGGTCATAACAACAAAGATCCTCATTAACCAAAATTTTTTCAATTTGTCCAACTGTAAGGACTCATAGGAGACCTGAGATGGAGTCTCTTCTCTCTTCTCATCTCATCTCTGCTCCAGATCTACATTTAAAGGTCTTTAGAGCGAACTGTAATTTCAGCTCAAATTCACCGGAATTCTGTCTTCACTTCCTGTGTAAATGCTCCTGTGTTGTGTGCCTTTGAGAAGGACTGACTGCGTATTTACAACGGAAGTCGACAGAGGAGATCACAAGATATTTTCACTCATAATCTCATGACCGGTTTAGTATCTTGGCAATACATCGTCATGGACGAACGTTTCTGATTTTACTTTGATCATGAATGATTGCATGTCAAAATGGAAGGAGGTCCGTTGTGCTGGACAATTATCATATGAGTGTTTGTTGGTTGTTTATGTCCGATATAAAACCACTATTGTAAGTCTGAATATCTGGTGATATGATACAAATCAGGTATAGTCTCTTTTTAGTCTTTTTTTTAAACAGAAAAAGAAAGGACACACACAAACGCAGAAGCCACAGGAAGGCACAGAGTTCTAGTCCTGTTAGAATAAAGGCAGTTGTGGAATGGCAGTAGATAGATAATAAGTGTATAGTGAATAAAACACTAAAAAGTCCAACAGAAAACTTGTTCTGTTCTGCTTAAGGAAATACTTGACTTAAATACTGTTTTCCAAACTGAAACAATGTAATAATTATACACCCATACAGTCTTATGCAAAAGTTTGGGCACCCCTCCAAGGTTGCATGATAATTAGCTCTGTCTTCATAAGAGAAGATCACAGCAAGATGTGTGTTTTTGTTCTAGAGATATATAGACAAGGGGATGTTTATCAGACCAAAATTCTCAATGTAGCATTATTGAGTTTTATGAAATAAAGTTTGAAAAATGGGATGTGCAAAAGTTTGGGCACCCTCTCACTTGCATTACTTTGAAGACCTGCAGTCATTTAATACTGACAGTTTGCAGCACTAAATTGCTTTGATTAGCTCATTAGACCTTAAACTACAAAGACAGCTGCAATCAAGAGGCACAAGTACAATGTTCTTGAATGGCCATCCCAGTCCCCAGACCTGAACATCACTGAAAATGTATGGATTGAGTTGAAGCAGGCTGTCAATGCCCGGAAGCCATCGAACCTGACTGAACTGAGGCATTTTGTATTGAAGAATGGTCCAAAATACCACCAGCCAGAATTCAGGGACTTGTGAGTGGTTATAGGAGGCGTCTCACAGGCTGTTATTTCAGCAAAAGAAGGCTCTACGAAATATTAATGGGATTATTCCTTTGGGGTGCCCAAATTTATGCACCTGCCTATTTTTGTTTAAATGAGCGTTACATTGTTTCTGTTGGCCCAATAAAAAATATTTCACTACTGAATTGTTGCTGTTTCCATAAGTTATCAAATATGTTCAAATTAAGTTGCTGCCTCTCAAGCTTAGCAAGTTATGAATTAATACAGTTATTTTTATCAGGGGTGCCCAAACTTTTGCATAAGACTGTATGTATATGCTAAATTATTTATTATTATAATAACATCTCAAAATTATTTGTTTAAACACATTTCTGTAGTTTTGTGACGGTACCTTATCCTGTGGTGCTAAAACCATCAGGTTCATTGTGAGTGAGAGCTGGTGTTGTGAAGGAAATAAAACAGTATAATCGTGCAATTTGCTTCTGGGGTTGTAGTGTGTTGCGTTGCTTGTTCTGCTAATTGTCACATCAATATGTAGAAATGTTGAACAATAAACCAGCTTTACCGCAGTGCCACTTCCCACGCATAACAAATTGAGTCTGCACGCATTTACAGATCGGCTCCATAGATCGGCCCAATGCCACTGATACTCGATCCAGCTATTTGAGTCGTTATAAGACCGGCATCCAATCCACGTATTGGAACGGTGCCATCTTCAGTTATAATGAACTCTGTTTGTGGATTGTGTAAATAAGCTGCTTTGTCTGATGCTCCACATTTGGGTCTGTCCATGTGAACACAAATATTGCATTTTTCCCCATTGGAAAACATGCATTTGCCGAGCCCAGAAAATATTACTCACAAAAGTAAAATTGAAAAAATTCTGTCTCAGACCAACAACACAACATTTTTGATCTCATGTCAACATTTCAGATGGTGGAGTTTGCTTTTTGGAAGGTCTTCCCCTTCATAATGAGTTAAAGATGGTGAGTCGTCCGGCCAAACGATCAGAGGAATTCTGTTTTTCTGCTACATGAGAATTTTTTAACAGCTTGTTCCCTCAAAACAAGCATCAGAAAAGGAGTGAGAAGCTACTATTAGACCTTGTTCCGTCCCTTACAGCAGCAGTGTTTAATAAGTGTCATCTCACGCTCTGCGAACCCGTAGACAAAAGCAAAACTCTGCAGTAAGGTTTACATTAAGCAGCTTCTCTGTTCAAAGACTGCTCATCAATTGTTTGCTAATTAAAAAAAGCACAGTGTGCATGTGGTAGGGCCAGAAGTCTTTATAAGCTTCATCTGTCTTGTGGCACGGGCCTTTCATTTTTTGCTGACACTGTCACTTCTTTTGACACCAAAAAAAACTAATTGTGTTTGCAATTAAGCCCAACACCCGTAATGCCGCCGTCGAATCCTTTAACCGCTTCATCGCCAACACTGGGCCTCGTGGATTCCGCCGTCCAGCAGCAGAAGCTCCACAAATCAAACGTACACCAGCAGCTGGCAGTTTCTCCCTCAATACATCACTCAGCCTGCGCCTGCTTAGGTTGGTTCCTCGTATCCACAGCAGAAAGTGGAGCTTTACGCCCAATTGTCAAAAAAAATGTGGCTAATCGTTTTCACACCCATAATCTCAGTGGGGCTGTACGTATCTGTCTGTGCTTGGCTCTCGCTGTTCCGACCAGAAGTAATTTTAAAAAAGATTATTGAGGGAAAACTCCAACTTGCACCCACTGCTATCATTACTAACAAGTAACCAGATCTTTTATCAGATGCTTATATCCACTGCAAACCTAATACTGTATAATATTATACTATGAAAAATAGCTTATATAAGAACAAACTTCAGAAAGTATTGGGGAACGTGTAAAGAATTATTCAGTTTCTTTAGGAATCTACTTTTAATTGCACTTCAGACCTGCAGGTCATGAGACGGGAAGAGCTGAAGCCTATTTTCACCCCCTAACACCTGAAACAACCCTCTCCAGAACTGGAGCACGTGTCACACACTAAATATAGAGGCTGCTGAGAATGAAATTAGCACCAGTTGGCTAGATGGGCCAAAAACACAGAAGCTTCGTGCAGGAGACGGCCTCACATCCTGTGATAGCCGCCCACATGGAAAAACCAGAACCGGTCCCAAACTAAACACCACACAAATAAGGTTCCCAAAACAACCAGACACAAGATGGAGCCGCATTGGCCGCAACTGCCACGGCAGAGGTGCCTCGGATTGGAATTGGCATCGCCTTCCCAGCGGACGGGCTGCAAATCTGAGCAGGTAGAGACGGTGCAGACTCGTCAAAGCTTTATTAAACTGCCCATGTGTGTGTTGCGGGTGGAGTGTGTGTGTGTGAGTGAGGACGAAGGCAATATCAGACAGGCTGAAGATCATCACACACACCTCCGCATTGTGCGCGGCCCTGCGCGGCTCGAAGTGAAAGCCAAGTGGAGTGGGTCTCTATGGAGTGCAGGATAAAATGTCTCATTACGGCAATGAACAAACAAAATACAGCCCGAGGCTATTCGGCTTTACACAAAAACACATCAACTGCAGAGCTTCTGGTGGCCCAGGCGGAGCCACTCGAGAGACAGCGAGGGAGCTGCTTTACATAAGTCCCTCACAAGTGCTGCAGTGTAAAAAAAAACAGCAATGAGGTTTTGGCCTACAGCAGGGTTATGCGGACAAACAACAAATGATGTTTTTTTAAGGACCGGGCGTCTTTTCCATTAGAGCTGAAAGGGAAGACAACAAATTGGTTGTTCCAGTTCCTGGTAGAGCAGTAAATTCATAATGTGTATAAAGTCATAGACGTCTCCTGGTAAAACAATTAAATCAACTGTAATACGTTCAGGGAAAAATCAAGCTTATGTTTGTGGGCCAAACGAACACAAAGAGAGCGGCGAAAATAATGAGCAGAACCTCTCTGACTAAAGCCCTGGTTGCTCCTAGTGGGTTGTGCAACAGTAGCAGCGTACATGCTGAAATTGTTCGCTAAAAGAACCTTCCAGTTGCATAACTGGAAAAAAATGCATTTGTGCCTTTTAAAATTTATTTCTTTTAAACTGAAAAAGGCAGTGTACAAAAAGAAGAAGCGGGGGAAAAGTCTCCCATTAACCCCAGTCTCCCTGTCTGTCTCCAGCGGGCTTTCAACTTAGTGTCAGCGCAAATGGAAGGACAGAAGTTTGACCTTTTCCATAACTGCTCTCTAAAAGTGTTTCTGAATGTCCTTAATGCATGGACGAAAAAGACTAAAAAGTCGTCTCTGTGCAACAAAGCATGATGCTGACTTATATGGCAAAATAATTTATTAAATCAATACCTGCTTCGGCTAAGCATAAATCACAGCTGAACTAATAAAGAGAAGAGTATTAGGAAGAGGAGGAGGACAAGCTGAATAACTTTCCAAAGAACTTACAGATGCGGTGGTAGTGTAACGGTTATGGAGCTGCTCTTATAATTGGAGGGTTGCTGGTTCAAATCCTAATGCACTGACAGCAAAATAACAATGACAAATGATACTTACTTTCCGTAAAAATGAATAAAACTGCAGCTCATTGTGGGAGGACGTCTCTATAAACGCACATTCAGAATTCTCCCAGTTTAAGTGAATATTTACCTCAAAGCAAAAAGGACCTATTCAAAGGCAGTTGGTAGAGTGGGCCCTGTGATCAGAAGGTCGCAGGTCTAAATCCCAGACCGGTACCACTGAGGTACTCATGAGCAAGCTAACGTCCCCAGGCACTGTTCCCAGGGCGCTGCTAATGTCAGCTGCCCACTGCTCCTTCACGGATGGATCAACTGCAGAGGTCACATTTTGTTGTGGTGCACTGTGTGCTGCAGTGAGATGTGTTCACAATGACAAATAATCACACACTTTCATTTTTAGATTTATTGTGCTGAGGTAAAGGAACTAAACCACTTATAAATCTTATAAATGATAAAGATGACGCTTTCAATTGGGGGGAAAGTATCTTGCAGTTAGTATGATGTAAAGGAGCCATTTTCGGCTATAACTAGCAAGAGAACTTCTGTAATGTGGAAATAATGATGCTTTATGGATGTTAATGCTGGCAGTGTGCTATAAGAGTTAAGATTTGGCACTCAGAGGGAATGGAGGCAGGTAAGTTTTTACTACGATTCGACAGCTCAGAAAGCCCAAGAGTTAAAATATCTCATGGGTGGGAGCACGTCAGTGCATACAGAGTGCCAGCACACAAGAACAGCTCTAAACTATACATTCAGGGTTTTATTACTTACATTTGTGTGAAATGAAAACGACCTTCGGAAGTCGGAAGGGAGCAGCCGGCAAAAAGGTTTTTAGAAGTGATCTGCATACCTTAACAAAACAACAGGAGAAAACACTTTGTCCTTGAAAGACAAATGTTTAACTTCAAAGCAGGTTCTAGGTCATGGCTTTTACCACACCATGTATTAAAGCTGTCAATCTCAAACATGTTAATAGAAGGGAATGTCTCCAAAGTATTAATAACCGATTCAACCAAAATATTAACAATATCTGTGAACAAACACAGCAATACTTAAACAGGTTAAAACACACAAGTCATTTATAACATGATCATCAACTGAAGGGCCAGGCCAAGTTCAAACCTGACTGATGGCAGTCATAAGTTATAAATACTTATAATCATGTTAATACACATTTATAAGCCATTTATAACATACCCGTCAATTAGGTATTATTATTAGGCAGAGGTGGGCAAAGTAGCTAACTTCATTACTTAAGTGAAAGTACAGATACCACTGGTCAAATGTTACTCCGATACAAGTGAAAGTCATACAGTCAAATTTTTACTTAAGTTAAAGTACTGAAGTACTTGTTTTTAAAAATACTTCAAAGTATATCTTCTTTCACCACATTGTTGCATTACTGCCTCAACACTTACAACATCTAATTCCTCTGACTAGCTTGTAGAAGCTGTAGAATATAGAGCTGGTAGAATGTTACAGAATGAAACACAACCCCAACTGACAAAGAAAACCAGTCATTAGTTTATTTTATAATTAACTGACGAAATAAAGACTTCACACCCCGATAAAACAGCATGGTAGTGTTCTGGCCCAGCTCTGGCAGTGTGTGCACACATATATGTGTTTGTTAATCAGAAGGAGAGTGCAATCGCTTTAAATGCAGCTCAGAACATAACATCAACATTCCAACCTGCTTAAAACCCAGCTCTACACCTCTAACTTCATGACTTTCCAACAGCAACAATGTTTTAATCAAGACAGAAAACGGCAGAACTGTGTGAGCTTGGTTTTATAGTTGCAGTCTACAGGTGTGATGTAACCCTAATGATTACTGATAGACTGTCACCTGCCAAACAACCAATCACGTTTAAGAAAAGAAGGAATAACATCCACTTTATCCACAGATATTAAAGTAACAGGTAACGAGAACCTTCATAGAAATGTGGTTAAGTAAAAGTATGATATTTGTCTTTAAAATGTAGTGAAGTGAAAGTCATAAGTTTCCAAATAAAATACTACTCAAGTGAAGTACAGATTCTCAAAAACTCAAACTCAAGTAAATGTACTTAGTTACTGTCCGCCTCTGTTATTAGGTATACCAGCGTACTGTCAACAGATTGATCCATATAGTGAATTTAAGTGTGTGATTATTTGTCTTTGTGAACACAGCACAGAACATAGTGCACCAAAATGAAATGTGATGACTCATCTGTGAAGGAGCAGTGGACAGCCGACATGTGCAGCGCCAGGGGAGCAGTGCTTAGGGACGGGACCTTACTCATGAGTAGGCCTACCTCAATAGCACCCTTACTGGTCCAGGACTTGAACCGGCGACCCTCACAGTGCCAACTCCCTAACCGTTACATAGCGGAATATTTCAAATGCTTCAATGCTACTCTATAACCATGTTATTCCTCATATAAGTTGTTCATAAGTAAAGGAAAAGGTTGGCATCACTCACCCCGATGTTGAAGGCTCCCGTGTAATAGTCCAAGTTGGCCTGGATGAAGCCGATATTCTTCAGTCCTAGTTGGTCACTCCTGTCTTTGGCCCTAATCAGAGACTCCGCTTTGTTTTCAACAAGGATGATCTGAGGGTTTCAAAACAAGGACACACCATTTTAAAGCCTGTTTAGAGCGTTTAAATCTGCAGTTTTTTTTCTTGGAGAAATTTTATTATTTCAGTACCAATCCATATGGCAGCTCAGTTTCATATTATATATTAATTACTGTATTTAATTTCCCAAAAGCAAACATTTTCAGCACTTTTCTTTTCTATGTCAAGTTGGATCACATAATTAACCCTTTGAACTCTGGGCCATTTTTGAGCGTTTTTGCATCCCTTTATTTATTGGGCTATAACATTTTAATTCCATAAGCTAGCCATTCGTGCCTTATGTTGTTTTTGTTTTTTTTGATGTGAAACTAACAAGTAAAATCTTGATATCATTTTTATAAGCAAATTCTAGTTTTCGCCTAGTAAAACTACTTTTTTCTTTTATTTCTACAAGACAATGTTTTTCAGTAGAGATTTAACTTTAGAAATGTGTGCGGTAAAGGTCCATAGCCATTATTATATATATTTTTTCAATCTGGGACATTCTATGGCTTATTACAATATAAAAATATGTGCTTATTTCCAGACGGAATTTGAATTTGACCTTCCTTGGTATCATTATTACTGCTGAAGAAGTTAGCAGTCTGCCCCAGAGATGTTCCTGATCAGATGACCTCTAGAATGCAGTCAAACACTACCCCCCAACAGTTACAGACACACACACACACAGAAAAAGATTCAGGCACAAAATTACACACTATATACTTTATTTACATACACAATATAACTATGGATACATGTATTTTTGGAGAAATATAAATACATTTATAGTAAAATAGTAAATTCTGTTAAAAAAAGGAAACATAATAATTTACAAAAACAAGAACTTAGATAAAAGAATATAAAACAATGTAACAATTTACTAAAATAAGATCTTACACTATACTCTACAGTTACACTGAATCCAACGACAAGAGTGTGGACCATCGCAGAAGTGAACGCACGCTTTAATTGCGCCTTAAGTAAATAATATGGATGTTTTATGGAGTTTCAGCAGTGTGTTTTTTGTGCGAAACACTTTAAATTTACTCTCTTTTGCGCACACGATTACTCTGGAATAATTTATTGCACAAACACGGGACTTAGACGATCGTATAGGGTAAGCCTTCTCGATTTCATTGATATGTGTATCATGCATGTGTGTCACTCCTGTCGCGAGTTATGAGTCTGAGACTAAAGGTTACAAAAATGAACGCGAAACACGTCCATTGAGTTCAAAAGGTTAAAAGCATGATTGACCCTCCCTACGTTGGGTAGAATAGTAATTTTAAAACCTAAAATCATTTCCACTTGATCTCATATTTGTAGGGTAATTTCAAACCTATTCAGAATGAACGATATTCCTTTTCAAACTGAAAATTTCCCGCAAATGAATGTAATCAGGTTTGAGTGACACGAATAATCCAAAATGTGAAACAAATGAGAGCTCTGCCGCACCTTCTGACCTCCCGGGAGAGATAGAGTTTGGGTTTCAGTGCATGTTCGACCTGCCGTGGCTTCATAAAAGGAAAGAAGGAAGAAAGAAAGGGTGTGCGCGGACTCACCTGACACTCGGATAGCGTGTGCGCCAAAACAATCCCCACATGGCCCTGAACACAAACATACACAAAAAGAAGAAAGAATTTGGAGACGCGCGCACATCTCAAAGAGCCCGTCAGATCAAAAAGGTGGCGATCAGAGACATCGTATCGACCCGAGAGCTGTTCGGAGTGAACTGGGAACATGAAAGCCAGAAGCCAGGCGCTAGAGCTGTGCACAGCATAGTGAAAGTGCTACAGGAGATTACATGAACATGGGGAATTGAATGCCTTGACCAGTCTCAATTCCCCATGTTCATGTAATCTCCTGCAGTACTTTAAATAATATACTTTTATGCTCATGCCTCGACCAGTCTCAACTGGTAATCTCCTGTCCTCGGCAAAGTCAATAGTGTAAATCAATGTCTCAGTTTTGTTAATGACTAACATTCTGAGTTACAATACGCTTGTTTGGCCTTGTAGCTGCTAAATACATTCATACCCTCATTACTGAAACCATAAGTCATTTGTTTCAACTCCATTAAATAAGAAAATGTTCAGGCTGGAATCTAGGCTTATTCTGCCCAAACTGGCAGTGACCGTGTGTCCATTATAATTATAAAGGTGTAAGTTAACGGCTTGAGCCCGATCGCCCCCGGTACCGGGGAAGGCTTTAAATAGTCGGTAAACGCAAACAAACATCAACATCACCGATAGAATCTCGTGTAAAAATCTCAAACAAATTCCACCCAAACAACCCAACACCAAACACATAAATAAACAAAGAACAAAAACACTGCGTGAGTTAAGGTGGAAGAAATATGGCTGTAGAATCTATACTAATATGGCTAACCATGCATACCGTATATCATATGAAAGCCAAGACTCATAGATCACGCAAATAATGTTTTGGGTTTTTTTTGGCAAACATGATCTTTTTTTCCATGTTCTGCTGTGTTGCATCGTCCTTTATTCAGACCAAGTAACATGTATTCCACAGATTCCACAGTAATCTCACGAGTGTTACCTTTATAATGATACCAAAAGCATAAAAATAGACACTGTGGTTGCTGAGATATACACATTTTATCAGGGCTTAACAGGTTAAAGGAATGTAGCAAAGAATATTTGTATAGGAAAATTAATCATTTATATCATTCAACTAACCTACAATTACTAAACTGCTTTGGCAGAAATAGTTGAAATATCTGTTAGTGAACACACACACATGCAGGCTCGAACGAAAATAATATTGGAAAAATTAATTAATTAATTCAAATAAATCAAAGTAATTAATTAAAAATATGCGAAAGCGTGAAAACACACAAACAGACACTTACACCGCCGCTGCAGAAGTCCACTATCGTGTGACCCGGGCTGGCCAACTCTGTCACCATGGCAACCAGGTTGTTTAGCTGCTGTTGTTTTCGTACAGCTCGAGTGTCAGACATCTTCCCTATGGAGAAGACGAAGTGTTCAACACAAACGCAAGCAAAGACATAACACTGGCAATTAATTTAACAAAATAATGCTTCCACCCAGTTGTCTCACTACAAATCAACCCTGTATAAAACTCCTGAAAGACTAGATAAGAGTTCAAAGTCAAAGTCAAAGTCAACTTTATTGTCATCTCTGCTATATACTGTACAGATACATAGAGAGACGAGACGACATGGCTCCAGGTTATTTCCAGTGCAAAAGTTAGCGGTAAAGTGTAGTAAAGGTGGTTGATAAATCTTGAAGGTTAAATCAGACAAGCAAAAAGGCATATAATTGATGTTTCCATTCAAGGCATTTAGCTGATGCTCTAATCCACAGACACATAGGCTACATAACATTCCAAAAAGAAATCCTGTTCTTCATACTTGTAAACAGCTGCCAACTAAGGCCACGTTTACACATAGCTGGGTATTTACAGAAACCGCTATTTCCCCATCTCCGATTTCAATAATATCCTTGTTCACACCAGACTGTTTTCCATAAAGTATTCATTTACACTAATCCACATGAACACGCTCTCAAGAGCTATTATAAGCACGCCAAACCTCCAGGCAGCAGTGTAACAAGAAGCATAAAGCCATGTTAGCCAATCAGAATCCAGAAAACAAACAAAACAACGAATGACATGACTTCCTGTTCCGCTAACGCATTTTCTGTCGCATACTGTGACGTTCGAAAACTTTAAACTCTGTTTTCCTCTGTCTACATGCTGACATGAAAATAGAAATTTCCCAAATCTCCACTTTGGCCAGAGATTTCAGAAATGAGTGTTTTCAGTGAATTAAATCTCCGTTTTCATGTAAATGGAAGGTAAAAACACATGGATATATCATGACTTTCCCAGATACCCCACTATGTGTAAACGGGGTCCAAGTTACTCGCCTTTATTGACCATATCGGAGTGCTAACTACACACTACTCAATGGGCCGGTTTCTTGCTCATGGATTAAGGATAAATTGAAGTACCAATGGAGATTTACCATTCAAACTCCAAACTAGTCTAGGACTAGGCTTAATCCTCAACTGGGAAATTGGCCCAATGTGTTAAGTGGCACATTAATATGCAGATAAACATCTCTGAGGACCCTGAGGACCAACGACTGTGTGTCAGCACATTTGGAATGTAAAGGATAAAATACATAATGAGGTGTGATCATTATACACCAAGACTGTAGAGACTCCAATGAGATTTTATCTATGACGTCCAGTTTTCTGACCAGCATAAAAGACATTCGCCTGTTTTGATGAGATACGGGAGAAGACAGAGGAACTGAGCGGTAATGATAAATAAGTGGGATACATTAGCTCTTCCTCTATAATCAGCTGATGAAAGTGTTTGGAGAGAGGTCAGAGATGTCAAGACTAGAGTGCTGATGACTGGGGAATGAAGGTTGTCTGATGGACTGATGAACGTGACTCCATCTGCAGCTCTCTGACACCAGGATTAGGGAGCGATATGAACATGAGGTGATGGATCATTATGCAGGTCTACCACCGGACAGAGCCATCAGAGAGGTGGAATGATTTGGATGACATTCAGCTGACATATGCTGGGTCCATTAATGCTTAATGGTTTATGACCTTACTACAGATGTGTCCTTTAACATTCATGGGCTGGTGGTAGGGGTGTAAATCACATCATCACGATACAATATTCGACGAACAACAATTCAGTGCATGCCGAACTCTGCTATGATACTATTTTGATCCAATTCAATTCAAATCAGGAGCAGCGATCAATACGAGACATTTTCAGATGCTGATTTAACACTATTTATATCAAGCCACAAAAAGCAACTAATCACAGCACAGTACACAGTACACCACAATGAAATGTGACCCAAACATGAAGAAACAGTGGGCAGATTTTTAGCAGTGCCCTGGGATGGTACCTTGCTCATGAGTATCTTATACCTTCATCAGCTCAGGACTTGAATTGGCGACTGCCTTATTAACTCCCTAACCGCTATGGTACTAACTGCCCCAAAGTTTTATTTCAGAGCCCATCCAGACATCTAAATGAAAAAAAATGTTCTGCTCTGATAAAAATAGACCTCCTGTACAATATAAAGTGATATTACCGTATATATGATGTGTGTTCAATGTTTTCACTTTTAAATTGACCCTATGAGCTTGTTGCTCACTGAAGGGACATGATTGATTATTTGTCATTGTGAACACACCACAGGAGAGCACACAGTGCACAACAACAAAATGTGACCTCTGTATTTGATCCATCCGTGAAGGAGCAGTGGACAGCTAACATGGGCAGCGTCTGGGAAGTAGTGCTTGGGGATGGCATTTGGCCATGAGTATCTCAGTGGTACCTTTACCGACAAAAACAACACAAAAAGACAGAAAATGAAACCTTCCACCGTGTTATATGTGTTGTCACTGTATAGTTTTTCAATTAGAGGACTCACTGCAACTCCACTGCTGTCTTTGTTTTCGCCTCAGTTAACTAAACTGACGTATCAACATCTTATATCATTCCAAAAATGTTGTACACATATGAACGATCTCTTTTACAGTGTAAGGACTTCTGCTGCTAACTAACACCACTTTCCGCTAGAACAACTACTGAAACTGTCTGGTTATGTTTGCATAATTGGCAAAACATAATTCATATTATTCTAAATTAATTATGCTATTATTACAGACAAAATTTAGTTGTAAAAATATATATATATATACATTCAATGCAACCCGGAAATGCACCAACATTTCACCAGGACTGAAGTGTGTACGAACAAATTCTCAAAATGCTGTAAAACTCGCTCTAGCAACTTGTCGGCTACAGACTTTTCAGCATTTCCAGCAATGTTCAGTGAACTGTCGAATGTGAACAGAGCTGGAAAATAACCAGGTAAGTTGGTCACACAAGCATTTGAGAATCTCTCCAAAGCTAAACCTGCCAGTGTGTGTGTGTGTGTGTGTGTGTGTGTGTGAGAACAGCAGATTTGAGATGCATCTCATGCAGTGTGCGTACAACCTTGGTAGCCTCATTTTCCCCCTTCCCTGGGTTTTTTATTGCATGTTTGAGCACGATGATCCCGGCTACCTTCCAGCAGTGAGGGGTTAATATGAAAAAGGATTTCTGTTCATGCTTTTAAAAACCCGAGGACCCTGGGAATATTCCAGCATTCATGTGTAAAATAGCTTATGACAGACCATATCGGGCAGCTGTAGAAAGTACCACACAAACGGATGAAAGCAAACATCTCTCTGCTGAGGTCCTGACAATGTTTCCCTGCAGATGCACCACAAGCCAAGTCACTGGTAAACTCTCACCAGAGTCTCCCCACCAGCAATAACAAGATTATAGAAAGGTTAAAACACATTTCGCAAATCGCTAATCATCTCTGTGAAAATAAAAGCACGTCTGCAGCCTGATCTATTTCGCGAGTCTCACACACACACACACACACTCATCTCTGAAATGTGTGTTCACACAAAATTTGACAATATAGGCAATATTTTATTTGCAATGTCAAACAAAAATTGGATTTTTATTTTAACAAAATGACAGGAATCGTTCAATTTGGAAAAGTTTAAATATAAGAATGATTGGGAGAATCTCTGGGTTAGTGCAACTTCATAGGAAAAAATACAAAAAGGTGAAAGACAACTTTTTAATTTGAAGTATAAACCATCCTTTCTTGAACGTTATTCAAGAAGGTATTGATCACTGAGTTTTAATCAAAAACCAAGCCACAAGTAAAGGCCGTTGTCACAAAACAGGAAGAGTTTAAATCCAGCAAAAGCAGTCAGCAAGGCAACAAGTCTAAAAAACAGCAGGAAAAATCATAATCCGCAATCAAGGAAAACATGTCAAAACATATAAAACAGAAAAGCAAACAAATCATAGACAGACACCCAACAACTAGAGAACAACGCAACAGTCAAGCACAATCAGATAACAAAAAGAATGTTTGGTATGCGGGCACAAACACACAGTCAATACTTATGAATTACTTGAAATACTTATGAAACAGCTTGACCAGATCCAGTCCATTCCGTCTGCTCGAACCACTCTGAAAACGCTCAAAATTAGCACATGGGTATTTCATCATATTCCTTTTTCTCTGCATTGAACACCGTAAATTATCTTTGTTTTGTTACTATTAAACCTTTTTAAAATAAATTCAACTGGTTCCATGGAAATAAGACAAGAACATAATGTTTTTCTAGGGCACAAGTGGGAATTCAGATGACCATGACCTGTTATGCCCTAGGGGTGTAACGATACACCAATCTACATCAATACATTGATTCAATGATCAATCGATCCAAAATGAAAACAGCACTAAGACATCATACATATTGTAACGTCTCTTGCAAAGCCTGCAGAGACGTCAGCTAATTTTCTCACACCTTTGATTAATGACATTTTGGTTGCATTTTGAGATTTGATATGATTGGAAGTCATTGTGATAAATCAGCATATGATATCGTCTTATATTAATCACTGGCTCCTGAACTGAATCAAAATAAAATTGTATGATAGAAGACTATGATTGCGCCTGTTTCGTCTAATATTACATCTTACGACTTGGCGTGTGTCGTGATTAGTGGAATAGTGAACGTGACATGAGTGAACACACCCACACTACGTCCAGGAAAATATCCCCTTGATGTCTCGCGCAATGATGTGAAATAGGCATAAATAGCCTAATAATAGCTAACCCTGCTCAAATGAATTGAAACTAGAGTAATGAGCCCGTTTTAAAAATGTAAGGAGTAGAAAATAGATATTCATGTTAAAAATGTATCTAGTAAAAGTACAAAGTTGGCAGAATAATTAGTCAAGTGAAGTATACATACTGGAAAATTCTACTTAACTACTGTAATGAAGTATTTGTATTTTGATACTTCCCATCTCTGCATCTGGGTGAAGACAAGAGGCAATAATACTGTATGTGGATGGGATATCGGTCCGATAATGACTCAAATAGCTGGACTGGGTATCGGTGGCATTGGGCCGATCTACGGAGCCGAGCCGTTCAATTAAACTGTAGGTTTTTCTGTTTGCACAATTCATTATGCATCGTAAGTGGCACTGCAGTAAAGCTGGTTTAGTATTTGACATTTGTGCTAATTTGTACATATTGACATGACAATGAGCAGAACGAGCAACACACTACACTAGAACCCCAAAAGCAAATCACACGATTATACTGTTTTATTTCCTTAACAACACCTGCTCTCGCTTGCCATCTCTGTTCCTGATGGTTTTAGCGCTGCAGGATTAGGGAGCGTCCCCAGATTACAGAACTGCATTTAAACAAATAATTTTTGACATTTTATTTTAATAATGAATAATTTAACATATACATATGGGTCGCATTGTTAGTTAGAAAAACAGTATTTAAGTCAAGTATTTCCTTAAACATAACAGAATAATCTCAGCCTCCTCCTCACAGCGAAATACACAATTTCTTAATTAAAAACTGGTATCAGATCGCACTTGGGATCAGCTGATGCACAAAGCCCAAGTATCGGCATCGGTATCAGAACTGAAAAAGTTGGATCGGTGCATCCCTAATTAAAATGCATAAAAAACTCTCACTGACCTCATGCACAATCAGTGTAAAAGAGCACGCCATGACCATAATTGTAGCTGAGTACCGCACACTAATTGTCTCTTTCTACTTCTAGTTTAAAGTGTATATTTCATATATATATATATATATATATATATATATACACACACACACACACACTGGTAATTCTTATACACACACTGGTAATTCTATGTGCCTTATTACTTCTTTGTTCTTTGTCTTTGCACTGTTAAAATTGGAGCCACGTTGTCTTGTCTCTCTGTAAACTTGTACAGCATATAGCAGAGATGACAAAGTTTAATTTGACTTTGAAAACTTGCACATTTGAGTATAATTTAAGCAGAAAAAAAAGACTCTCTACCTCTAAAATGTCACTGAAACCTTATAGTGACTTGACATTACACTATAAAAAACTATATAACACAGATTCAACGTAGTTAGCTACTTTTCCTCTGTAGCTTATTTGTAGCTAACTACTAAACTAAAAATGAGCTTTTCATCACCATGTACAAGCAGCTTCCGCAAAACTGCTCATAGATTAGTCATGGACACTGAAAACCATGCGAACCATGACTTGCTGGTTTCAATTCGTCTTACGTGACATTGTACATCCCACAATGTGACTTTTGTGCCGGTTCACGCCACAGCGACGGTGCTGAACCGCTCTACTGTGCAGCGATAGTATGGATCTCAGACGTGTCTTCTTCCCGAGCAATCGGAGCACAAAACAATATCGCAGAGGGGAGCCGGAACAGCAGCTGGGCTGAACCGCGGGCTAATGGCACAACCGAGGTGCACTGGAGGAGTTCGAGAACAGAAATCAGCATAGCTGAGCAATGAGACAACAAAATATCCTCACAGGCATCGCACTAAAAAAAAACCCCGCACGCTCCCAAACCCAAACACACACACACACAGAGAACAAAAACAGGCCGTGAAACAGAAACGGACGCCATGACGCACACATGGCAAAGGAAAAGTCATTTTTAGTTTATAACAAGTCTGTTTGGTGCCTCTTATGAAAGAGAGCATGACTAGGGCTGGGCGATACGACCTCAAATCAATATCACGATTAACTACATATTTTACGAAGTTTACGATTAATGAAAGATTCTTTTGTTTTGGGTTTTTTTTTTTTTTTACGTTTTTTTCCCTCATTGCTCACTGATAAGAATATAAATATAATGTAAATATGCTATTAAATCTGAGATATACTTCGTAAAAAATTGTTTTATTAGGACATAGTTTTACAATACACAAGAATTTATAAGTATAAAGTGTGTGAAGAATTTTGAAATTTACAGTTTTGAGGATATTTTTTTCTAATGAGAGAGTGCATAGCTTTGTGATTTTAACATAATTGATGGAAACACACAAAGGAGTTGTCCCAGATAGGAAGTGGAAGTCACATGACAACACGTACTACGTTTTTAAGGGAACAGTTACATGAACACATACTGGGGAAAGTATTAACAAGATTCTTTTTAAGAGATTAACAGATTCATTTTTAAATAATCAAAATGACCATCACGGGCAACATTCTGTAGGTCAAAGGTTCTGATTATTAGTTTCAATTAACTGACCAGCCCTAAGCATAGAGATGCTAGAAACATGATGTTTGAGCAAACAGTCAGAGAACAAACAGCATCATGTTGTGGGGCAGACTGTAGTGTCACGGTTACGGAGTTCGCCTCACTGTGTGCTGTGCTGTGGTGTGTTGACAATGACAAATAATCACTCACTTAAAATCACTTAAATCAAAACTAGAACTGCAGTCGGTGTGTAAGCTCACATGGTCTTATACTCATAAACTCAGGGGTAGAACAAAGTCTCCGCAGATTCCATTGAACCCAAGTCCTCTGCCGAAAGAAAACAGAAGCAGATCACAACAAAGAGACAGAGCCAGTACATTGCGGCCCTTCAGTTCTCAACAAGCCGCTCTCAGAAACGCTGAGAAGTAATTGTACAGGTGAGACACACAGCAACATTCTGACATGTAAAACACACAGGAAAGAGTCAGGAAAGAGAGAGAAAGGAAGGAAGGGAGAAAGAGAGACAGAGACTGCGAGGGAAACAGAGAGAGGAGGAGTGAGAGAAAAAATAGGTGGAGAGAGATAGAGAGGAGAGAGAGAGAAAGTGAGACAGATAGAGAAGGAGAAACAGTGAGAAACACAGAGAGACAGAGAGATGGACAGAGTCAGGAAAAAGAGAGGAATAGAGATAGACAAGAGAGAAAAACAGAGCAAGATGGAGAGAGAGAGATTTTGTATGATCTCAAAGAGAAATAGAAAGGTGGAAAGAGAAAAGTGAACACAGATAAAGAAAGAGTGAGAGACAGAAACAGAGAAACAGCGAAATGGAGAGAGAGACACAGAGAGATGGACAGAGTGAGAGAGACAGAGAAACAGAGAGAGATGGACAGTGAGAGAGAAAGAGACAGAGAGAGATAGACAGAGTGACAGAGACAGAGAAACAGAGAGATGGACAGAGTGAGAGAGACAGAGAGAGATGGACAGAGTGAGAGAGACAGAGACAGATGGACAGAGTGAGACAGACAGAGACAGAGAAACAGAGAGATGGACAGAGTGAGAGAGAGAGACAGAGAGAGATGGACAGAGTGAGAGAGACAGAGAGAGATGGAGAGTTTTTTGGATGAAGCCGATTTGTGTGAGACTTCTGTTTCCATGAAGCAGGCAGAAAGTGCAGGCCTTGTTTGCCAAGTTTCGGTTGCACTGGGACTCCGCCTGAAAAAGTGTGGCATAAGCGGGGTAGAGAAGCGTTAATCTGATGAGCTGAGTGTGAGTGTCAGAGTGTGAGTGTGTGAGTGTGGTGCAGTGTACACAACGACGGAGAGAAAAAGGTGAAAAGAAGGCAACCTGATACACGCTCCAATTTAGCACCTGTAGGAAACCAGCATGGAGCCATGCCCACCCACACACACACACACAGGAGGGGGAGGAGGACACACACCTGAAACAGACTCATCCTCTGATCAGGACACAGATTACAGGCTCGTGACAGCTCAGATACACATCCCTCAGCAAAAAGCCAGGAGCTCTTCCAGTAAAGCAGAGCTCAGCTGCCCATGACTCAGACACTCAGAGATGGAGAGAGAGAGAGAGAGAGAGAGAGAGAGAGAGAGAGAGAGAGAGACAGAAAAAAAGAAAGAAAGAAAGAAAGAAAGAAGGAAAGAAAGAAAGAAGGAAAGAAAGATGGAGACAGAGAAAGAAAGAAAGAAAGAAAGAAAGATTTTTACAGCTAGAGACAGGGAGATGGACAGGTGGAGAGAGAGAGAGAGAGAGAGAGAGAGAGAGATGGGGAAGACAGAGAATGAGATGGAGAGAGAGAAATGGATACAGAAAGAGATGGACAGGGAGAGAGTGGGACAGATGGAGAGAGAGAAAAGGAAAAAAGAGAAATGGAGAGAGCAGTAGAGAGAGAGAGTTGGAGGCAGGGCAAATGGACAGATAAAGGGATGAAGAGAGAGAACTGGATAGGTGGCGGGAGAGAGAAAGAGAGAGAGAGTTGGGGAAAAGAGAGATAAAGTGAGAGAAATGGAAACAAGGAAAAGGACAGAGAGAGATGGACAGAGAGAGATGGACAGGGAAAACTGAGGGAAGGGAGAGAGAAAAAGAAAGAGAGAAATAGAGAGAAGGAGAGACTGAGATAAGGAGAGCGAGATGAGATGGAGTGAGGCTGTCAGGAGAGAGAGAGAGAAATAGGAGGTGGGTGAGAAAGAGATGAAAATGAATAAAATAAGAGAGAGGGAGGGAAGACATTTAGAAAGAAAAAAAGAGAGATAAAGCTTTATCACGGATAGAACCAAAAACCTTTAGAGCTCCTGCTGCTGGTAAAGCCATGTGAAGAGGCAGAGATTTTGCACCTGAGTGGGTGAAGCCTTGCCACATTTACACACACACACACACACACAACAGCAAGTGCCATTTACGGATAAAAACACACACATCTGAGTCACACTCCAGTGGAGCTCGCAGCGTCGGAAGAAGAGCAGAACTCACATTAATTCCAGACGATTTGGCTGCTCTCGGCTCAGAGCTCACCCGATTACTTTCAGACGCAGGCTTATCGCAGTGCGCAACTGAACAGGTTAGATTTGGGGGAAGGAAAAAAAAAAAAATTACACCTATCAGACACTTCCATCCTGACTTTAACAGAGCTGACGCGAGAGCCGGATCCTACACGGCCTCCTACACACAGCACAGGGGCAGTAATTAAGCAGCGCAACCAGCGCAAAATCCTGCAGGTTTTATCACACCGCTCCACCAATAAAAAAAACACTGTCAGGCAATCTGGACATATCATCGGTTCATTAGTTTTCATATTAAAACCAGAAACCCAAACCATGTCCCCTTTTTAATATTCGCTCCCAAAACTAGAATAATGACACACCAATAATGAGTCATTTTTCCTATTTAATCTTTCAAACAAAAAATATAACAGAAAATCCATTAAATATATATATTTTTTCTCAAATGCAAACGGCGTGAGCCAGAAGTGACCGTTACATTTACAGCATTTAGCACACACTCTTATCCAGGGCAACTTACATTTCTTAATTTCAGGGACAGTTCCCCTGAGAGCAACTTAGGGTTAAGGGTCTTGCTCAGGGACCCCGTGGTGGTAACGCCAGAGGACGGATTCGAACTCACAGCCTCTTGGTCCCAAGGCGAGTGTCCTACCACTAGGCCATCAACACCAACACCCGTTACGCCCAAAATACTGTTGATTGGGTGAAGGAAGGAAAAATCATGGGGCAGTTGTTGGTATATACGATTAGGGAGGTGGCCCCGTGGTGGAAGGGTCGCCTCAGTGCACCATCACCTGCATCCAAGTATGAGAGTCTTAAAGACTAAATATTACAAATATTCAAGCATTATAACCGTGTTTAAGACGACAGCACTGCCATGATTATAGGCATGTTGCTCTAACCGCTACATAACAGGCACCTAGAGTCTAGCAGATTGAAATATTTCTTCTTGGCATTACTACAACACTTTACAGTCTGGCAAGTGGGTGGACAGATACACACATCCTTGCTTACTCGTCTACTCTTTCCTCACCTAAAGGTACTGTAACTAGTGAAAGAAGACAGCAGGCCTTTCATGTGAAGGCTGTGACAGAAACTCAAATCCACTACTAGGAGGTAAATTTCCAAACAGAACGGAGCAACATCTTCTAGCATCATGTCCCCTGTAAATATGTACTGTATGTATCTTGTACATGGTGGTCTTTATAAATAAATAATTATCATTTGCCATCAATCTTCATCACTGGTGAATATTACCATCATTATCATCAGCCCAAGACTACACTTAGATTTACAGCATTTAGCAGAAGCTCTTACCCAAAGTGATTGACATTTTCTGTTTACAGATACGTACTTTCTAGACCAACTTAAGGTTAAGGGTCTCGCTCAGGAGTCATAGAGTTGATTTATGTTCTGGTGGCATTCAAACCCTCATATTATGAAGACATTATTTTAATCTTTGCACTCTTAAAACCCACTCTTCAACAAGCCCACAGCATCGACCCAAAACTACATACGTCATACATCTTGTGTAGTGCCATGTCATTTTGTAATCTTACTTTGTACTGAACAGGAAGTCAATGTTTATTAAAAAAAGAGGGATTTTTTCATTTAAATGCCAATAAAAATAAAAACAGGAATAAAAACTGTCAAATGATTTTTTGCTGTTTAAGTGACCGATTCTTTGTCAATGTGAACACACCACACAGTGCACCACAATGAAATGTGAAGAAGCAGTGCACAGCTTTTCGGCAGTGCTAGGGGACGGTAGCTCAGTGGCACTTTTACGAGTTTGGGATTTAAAACGTCGACCTTCCGATAATGGAGCCGACTGCCTAACTTTTATGTTCCTAGCTCATTTGATATGAATGGAGGTGATAGGGTTAAATCAGCATATCATATTGTCTCATATCGATTGCTGGCCCCTGAACCAATTCAAACAGAAACTGCACCGTAGCAGACTTTAGATATCACCAGACATCAAATTGTTGTACACTGAAATGATATAATAGTGCACTGTAATGAAACATGATCTACACCATGATACTCATACTGAGTTATGTAGTTTATTAAGAAATGTTCATTTGTAGCCAAGCTGCATTTGTATAGCACTGTGTCGTACAATCAAAAGAATATTAACCCTGGCTACAACAGCTATAGAACAGCTTTACAACTTTACACAACAGCAGCAAAGAAAAAAACTTCCCCGTGGGCCATAAGCAAGCACTCCTGAAAGCAACCAAACCGAAAATATTGATTTTTCCATCAACTTTGCAAAACAAAGTTGGCTACATTGTTGGTTTTACACAATTTCAACCTTCATCCTTTTCCGAGATCAACCAGGAATGCAGTACCAGTGCCAGCAGTTATGCAAAAGTTCGTTTCTCGGAATAACTCGCTTTCTCATAAGGGACCAGCAGCGGAGCGATGCCCCCAGCTTTGTGTGTTTTGTCATTGGGTCACTGTCTTCAGCAGCCTCTCTTCTGCATCAGAAAGAATAAGAAAGTCTGGGCCAGCGCTTCCAGCACCAGCAGCCTAGAAGCAAAGTGGAGGATTTGTCAGAGATGAAGGCCTCTGGAAGGAAGAAAAAATAAATAAATGGAGCGTGGAGACTATTTTTGTCTTCTCAGGATTACAGGCATCCGCAACTCTGTCAACGCTCATTGGGAAGACGAGCATGTGTATACCTGAGCCAGCGGAACCGTATATAATTAACTTTATTAGACAGCCATAACCGTAGTGCTGACTCCATTCAGCTCATCAGGTTTTAACACCTTGGCAGAAGCAAGAAGGGGCCGGACGCCTACTCAACCAGAGCATACACAACGATCACGAGCTGGTGAGTAAGCCTGTGTCAAACAAGAACGCAGAAAATACTGTTCATGTTTACAGACAGACTGCACAGGATATTCCGCTATTTGTTAAACTGCTGCTAATCTTGAGCACCTATTACAGCACAAAAGGTAGAACTGCACTCCAGGACTGTAATTGTAAAAATCTCTCCACTTGACTGCTGTTACGATATTTGCATATATTATTGAAACACTATTTGCACATATTACTGATTAAAAATTCTCTTCACTTGACTGTTGTTAAGACTGTTGCACGTGTTACTAACCATTATTATAAATATTACTGGTGTAGTTTTCTCCATCTGACTGGTGTTACGATATTTGCAAACATTATTGAACCCCTCTCATATTTAACTTAGACCATATAACGATAGTTATTTTTTAATAGATTGTCTGTTTCAAATTCTCATATTCAACTGCCACAGATCATACACGCATACAATGCAAAAAGATGATTTCAGGACCATAATTGTTGTTTGAATTCTGCATGTAACTAAGGGTGTATTCACACCAGGAAAGTAGGTTAGCTCACTGTGTGTGTTGTGTAGTTATCCAATTATTTCCTGTAATGTGCAACAACGACGGGAGTCAAATCATAAAAAGGTATACATTTTGCAACTGAGTCAGATCGCGTTTGGGCTGCTTTCACACCTTAAGCCAACAGTGCCAGAGTTCGTTTGAAACCAAACCGAGACCACCTCTTCAGCTGGGTCTCGGTACACTTGTTTGGTCCGTCAGTTTGGGGGCTTGTATTCACATCTTCCCAAAAGGTCCGAACCAAGGGAGGAAACGAACTTGAGGTTCATTTTAAGCGAACTAAACAAGGCAGTTGTGAACACACATCTCTTTTTCCACATCGTTTACAGTGTTTATATTTTATAGTCTATGTATGTATATTTGCTTACTCTATGTGCCTTATTTGTTCTTGCACTGTAGAAACTGGAGCCACATCGTTTCATCTCGCTCTCTCTATATAGAAAACATTTAAAACTCCTTCACACCTGCTCTGAAAGCTGCAAATGTACCGACAATTTTTCTGAGGCTGATGCACGTGCCAATGTAAGCTGGGGTTGAAATGCTGTTGGGTTGCCCGAGGATTTTGGCAGGTACAGACCGAGCACTAATGTTCCTGCAACGCTCCGGTATGAACAACAGATGTGATCTTCTGATGACAACTTGGCTGATCGATACAAAGCTTTTTGTTAGACGCTAGCACACAAGATGCCAGCACATTTTCTTCCACAGCGTTAGAAAGGTAACACTTGAAAGAAAGAAGCAATACAATGTATTTGTAGCAAACTATGTATGTGTGCAGAAATTAGGGATGTAATGGTTCTGAAAATGAACCTAAAAACCATGATATGAACAGCACAATCTGAGAGCGCGGCTCAGGAAGACAGAACTGTGATAACCCCAGCTCCTGCACCGTCATAACTCATTACTGGCTCTAAAAAAAAGAAATTTCACAATTTACACTATAACATATAGAAAGGCATGAACAAAACCAATGTATGAACCCAACTGTGAACTTGGAGAACCATTACACCCCTATCAGAACCTCATTTCTGACACATTACACGTCCACAAGCAATTTCTACAATGCCCTTGCAACTTCAACCCTTCCTAGATGTTTTTTTTTCGCATGTGTGAACACAACACTTTCAATGTTCCAGCAACGTGGGGCTAATGTGAAAATGTTCTGCCTGACTTCCCAGAAAATTTCACTTGAGAGTAGGCTGGGATTTATGTGAGAAAAAGGGCCTCGGATGGAAACACCTTTCAACCTCTCAGCTATAAAAATCTCACAACACTAATTTCCAAAACAGCAAAATAATCAGGAGGAAAGAAAAATATCGCCAGATGCCATGTTTAAGACTACGGGTCGACCGATTATCGGGGGCCGATATTAAGCATTTTGCCGATTATCAGTATCGGTGTTTAATTTTCACCATCACGGATATTAAGTAATTACAAGGTGCACTAGTGTGGCTCCACTGACGTCTCATCTCTTTGTGCCGTTTGCTCTCAACTTGCTGCTTCACTGAAGTCTCTAATTTACCATATGTCACACGAGTAGTAGCCAATCAACGCTGAAGCCTTGTTGTCACTCACATCAAATACAAACACAAGTGCAGCATGAAGCTCCGAGAAGGAACAGAGGAGGGAGAAGAGTTTCAGTTGAGCTTGGTGTTTGTAAAAATTCAAAAAATTTGACAGATTTTTTTTTCCTGCATATTGATTCCAAATATTGGTTATCGACTTCGTTTACTAGCAATAATTGGTATCGATGTCGGCCCTGAAAAAGCAATATCGGTCGCCCTCTAGTTAGGACTTTATGCCTTGAGATGTGTGATGTGTTATTTTTGCTTGTACACACTATAATCCAGGTTAGTCTTTTTTTCCCCAACAAAAAAAAGTTTTGTACAATAGTTATAGACAATAAGTAGAAATCCAGTGCTGTCGGACATCGAAAAAAAGCTAAATGAATATTTCTGCATCAATAAAAATGACCAAAATGGAAAAAAATAAACACCAACAACACGACGTCCAAATCTCAAGGCAGCGAAAGACTTCATGAAAACATGAGTTTTCTTGCACTGCCAGTGAAACTCAACTTTCACCCTGAAGTTTTGGGTTACACAAACACACAGATGACGGCATATTGTGTGGGTGGTGGTGGTGTTCTAGCGGTCAGGATACTCGCCTCTGGACCAAGAGGTCAGGAGTTCGAATCCTACCTCCGGCACTATGATCACTGTGTCCTTGAGCAACACCCCTGACTCCAAGTTGCTCAAGGGAGACAATCACTGAAATTAGGAACTGGAAGTCATTTTTGCTAAATGCCAAAAATGTCAATCTTAAATGGCAAAAAAGTTAAACTGAATATCACAAATCTCCAAATGTGCTTTGTGAAAAATAATAATACTTCTTCAGAATTCCAGGAACAAACTGCTCAGCCTAAATGGACCTTAATCCGCAAAAGCAATCGGCTAAATGGAGCACAGGCATTGCAGAAAGCGAAGTCCAGATAGAGGTCACATGTTCTCTCATACTGCCCTACAAAAGCCTCATCTTCCACAGGGACAACAAACAGGCGTGAGTGCATCTGGGGCCTGCTTACTGGAGCTTTAAACAAAAGATTTTAAGGATCAATTTGATCTGTGGTAGCAAAACAACCTTTCACTAAAGCAATATCTTTGTGACCTACATGAAGCACTGTGATCAAATGGGCCCCAGGAGGGATCACTGGCAAAAACCCATTTACATAAAAACTTTGAGGCAAAAGAAAGGACTTTAATATGTGCGTTTTTTCCCGTTCCGTCTGTCTCGGTTCGTTTCTCAGCATGAGGCAATTACGGGTGAACGTGTTGGCTTTCTTCGTTGGATACACTGTCCTTGACCTTGCCAGCATATAAAGCCAAACCTCAAAGACGTAAGAACATCTCAAATCCCTGGTTCTCGTCTCTGAGGTCATTTTCATTCTTCTGGAACTCATCCTAAGTTTGCAAAAAGCTATGAGAGGTGAATGCACAAAAAACAAATGAGCGATGAGAGACTGAATTAATCATACAGAGAAAGGTATTCTCTCCAAAGTAAACTAATCCTCACTTAAAAGGAACAAAATCACCATCATTTCAAACCATGTTGTGCAATCTTCCAGCAGCTCCCGTTTTGGGCTGATACACAATGACACGTTATTGTTTGAAGTCCTGATTATTGAACATGAATCAATACTAATTTTACACATCATTTTAATTAATAGCACTACAGAGAAACAGTACAGAGAGAAGGCTTTGAAAACAGATAACAGGAGATTTGGGCTTAATACAGGCCTCTATAGATGTGGTGATTCAATAAATGGAAGATCATGTAGAGACATTACTATATCCAACATCTCTCATATCTGCTACAACTGAGAAATCCCCTATTTTCTGTAAAGACCAGTCGCTTTGAAGACAACACTCTCATGTCGCCGTGTGGAATTACTCTGAAGACTAAAGGACTGTCTGTAACTTGCTTTAATAGTTTATTCTTAAAAATAGTTTTCTCTTTTATTTTATTAAAAAACAAAAGTAAACAGCTTCCATGTGACTTTTAATTACCACTAAATATTACCAAAAACATTTAAAATCTGTAAATCTTGCCAAACCCAGAATCTACCACAAACTATGGCTGCAATGACTAGTCACCACAATCAATGATATCGATTATAAAAAGTGTTTCCTTTTTGGAGTGAAAGTGAGGGATTATTTGTCATTGTGAAAACACCACAGTATAGCACAGAACAAAATGTGACCTTTGCATTTGACCCATCCATGAAGGAGCAGTGAGCAACTGACATGGGCAGCACCCAGAGAGCAGCGCTTGGGGACAGTACCTTACTCATGAGTACCTCAGTGGTACCTATGGAATTTTACAAACACCAAGCTCAGCTGAAACTCTCCTCTCTCATCTTCTCCCTTTTGGAGCTTCAAGCTGTGCTTGTGTGTGAGTGTGGTGATCGACTATGTTGACTGGCTAGTACTCGTGTGGCATATAGCTAATCAGAGACTGTTGTGGGTGTGACACTAAATGAGGCAGAGAGTTGAGAGCAAACGCCACAGAGAAAAGAGATGGCAGTGGATACACAGTAGCGCAACTTGTAATTACTTAATACAGGGTTCCCACACCTTATTAACATCAAATTCAAGGACCTTTCAAGGACTTTCCAGGACCAATGTCCTCAAATTCAAGGACCACACGCGGCGGCATTTACCTACTGCTACCGCTGAATATGTTATCAATAAAAGATAACATAAAATTTTCAAATAAAATTTTTTAGATGCAAATTCAATAAAAAACTGTGAATAGCATAGAAGTTGTTGGGACAAAATCAATTAAGCACAGATATCGGTAATCAGCAAAATGCCTAATATCAGCAGCTGGTAATCGGCCCGGCCAATAATAGGTCAACACTTATTAATGAACCTCTCCCTAATGTTAACAAGTTAGTTAATTCAGTTGTAAAATATTTACAAGTCAAGACATATTACAGTACCAGCAGTCACTACTACCACTACCACTTGGGTGTTTGGAAGATTTTTTACTAAAATTGAGCTTTGTAACACCAAAAACACAGAAAAATATATGTGCTCTAACACTGAGACTGAAGAGTGTGGCACCTCACAGGGAGGAAGATGTGTACATCCTGGCAGCGTTCCAATCTAGATGCTGCTGTGTTTGCCTGCCGCACAAAAATTTTCACAATTTTGTTGTAATCACTACTGTCATCGAAGATCAAAAAATCCTAAGTCGAACCATCATAACTTGGGGACCATCTGAACGTCACTTGTATTTGTACGTACTATTGCGATCATGTGTATTAATTTTACAGATGCAATTTGATTAGGCAATCACACTTACGTTTCAAATGTACTTGTTTTATGGGTCCTTATTTGAAGGTGCTATGGGAACTTGTTATGCACCAGAACAAGATGAACACCCACAGGAAGCGGGGACAAATAACTACTCAAATAAATAATTGACAGATTAGTCGACTACCGAAATAATTTAATTGCAAACCGACTACAGTGTTTCCTCTAGGTTTACAGCTTTGGTGGGGCAGGGGAGTAGGGTTAAGCCTGGAATACACTTGCTGTTAACTACGTACGTATGTATGTAAGAACAGGCGCGATCCGTATCCTGCGTTGTTTGCGTACTCAAAAATTAACGGAACACATACGGAGATGCAATACCTGCGTAATTTATAGGGGGCAGTGTTGCGAGAGCTGCACTCAAAAGTCAAGAAAAGAATTCCCCGTTTTGCTGACAAGATCTATTAAGTGGTCGAACGTACCATCTCCGTGATTTTTGTTTTTTTCTCTGGTGCCGTCTCAGTATGATGAAGATTAATGTTTCTTCGAGTGAAGACGTATTTGTTTGGAATAACAGTTGACGATTTTAAGATACAGGTATTCATTAATTTATAAGGTTTGCGGCCTTGACACTGACTCCTGGTGGTAAGGAGTACACACTGCAGATTACGACGCACAGCACAGACACAAGTATATCAGCACAAACGTTAACAACGCAACTGTGTACGGATACGCACACGTAAATCACAACAAGTGTATTCCAGGCCTTAGGGTTAGGGTTAAGGTTAGGGTTAGAAGGACACCGACACAAACACTTATGGGAATTATGGTGTTCTCTTTATGACAATTATTCTGAAAGTGTGCAGCTTTTGTCACTGCAGTGTATCTTGCTGGATGTCTGGAAGAACACTGCCAGAGCCTCTTGGTACAGTAAGTCGCAGATATCTTTTTGTCTGCATTTCAGGTGGTTGACGCTGCATTTTCCGACGCGGGGGCTGGCCTCCCTAATTTAATAGGTAGGGCAGACACTGCTAGTGTAGTGTTAAGGTCAAGCTATTCTGTCTCCAACCAAAAATTACCATTCCTGCAGATAGAAATGTTGCAAGAAGAGTTAGAGAAATTAATAAATGGCAATTTACTGCTCAGTCAGCCAGGAGTGCAATGGAGCCGGACCATTTACTGGGTTATTAACGCTTTCAACATGACAAACTCCGGATATGAAACGGAGAAAGCCATTGCCAAAAGCAGACAGGTGACTCCATTCGCGTTACTGGGCCTCGCCTCCTTAATTACACGGCTCCGGCTGAACTGGAATCACCAAGAGGATGCTGGGAAACAGCCAGAGATTCCAGACAAGCTCCCCCCCATCCCCCCCCCCCAGTGAATGGAGACAGACGCGTTGTGGGGAGGAGGAAGATGGCAGACTGCGGCCAGAGCTGAACTTGCCCAAGTGCCAGCATGGCCATTCCCAGAACCCCCCACACACACAGAGACCACGGTGGCAGCAATGGAAGTCCAACAAAGTCTCTAAGGCCAAAACAGACGGCCACAAACAGACTCGAAGAGGAAGCGGATGAATAAAAGATTCAAAAAATAAAAAAGCATTCCATCTCCGAAAATCAAACTGCACTCGGCCCACAGGGGTCTCTCCAGATGACTTTCTCCCACCAAACTCCTTCTGTTTAACCTTCACCAGAGTTGGAAAGTAGTGTGTGTGTGTGTGTGTGTGTGTGAAAGGAGAGAGGGGAGGAAATGCAAAGAGTGTGTGTGTGGGTATGCAGTTAAATGAGGAAAACTGTGAATCTGCTTTAGATGATAACTAGTTGGCAGGCCAAGATCCCCAGCTGAGGGACTGTGGGAATGCCACAGGTCACCCTCACAGCTTGCCCCATCCTGGAGGCCCTCTATGTGTGTGTGTGTGTGTGTGTGTGTGTGTGTGTGGGAAAAAAATCTCAGCTCTTAAGGTGGCAAGCCATCAGTCCGTGTGACTTGGCCGCCAGAAGCCCTCTTTCCTCCAACACACACACACGCAAACCCTCCGCTCCCAGATGAAGAGCCCTTATCGCTCCCTCATCAGCCAGCCACGCCACCTCCGAAGACAATATAAGCCTGAGCGGAATGTAAACAGGGCCGTCGCCGCACAGGGGGCCTTTGTTTAGACACCCCGAGTTCCGGAACTCTCTCTCTCTCTCGCCGCTCACACTAAACCGGGTGCAGCGTTGTTTGGTGTGAAAAGACGGGAGAGAGATAAAGGATGTTGTGTAAATGAAGTTCTGCTTCTGCTTCTCACACACACGACATGAAATGATGATCAAGCCTCTAAACTAAGCTGGAAATCTCAACAGAGATACGAGTCGGAGCCAAGAGGAGGTGGATGGGGAGAGGAGGAATTCTGCAGGTTATCCATCTTACCAGATGGAGCTTATCTACACGACCCAAGAACTGCGGGTTGAGCCACCAAACACCATTTTACCACTGTCAGATGAAATCCATGTAATTGCATGTTACTGAAAGTAAAAATGTGTTTACAAATCCTCTTGGTAATAAGGAAATATTAATCAGATGTTTCATCTTCATTGTAAGTTGAATCACAGCTATGCTGCATAATGAAGTATTAATTGCAGCTTTTCAAGAATGGATTTGCGCCATCTCACACAACTTTCTAAAACAATATAAAAATAAATATACATTTTCTAGATTTATATACAATCAGTTTTAATAATAATTACAAAACAGGTAAACTTTTACAACATGCTAAAAAACAAAAACCTAAAAGATTTTCAATTAATAAGCACACTTAATAAACACAATTTATATTTCATGTGCTGTTCACATTTTTATGGTTGAGTTTGTGGAATCTTAAGGGGAAAGACAACTCCCAAAAAGGTACTGTATGGCCTCATAGTTCATACAAAGAAAGAAAGAAAGAAAGAAAGAAAGAAAGAGGGGGACAGAAAAGAGAAAGACAGTAGACAGAAAGAAAGTGGAGAGAAAGAAAGAAAAATAAAGAAGGGTAGAAAGAAAGCAAGAATGGGAGAAATAAAAAAAAGAAAGAGGGAAAGAATGAATGAATGAAAGAAAAAGGGGGAGAAAGACATGAAAAAAGAAAGAATGATGGAAAAATAGTGGGATAAAAAAGAAAGAAAGAGAAAATGGAACAAATAAAAAAGGAGAAAGAAAGTAAAATGGGAGAAAGAAAGGAAAAGAAATAAAGAGGAACGAAAAGAGCAAAAGAAAGAGGGGTAGAAAGAAAGACAGAAAGAAAGAGGGGCAAAAAGAAGGGAAAGAAAAGGAGACAAATAAATAAAAGGAAGAAAGAAAAAAATATAGGAGAAAGAAAGAACAAAGAGAAAGAAAGATTAAAGAAGGAAGGAAAGAAAGAAATAGGGGGAGAAAGAAAGAATGAAAGAGATTTTGATGATGGTTGGTAGTGTGTGACAGTGGTGTTTAGTCAGTGTTATATATTTTAGTTGATCTTAAGCTGCGTGACTTTGAACTCCAGTTCGGTAAACTCCATAAGAACAGCTTTGTGACTGATCCCAGAGCAGTGAGGATGAACCTCTCACAGGGCTTTACCGAAACTCAGCATTTTACCTCAGGTGAAACCACTTCTACTGTACGTGTGTGTGTGTGTGTGTGTGTTTATGGACGAGGCAGCGTGCCACTTTAGAATTCCGGGGTGTGGCTGAAACAATCCAAAGGCACAGAGACAGACAGAGAGAGAGAGAAGGAGAGACAAAGAGACACACACAAGCAAACACACACCAAAATACACACCTTTTACAAACATACACACGGACACACACTCAAGCACAAACACACATCCACACCTCTACATATTCACCCATAAAGACAGCGATGTACAGTATATGCATACGTATACACACATGTACACAATCAAACACACTCACAACTTACACATATAGGCACGTAACACGTGCAGCCACCTCACACACAATTGCACAGGGTCTCACATATGCACACACAGCTGCATGCATACAGCTACACACACACCCTCCCCTATCTCAGTTACCATCAATCACTTGGAGTCGGGCACGCTTCAAGACTGCACACAAGTTTGCTTCTCCAAAGGAAACACAAAGTAATAAAGTCTGCATTCCGATGCAGAGGAGTAAGTCACGGCTCTGCTATAAAACCTCAGCGCTGCTTTAGCCCACTGCTGTTAAACGACTGCTCGAAGGGCTTGAGTGATCTTCCTCGGCAAAGCCATTCAAAGCCACTATTTACATTCCTCCGCTCTCCTCTGCTAATCTTTCCGAATGCACACAGAGAAGTAATACATAAATATTGTTTGATTGCAATTTTTTTCCCCAGCGACTCATTATCCAATTAAAAAAACTGCTCGGGGCGGTGCAGAGCACTTAAATCATTTTTACAGAGTAAACACATAATTATGTATGTGGCGTGTTTAACATACAGATCCATCAGATCCCCAACACTCCACTCCAAACACTCATACATTACCACTGCTTGATTTGAGACTTTTTCTAGTTTTACATTTTAGCTACTGATTGGCTCTGACTGTCTTTTACACAGAGCTGCCCAACTCATCTCTCAAACCGGCTTAGCGTTCACACATAACGAACAACGGCTCCTGTAAGGACAAGTGCAATCGTAAAAATTCCACAGACAATTACAAACAGACAGAGACGACAGATTGCCCATTAAAAAGATGCATAGCCGTGGAGCGCACGTAATGCCACATTATGAACGGACACCTTTAGCGGGCCATAAATTGAGGAGAGAATGGAGTTGAGGAATAAGAGGAGACGAGCGAAGCTAATGTGAACGGTACATGATGAGAAACGGCAGAACAAGCTGTGCAGGCTATCAGACACTGACCAAATCAGAGGGAAAAACATGTCAAATGCAAACTGGTAAACAGGAAGAAAGTCTGAGATGAATGTGAGCTTAGAAGAACAATTATTAGACCTACACATAACGAGAGAGCAAAGTCAGAAATAGCATATACATATATATACATATGTATGTATATATATATACACATATGTAGACAGATAGCTAGATAGCTAGATAGATAGATAGATACAGAGAGAGAGAGAGAGCTAAAAAGCTTCATTATGTCATTAGGAGAAGTCAGCAAATTCATTTCACAACTCACTTGCAACTCACAATCAGCCAATTAGCCTAGGAGAAGTTTGTAAAAGTGTGGTTTGCATATTATGCAAATTAAACCGGCCAATCACTACGCTTTTCATTAAATGCTAAGCAGCACAACATCCCTACTTATTGCCCAGCTTTGAGCGACTTACGGTTTAGGCTACATAAATGTATGCTGCATTTTTAGCATTCATAAAGGTCAAAACGTTTTCCTTTGCTACAGTCCCACTTATAGGTCGATCACCATGTTTTTCGGCCTATGCCGAGATGCAAACCATTCTTACTTACCCTGAAAGCCCTGAAACTTTCTGCGACTTACAGTTCGACTAAGCTGCACAAACTGTTTTGTAGGAGGAAAAAAATAATAATAATAAAGAAAAGACTGAACAATTACAAGAGGCTTCCATTGCACTTTCTGTTATTATTAAATTAGTGCAGGAATTCCTTGAGCCCAAGTCTAAAATTTCATAAACAATTAAGATAAAATAGAAACTTTATCAGAAATTTAATTCATAATGTAAATTTGATACTCCCTTAGTATATTTCAGAATTACATATTTAAAACAAACTACCAGTGTTTAACAGTAGTTCTCCTACAATGATGGGCTGGGCTAATGAACTACTCTATTAATGCTCCACTCTAAGTCTAAGTGAATTATATTGCCACTTATAAAATGAGATGACATGACTTTGTCAGGACACAAAACGACACATAGAATAAACATTTATAAATAGACTATAATAGTTATAATATAATAACATTTATAAATAGAAACATATACTCACTCAGATTCAAACTGGGACGTAATTGCATGCACATTTTAAGCAGCGATATATTCAATTTAATGATACAAAATATTAAAATATTGTTTTGCATATTACTTTGATGAGACAACCACATATTTCTTTTTAACCTGCCACTTTGGTAATAAAGACTGAACCTCACCTTTAGAATCGATTTTTTTATTCATCTGTTTCGTGCTTGCTTTAACACACATCACGAGGTTGCTGAGATGCAGCCCAACAACAGATTCGTTCCCACAGAAAAGAAAGTCAATACCTCACAAAAACCCAGTATTACATCACGACTGGAGGAAACAGCAGCTCCAGCCGTTCAGAGCCACCTGTTGAGGATGAAGAGGATTATATCTTGGGCATTGTAACTTGCTCTGGTGCTGAGCTTGAGTCAGACTGCACTGTAAACATTAGCCAGAAAGAGGAAACTTTCAAGATGTTAGAAATAACAGGGAAAATTAACCATTTTAAGTAATGTGTATAAAAATAATATGGTTTCTTTCTTTTATTTTCTGTATAATGTGTATGTGTGTAAGCCAGTTGTAGCTCTCTTAAAACAGAAAAGTTCTTCTAGGCCTTTAAAACTGTACTCATCTTATGTCTAACTAGGTCAGTAAAAAATAGTAAGTGGAAATAGTACAAATAAACCCATTTATTTTAGTTTAAATTTTAATGTGAACATCAGTATTCAGAATTTCTGTATAGCTTAGTTGTAGAGGGGAATTTAGCTGAGTTGTGAGTTCTATTTTTAATAAAAGCAAGAAGAGGAATAATAAATTATCTAAGTTTAGGCATGATAAACTTGTCCGTAATATACTTCAGCAGCCCTGATTAACTTCACATTCGCTGAGAATCCCACATTTAAATCCTTTTCCTGATCAACGACACAGTCATGCAGGACTCATGTGGATAGCTTGCTGTTTGATAATAAATAGAAATGATGTTTTATTAAGTTTTACTGAAGATATGTGATTGGGTACCAAAGACACAGGAGCGTATTGGTTGGTTCAAAATTGCTTTTGTTGTAAAGGTAATGTTTCTCAACCCTGATCTTTGTGGCCCCTCTGTGGTGCTGCAGATTTGCTGTTTCCTGCACACCTCTCTAATTAGACAATCTATTACAGCCCAGTGCAGGGCATTCATTTATTCATTCATTATCCGAACAATTTATTCCCAACTGGGGTCGCAGGGGGACCGGAGCCTATCCTGGGAACCTACGGACACAAGGCTGAGAACAAGCCTGGGCAGGCGTCAACACCAAATCATACCATACCATACCAACACACCGCAGGGCACACACACTCATACTCACATCAACATCTTACGAGGCCAATTTAGAGTCGAGGCCAAGTAACATGTATAGCATGCTCTTGGATGGTAGTTGAATACTTTCATAGTTTTATATTAAATAGTGAACTATGAGGTCAGAACACAAACAAAACAAAAACAAAATAACTTCACTAATCGTAATCAAAGTAAAATGTTCAGTTGAAGTGAGTGTAATTATTTGTCATTGTGAACACAGCACAGCACAGCACACAGTGCGCCACAAAATGTGACCTCTGCATTTGACCCATCCGTGAAGGAGCAGTGGGCAGCTGACAAGGGCAGCGCCCCCGGGGAGCAGTGCTTGGGGAGGGTACCTTGCTCATGAGTACCTCAGCGGTAACTTTACCGGTCCTGGATTCGAACCTGCAACCTTCTGATGATGGGGCAAACACCCTGCCGTTGTTAATCATGATATTGATTAAAAATCACATTAGCCAAGCCCTAATGGAGCTTTATGTTTATCCTTGAGCTAACATGGAAATACACACTTGGGTTATTTTTCAGTTTATTACCGACTGTTTCTTCCAATTTCTCAAAATGAGTAAATCTACGTTTCACTGATCTGGAGTGTAAGCAGGCCCAAAATGTTTGCGAATTTTAGATTATGGCACTACACTCACGCATAACTATTTCGAAGCTCACTAAATTTTGGATTCAGGCTTTCACCGCGAAACCTGCCATCATGTAAATCAATGCCAAACCTGGGCCTTGCTCTTAATATGCTGAATAAGCAGCCTCGCTAAGAAGAACAAAACCCACTTCACAGCTGATGTAATCCAGTCAGCGTTTTCACAATTTTACAGAAATGGAAATATGAGGGAAGAGTTGGACTGGAACAGGTATTAGCCTTGCTGCTCGTTCACAGGCCTCCTGGCCATGGTGTGATGGAACATAAGCTACAATATTCGGCTTCAAACGGCAGCGTTTCATAACACGTTGCGTAAGTTCGGCAGAGGGCTAGGAACACATGGAGCCATTAAGTACAGTGTAATACTGAGAGCCATGGCAAAACAGGACATTCACAGCTAAACAGGCATGTCACAGATGAAAGCAAAACCCTGAGAACACTCAATTCACTTCGGCCATTCTGCAAAACCAACCTGCTTTCATTCGCTAATGCTTGCAAGTGCTGATTGAAAAGCATGAAGATTCGTTCTGGAGAATGAGAGAGGATGGGCTGCTCTTACACCACCAGAACAGCAAGATGTGCAGGGCGAAGAGCAAAGAAGAGACAAAATGATTTTCTCTATCACCTTCTTATAGTCTGAATACAAAGATTGTGATTACAGGAATAGCTACAGGAATACATCAGGAATACAGTCTTGGTGATGTATCCAAACAATTATGGAAGCGATTTATAAACCTGCCATAGATATAAGTGACATTTTATTTATACCTATGATTATATCTATATATAACTATATGTGACCCGATCTGCCGTAATGAGTCGGAAGTCGGCATTCTATTTATTTAGATACGGGCCAATTATGTTGAAAAACATTACAAAAATATAGATTTTTCTTTTTTGGAGACCAGATTAATTTTGAAGACCTTTTCTTTCATATAAGACCAAAAAAAAAAGATCGATATTTTTGATGTTTTTCAACATAGTTTGCCCGTATCTAAATAAATAGAACGCCAACTTCCGACTCATTACGGCAGATCGGGTCACATATAAATTCATATGGATAACTGCTAAAGCACATATTGAAGTGTATTAACTCCAGAATGTGATTAATCCAAAAATATCATCATCCAGTTTCAAGAAAAGAAGTGGAATTTCAGCCTAAATGGGCAGTCAAAGCATGAGAAATCCCAAGGTTGTCTGAAGAAAACAAGGAAGACATCACTAGACGACAGATGAACTGAAGAAACTGCAGTTTTCTCATTTTCTTCGGACAACTCCGGGGCTTTTCTTGCTTTGACTTCCTGTCTAGTAGACAGTTTTAATTTCTCTTCTGTCCCCGGAACCAGATGACATATTATACATAATTAATAATAACCCCAATTTAAGAAGTTAGTATTATTTTTGGATGAATCACATTCTGGAGTTTGCTTACATCACCAGATGTCCAATCTGATGACACAGACCCTGAGACTCTGACCCACTTGCAATGTGATTCATTAATCTCCAGTTCAAGTCGAATTGGAGTGGGAATAAGTGACGTTCATGAACATCTGTCCCCAAGGTAGCTTAATGTTTTTTAATATCACTGCTAGAATGAAGCAGGATAGATTTTGCTATGATTAGGTGCATTTATTTTCTCAGTAATGTATTTCACTTGCTGGAATCAACTTAATGTTTGATGACAACGTCAAGTTTGAACATTAACGCTTTTCCCCAGAACAACTTACTTTTCCAGTTACAGAAACTGAATTGAGTATTCCATTCATAACAAAAGGGGCAGTTGGTAGCACAACGGTTCAGGCAGCGGCCCCGTGATCGGAAGGTCACCGGTTCAAAAGGTACCATCCCCAAGCACTGCTCCCCGGGGGCGCTGCCCTTATTAGCCGCTCACTGCTCCTTCACGAATGGGTCAAATGCAAAAGTGACATTTCATTGTGGTGAACTGTGTGCTGTGCTGTGGTGTGTTCACAAAGACAAATAATTACTCACTTTCAAAAGAATAAAGTCAAACAATAGCTTATCTAAGGTTAGGGTTAGTAATAGAATTGTACATAAAGTGTTTCAGTGGCCACAATTCACTCCTTGTTTGCTGAGCAAACCAAATCTCAACCCTACCCCTGATCAACTACAAACATGGTGTTTTTAACGTACTTCCACAATTTGTTTGATTCCAGAATTTTATCAAATATGCAACTCAGTGCAGAGCCACTTTTTGTCTTTCATGTACTGTAGCTATAAGAATGACTGCCTTTATTTTATGCCAACATTTCTCAAACCTAAGCACACCACGGCTCAGTGCTATTTCCTGAACAGAACCCATCAATCCTACATCGTTAATTAGCAAATCATTTGCATCAGCTGTGCTGCTGAGGGGGAAACTTGAACATATTGAGAATGTTTGCTCAAATTTGAACCCTATCCATTTACATTCATGGCATCTAGCAGATATTCTTATCCACAGTGACTAACATTTCCTAATCACAGGAACCTGGGGATAAGGATTAAGGGTCTTGCTCAGGGGGCCAATGGTGGTAGTTCTGACAATAGGATAGAGCTGGATTTGAACATACAACCTCTTGGTCCATAGGAAAGTATTCTACCACTACGTAACCACCACCCCAAACTTACACCAGACCAAACACATATTCGGTGTTTATTCCATAATTAGAAATGTATAGTTTAAAAATACTGAAAATATGAGTGAATGCTGAACACAAGGACTGTGTCACATAACTTGGGAATTACTGGTTGGTTCAAAACTGCTTTTAGCTACCACTGGGCGTAATTCACCAACTGTTCCTAAGAATGGCATTGGTTTTAACTGGTGCATGCCTATTTGTGCAAAATATTGTTTTTTTGTTATTGTTCAATTCTGTAATTGTATAATATTATGCTATTTAAATGTCTGAACTTGCTGAAGAAAAGATTGGTGAACGAGGCATATTGTTCATACCAGAGTCAGTTAGGGTCAGGATGAGTTAGCGTAGGTTCTTAAACCAATTAATTTATTTTTCTGTCAGTATGATGCATCGTCTAGACCCTACTGCAATCATCATGCCAAAAAAAATCAATATCAACAAAAAAATTAAATTATTTCAGGTCATCTTTTCCATCTGGCATCATTAGAAAAGTAAGTGAAAAACCAGTGTTGTGTTCGTTACAGAACAAGAAGGAGACTTCCATTCCCTGCATGTGTTTTGGTTAGGAACCAAAAGCTTAATCTAACACCAGCACTACCGCCACTGGGCTCCTGAGCAAACCCTTAACCCCATGTAATTCCAAAATGGAAATCCTGATATAAAAGCTGGGGAGAGAGAAAGACAAAGCAGAAAAGAGAAAAAGCTACGTCATGAGGACTGAGTATCTTGAACGAGCATTCTCACCAAGTAGGGTTGCAACCTTCAGAAGAGGCCGTTAAAAACGTTCAATTTAGTAGTAGAATATTAAGGATGTAAACTCACACATTGAAAGCCGGGAGCAGCGGAGGTGACGGAACGCACAAGCAATCGAGTCGTCACTTTTTAATAAGATGGTTACTTTCTCACTGCTGACTCGCATCACCTCCCTAATTGGTTCAGCTTTGCTCGGCGCTCGCAACGAAAAGAAGTGAGTCACTCCGTTATTTAACACACCCGCAGACATACACAACCACACACACACAACCACACACTCATAAATTTATGCAGATGCAAAAACACACTTTCCGTACTAAAGAAGATGCGCACGTTCTCTAGTTTGCAACAATGACTGGGTGATTTTTTTAATTAGCAGGGAAATGGTCCGGTCCAAACTTTCCGCAGGGTGCCTGGGAGCCTCGCTAGCAGTCTGAACTTGGCAAGCTGAGACTGACGGAGACGAGTCAAGACCATATGCAGCATGTGTGTGTTCGCAGGCACCAAGCAACCGAATTGGAAATGCTGTCTATGCTGCTGTATTTGCAAATCAGAATGAGCAATGTTTATTTCAATGTCATTTTGAACCAAAACAGCATGTGTTTCAGCACCAACGCTCTGCCCATACTGCCGATTTGGTTAATGCATACACCAGACAAACACACGCATAGCAGACAAGAAACTCTTTTTTGGGTAAATAATATCATCACTGTTACTACAATGAATTAACTATTTTTATTCGTTAATCAGTATTATTGGGGAGCACGGTGGCACAGTGGTTAGTGTTGCCACCTCACAGCAAGAAGGTCCTGGGTTCGAGCCCCGGGTCGGCCGTAGGGCCTTTCCGTGTGAAGTTTGCATGCTCTCCCCGTGTTCGCGTGGGTTTTCTCCGGGTGCTCCAGTTTCCTCCCACAGTCCAAAAGTATGCACTATCGGTTAATTGCTGAATCTAAATTGGCCCCACAAGGTGTGAAATGAGTGTGTGTGTGTGTGTTTGTGTGTGTGCCCTGCGGTGTGTTGGCGCCCACTTAAAGTTGGTCCCCGGGGGCTCTGGACCCCGTGGCCCCGATTGGGATTAAGCAGTTCAGAAAATGAAATGAAATCTGAATTATTTAGACAGACTAAGGCCATGTCCACACGTACGCGGGTATATCTGAAAACGGAGGATTTTCCTTTTTTTTTTTTTTATCATGTCCACACGAGCACGTTTTCAAAAATATCTCCGTCCACACGCAGTCGCAAAAAACGCTGTCAAAAGCATGCCTTGCATTGTAGATGAAAACCTAATGTAGACACGGCACATACTGTGACATCATATGAGTGGCGCACAGTGTGACGGTCCGTTTTTCAAAACCTTCATTTTTCTTGTCCACACCTAAACGCAGAAACGGCGTTTTCAAAAATCACCACTTTGGCCGGAGTTTTCAAAAGCCTCCGTTTTCACTGACCCAAAACGCCGTTTATGTGTGGACGAAAGGCCATAACGCATAGAAAAACCTCAGTTTTCAGAAATACCCGTGTACGTGTGGACATGGCCTAAAAGTATTTCACATTTACAATCTGTTATTTTTCCTCAAAGAATAATTTTCTGCTTTTAAATTTATCCAAACTTTTATATGCTGCTGTGTTGTTGCGTTTCAAGAAAATATCTAGATCTTCTGATTCAGGGGTTTTCAGCCGGAGTTCTGCGCCCCCCTGGCGGTCAATGCAGGTGGCCCGCGGCATGCAATCCAGGTTCGCTACTACAATCACTTTTTAAAAATGATTTCATTTGATTTATTTTTCAAAACATTTCCAGATATTTTGGGCATCTTTATGAATTAATGAGCTTAATTACAGTGTGTAAAAAATGAACACACATGGGCACACAGAGGGCCGCAGATTTCTGATTAGTCTGAATAGCAGTCCCTGGGACAGAACCAGCTGAAAACCCCTGTTCTACGTGGATGAGAAGGAGCTTGAGGAGACCACCCAAAGCCAGACCCACCTGTCCTCAGGAAAAACAAATTGTTTAAGTGACGCTTTAAAACACCAAACCAAGACCATGCCGATTAGAGTGAAAAACAAGTGATGAAAAGTAAGCGATTATTTGTCATTGTGAACACACCACAACACAGCACACAGTGCACCACAAAATGTGACCTCTGCATTTCACCCATCCATGGAGGAACAGTGGGCAGCTTTTTGGCAGCACCCGGGGAGCAGTTTGTGGGCAGTAGTACCTCTACAGGTCTGAAATTTAAACTGACGATCAGGGTACAAACGTCCAAACTGTTACGCCCCCAAAAAGTGCAGTCCGGATTCCCACATTTGGGGAATTCGCAGAGGTCAGTCCACCGGAGTGCAACTGCTGTGCCTCGTCCTGAGCGAACCATCTTCTTGATCATGATGTCACCCCTGATTCATTCTCGTTAAATTGCCCAGCCCTACATCAACCGGTCATTTTACATTTATACCACACAGGATAAATCTTAACATGAGTTTGTTCTGAGTTTAAATACTGGATTTCCCAACTCAGCAGATTAAATTGCTAATGGAACACACACACACACACACACACACACCCCCCGAAGCAGACAGATTAAAACTGTCAGACAAGGCCACATATTTCAGAGACACCTTGAGCGTCAGCGGAACATCTCGGTTTCCTCTTCCTTGCCTCTATAACCGGGCTGGAACACAACCCAGTTGGCAGGAGCTGACGATTGCTTTGGCAGGAGCGACGGACTTCGGGAAATAAACGCCTCCGGCAGCTCAAGCGACTAAATGAGTGGCTGGCAGGGTCAAGCGCTTTGATGGGACCTGAAGACCATATGGGTTCCATTAGCGAGATCTACAGAACGGAGGACAAAAACCGCGCCGGGAGGGCAAGCGTCTGGCGCGGTGACACATACTCACTCACGTACGTCAACATGTCTTACAGCCAGACTGTTCTTACTGTTCTGACTTCATGTTCCCAGACCTGGGCTCTGAAGGCAACATAATGGATGTCTAGGTTATAATGTTAGCTCAGGACAGGGCCCAGCGTCAACCTCAAACAGCTCTCAGATTGGAAAGACTGAGAGAAACATCCTCACACAAAAGCCGAATGAAACAGCGGTGATGCTGTGAGTCACGTTGAACTTGTGTTCGGGGGAATATCAGCACACACACACACACCTGCTGGGTTATGACATTATTAGACAAACTACAATTAAAGTACAGCGAGATAAGCTCTGGGAACATCTCTCAGTGACAAAAACAGCAGACGTGGATGAGTACATTAGAGAGAGATGGAGGGAGGGAGGGAGGGAGGGAGAGACAGAGAGAAAGCAAGAGCAATGTAGACAGAAACAAGATGAGAGGTTCAGAGGAGAGAGAGGGAGAGTGAGAAGGGAGAGATAGATAGAGTGATGGAGACAGAAGAGGTCTGAGAGGTCAGGGTAGTGATAAGAAAGAGAGAGAAAGAGAAACAGGCAAACAGAGTGAAAGACAGAAAGGAAGAGACAGAAACACAGCAGAGAGACAAACAGTAGAGACAAAAATCAGAGAGAGAGAGAGATGCAGAGAGGGAGAGAGAGAGAGAAAGAGAGATGCAGAGGGGGAGAGAGAGAAAGAGAGCAGGAGTGGGAGAGAGAGGACAGAAGAAACTGACAGTGTGGGAAGTAGTGGGCACTAAAGACTGGAGAAATAGAAATAAAGAAAGAAAGAAAGAAATGGGGGAGAGTGAGTGCAAGAGAGTGCCGGGGGGAACGGATGAGAGAAAGAGAGAATCAGAGAGCGATTGCCCTGTTACCAGGAGGGAGGTCTAGTGCTTCTCCAGCTGCTCCCAGTTCTTAATGAAGGAAGGGGAAGTTTGGAGCGGAACCGGGTTGGGGATGTTGGGGGTGTGTAGCGCAGCACCGAGCTCCTCCATCAGCACAGTTCACACCGCACAACTGCTCCATAAACATTAACCAGTGACCAGGAGGAAGGGGGGGGGCGCAGATGAGCGCGGCCACTTGTCCACAAGCTGAGAGTAATTATACACAGAGCTGGCGAGCTGGACCGGAGACTTATGACTGCAGTGCTCACACACACACACACACACACACAGACACACACACACACACACATACACCCATACACACACACACGGTGGAGGAGACAGGGGAGTGGAGGAGTCAAAGTGTGTAAACGAGTGATGGCATGACATACAGCATCGGCCTGCAGCCGTTCACCAGGGGAACACTCATCGAACGTTTCGATCCCGGTCTGGTGAAGCGCTAATCAATATGAGAGTTTGAGCGGGGCGGCTTTCATTAAACCGGCTCCTCTAAGACAGGCAGGTATTTATAAATGTTGATATAACCTCAGCTCCAAAAATCCTATGCATCTAAAGCTCTGGTTCATGTTCCACATGTTTCTTACTGTCATGACGTAGTGCTGGTTGCTGGTGAGAAACAGAGGACGTGGACGATTCTGCACCGATGCAGTGGCAGACCATAATCGATTAGGGGTTTCGGACCTGCAGACCCCTGACTCCTAGCGGTGCGCGGCGGCATTGCAGGTGGTCCGTGACATAAAATCCAGTGTCACTACTGAAATGACTAATTATTTTTCAAAACATCTTTATAAGTAATGAATTTAATGCAAATATCTAAAAAAGCAATAGAAAAAAATACTCTATGAAGCACATACTGATTAGTCTGAGCGGTGGTCCCTGGGACAGAAGCAGTTGAAAACCCCTGGATTATATCATAAACTGGGGATGTACAATAACATAAAAATCATATCGGAATCAACCGATATTTGCTTTTATTAAGGCATCGGCATCGGACAGATGCTTACGTAGATTTGCCTGATAATTTTCAGCCGATATTTTAAGACATATTTATTGTGTCTATTTTGTGTGTTTGCCTCACTTGGCGAACATGAGTTTGTGCATGGGCTGTGTCCCGAGCCGTCTCTCGACTCTGCTTTCACGCCCGCTTGGGTTACGGTAAGGACCGGACCGGACCAACTTGCCACTGTGTTAGAAATGTCACTTATGGCACTATTTTTGTGCCAAAACTCTGAATGCACAGTGGAACTTTAGCAAGCAAAATATCTTGTCTTTACACGCTTGACTCTGCCTGCGCTCGCGCTCGACTGCCTTCCTCATTTATCGGCAGATGTAAGCAAGAAAAATATTAAATATCAACATCTGCCATCCCTATCGGGCATCCCTGGAAATTGCTAAACCACTCATTATTAGGTTTTTTTTTTTCATTTTGGTCTTGGGAACAAGTATATAAAAAATGTGAATGTAATGTAAATAATTACTTAACAAATGACAACATGGATTGTTGTACATGACACTTTCCTTCCACATGATGTCCATCTGAAGTTAGACAGCAAGTGCAAAATGAACCATGAAATAATTCATCCAAACTCGTTTTACATTGAAACACAGTCAACTTGTGCCATCACACACACACACACACAGCGCACACACAGTACACTTACACATTCTAGTAAAATATGCAGCAAACTCAAGGGCCAGACACACAAAGACAACAAACCCCCATGACTTCATTGTCACTGCAGACTCCAGGAACTGAGGGCTGAAGTCTACACACAAGTCTGAGTGTGCCACACGTGCAAACTCACACACACTCGCTGGCAAGCTCATCCATATATCTGTATAGGGGCTTAGGTCTGACAAGAAAAAGACAAAAACATACACAAACTCACATTCCAGAGGCGGTAAACCCTGACTGTGAAACAGAACACCACACACCACAAAACACGTCAGTGGGTACACTCCTCGACCACAATGTGCACAATGGCAGCTCTGTGGGGGGGGTGTGTGTGTGTGTGTGTGTGTTAAAACTGCTGAAATCCAACACATTCACACATAAGAGGAGCAACTGAAACTCTATCCCAGACCGCAGTGTACCAGTAGTGAGGAGATGTAATGATTAGTAGATATGAGGAAAGGGAGTCGGAATTACAAGCTAAAAGAGTTTGCATAAGGTGTGTACTGTTTGTGAACTGTGTATCATCACACCTGCAACTGACTAATCTCGGAAATATTACAAAAGATCACATCAACTCAACACCAGTCAACAAAATTAGAGTCCAGTCAATAAACTGGAGTGCTGAATGAGTGCTGAAAAGTTCATAAATACCAAAAAACCCCACAATTAAAGAAAACAAAGACGGTGGAGCTTTCAACCAAGTTGTCCACTACACTTTATTTATTTGGGGCAGTTGGTAGTGTAACCGTTAGGAGGTGGTCAGAGTGTTGCCAGTTCTAGTTACAAACCGGTAAAGGTAGCACTGAGGCACTGCTCTCAGAGTACCGCCCATCAGCTGCCGACTGCTCCTGCACAGATGGGTCAAATGCAGAGGTCATATTTCACTCTGGTGCGCTGTCTGCTGTGCTGTGTGCTGTGCTATGCTCACAATGACAAATATTCACTCACACTCACTGTCACTTTTATAAAAACCTGTTTCCAAGAATTACTTTTCCAAGTATTATTTTGCAAGTATTCTGTTATCTATCATCCAGCGTGTGACTGCATTTAACAGGGCTGGCACAGTGGTTAGCGAGAAGGTCCTGGGTTCGATGCTCTGGTTGACTGCAGGGCCTTTCTGTGTGGAGTTTGTGGTCTCTCACTCTTTCTACTGGGGCTCCAGTTTCCTCCCACAGTCCAAAAGCATTCACTATAGGTTAATTTGCGACTCTAAATTGGTCCTGTAAGGTGTGACTGAGAGTGTGATTATGTGAGTGTGTGTGCCCTGCGGTGTGTTGGCGTCTGCCCAGGGTTGGTCCCTGCCTTACGCCCGTAGTTCCCGGGACAGGCTCCGGTTCCCCCCCGCGACCCCGGATTCATTCATTAAGTGGCTCAGATAACGAATGAATGACAATGTAATTAATAGCTCAACTTTTATCCAGGGTGATTTCCATTTCCTAATTACAGTCTCCCTGCAGCAACTTGGGGTTAAGAGCCCACCTGGTGTTAGTGCTGGAAATAGATTAAAATCTGATTCGACTCGTTTTGAAAGGTCACCTGATAGCGTGGGGCAGTTGGTAGTGTAACAGTTAGGAAGTTGGATTGGGTCACTAGTTTTCGACTGGTAGGCGGACCACTGAGGTACCCATGAGCACGGTACCATCCCCAAGCACTGCACAACAGCTACCCACTGCTCCTTCACGGATGGGTCAAATGCAGAGGTCCCATTTCCCAAATCTGTGGTGTGTTCACAATGAGTCACTCACAAATTCACTTTAACTTAATTCAATTGGTAAGAAATGTGACTCTGCACGGCAAAACCAGTCGCTTGTCGCAAATTTTCAAAATTGAGTTATGATGTTTTCATGAAAGGGCATAAATCAACCTTCAAAACAATACCTATATCGAATGAATCTGACGACATATGACTGAGATATCAACATTCAAATAAGTCGGGTTTCTCCTGTCACGGCAAGTGAGAAACGGAGAAATCTGCCTTTGAAGTTGACTATCACCGTAGCACTAACAGACGCTTTGTGCGGTCACGGCTACGCTTGTATTTACGGTAGCCTACGCTGCATTCACAGCCACACGGATAGCCTACCTGTGTGAGGTTAACTGAAGTCGGGAGACGAAGATGGATTCCGGAGAAATATCTTCACGCTAGTCAACGAGTGGATTTACCGTAAATATTGAAGTAGAGCGGTCAAAACAGTCAAAACATTCTGCTGGAATTGAATTCCTCACCTCAAGAAAGTCACGTTTTTAGGATGGAAAGGGTAAGTTTTTCAGCGAAATTGATTCACAACAGTACAGTATAGACCTTCCACTGTTTCAAAACACTAAAAACAAAAAATCCAAAATTTGACCCCAGACAACATAAACGATCGGTTTTCTCGGAAAGCTCCGTTGCGACAAGCGACTGGTTTTGCCGTGCAGGGTCACAAATATGTAATTATGTACACATAATGAGTAAGAAATGAGTAAACATAAGTGTTAGGGAAAAGCTTACTTCTGGCGTTTCTAAGAACAAAACTGATCATGTATCATCCTAATATAATGTAATCTAATGTTTGAATTATACACTTTTTAAATATTTACCCTCAAAAAGAATTGTTTATTTTTTAATTGAATTATACTTTGAATTATTGTTGAATTGTTGAATAATTTTGAGATTGTGTGTGTTGGTCTTTTTATTTTACATCACAAAAACCTGGCATTTTAACAAGCGTGTACAGATTTTTTTATATTCACCATCTCATTTCCTGATTTTTAAATCCTCCACTTATGGTCAGTATCGGTCAGGGTCGTGAAAAATCATCTGAAAGGGCCCATTTACCACAGACGCACTGTCAAAAGTCTGTCAAAATGCACTTCTACAAACTCGTAATAAGACAACAGTCTGCAGGTCTGACTAACAGCGGCTGAACCAGACAAAGACAGCTTGAGGATTTGACCTTTTTTCCCCCAGAACAAAGCAGCAGTACTGACATCACAGATGATGGGTACAAATAAGAAACGAACACAGCAATAAACAGCAGATGTTACAAGAATTGTTCTCTCAACACAACCTGCACGGACACAACCTGCCAAACCTGGGCTTTGTAAACATCAATCAGCTGCATCAAAATGGAACACAGCTGAACACATTTACAAGCAAAAGATCTGTGACCCATTAAGAGAAGCGCTGTGAGCATCAACTCTAGCAAAGTAGAATTACACTTTTGAGCACTGTCACACAGACAAAGTGTTGTAGTATTTGTGTGCAAAGCGAGAGATGTATTTATTAATGTCTAGATCAGAGCTGAACAGATAAAAGATTATAGATCATTTACGTAGTAATAAACACATTTGCTTATTTTGTCCAATACTGAAAGCAGTGCCAATAGTGTTGGAGCTTATAGATACTCCAGGCTTTATTAGTTTAGCTTGAAGTCCCATTTTTACAGCAGGTTGTGGCACACATCCCTAGCTTCAGAACATGTTAGACTCATTATAACTTAAAATATTGGTTTTCATCCTGGGGTCTGCGGAGATACAACAGGGGGTCTGCCAAATTCTTTCATCTGAAGCTTTTTTTAAAAATTTGACACTACAAAACATAATTAGAATACTAAAATAACCACTTTGTGTTTATAAAATAACAGAGTGGTGGCTAATTGCAATAAAGAAAAATGTCAGTTGTAAAAATAATAAATGTCAAAACATGTGAGTCAAAATGAGTTTCATAAATAGTCTCATATCCTTCATAATTTATCATTTTATTTGCATATATGTATGTAGGGGAGTCATTTTATTTGCATACATGTATGTAGGGGAGTGTAGGTAGACTTGTGTACAGCATGTGTGACACTAGGTTTCATAAGCAATGGACTGAAAAAAGGTTTAAGACTCCTGACTTAAACAATGAATCCTGAGGACCATCATATCACTTTACCTTGGACGGTGGATGTGTTGCTCATGACCTGTTTCTGAGACAGCCACCAGTAACTTCCTCAGACAGCATTATTTGACAAGATGTATAACAGCCTACATGACGCAATAAAGGAGCACGGACGTACGATAATAACTGATCAGCTAATATAAAATCAAAGAAATTACACCCATGATGAAAACATATCCATTACAATTCCATTATTATTCCAGTTCGCGAGGGCTCTCGCTACAATGCACTTTAGGGGCAGTTGGTGGCGTAACGGTAGGGTGGTCGCAGGTTCGAATCCAGGGCCGGTAAAGTTACCACTGAGGTACTCATGAGCAAGGTACCGCCCCCAAGCACTGCTACCCGGGCAGTGCCCTTGTCAGCTGCCCACTGCTCCCTCACGGATGGGTCAAATGCAGAGGTCACATTTCGTTGTGGTACACTGTGTGCTGTGCTGTATTCACAATGACAAATAATCACTCACTTTCGTTCATTTAGGAGGAACTAATGGCGAAAAGGTCCCTAAAATATTTGCTATATCTAACAATAACGAACACGTCTGATTATCAAATTAAGAAAATCTAAGTTGAAGAACACATTAAAGGTGAAAGTCACATTACGTTTAGAGGACAATAAGACAGTGTCCAAATCAACATAGCTAAGTCAGTTAAAGTCAGTGTACAACTCAGGATGGTTTTCTTGAAGGAGTAAATATGATTCTGAAGTATTCAATATGATGCAAAATGTATTTTAACGACCCTTAGTTTACTACAGCACTCCCTAACCAAAACATCTGGCTCATGTCAATTTGGTCACAACTTGATTTAGAGGAAAATCTCCAGAAACATGAAAATAATGTTTTTAAGCCAAGGTATCCCTTTAAGGGGCTGTAACAGCGCTAAAGCACTTTAGTTGCAGCTGCACCGGAGTACGGCTATAAAAAATATAGCCAACTCATTATACCCAAAAGGCCCATGCTTCTCAAAATTGGTCCTGCTTGGCCGTTATTACCCTTAAACGCTTCCCTCAAGCCTACAGCACCTGCTGGAATAAAAAAAAAAACGCCTGATCAGACAAAAATAAATCAGGTATGGTGTAGTGTAGAGGTGTGCATCGTCACTAGTCTCATGATTCGATTACGATTATCGATACGGTACGATTCGATATTTTGATGCATCACGACGCATCCCATTGAGCAGGGATCGCAGATCGGGCAGCCGTAGTTACTACCGGGATGTTCTTTTTAATTAGAATTGTATGCTGTAGGAACAGAATCATCAAGCTGTTTAATTATGATATAATCCAGGGGCTTTCAACTACTACTTTAACTACTTCTGTCCCAGGGACCACCACTCAGATTAAGCAGTTTTTTTTAAAATTATTATTACTTTTTAGTTATTTGCATTAAATTCATTATTCATAAAGATGACCAAATCATCTGGAAATGGTTTGAAAAATAAATTAAATAATTTTTGAAAAGTGATGTCGGTTCTGAAATTGGATTGTATATCACGGATCACCTGCAATGCTGTGATGGACCACTAGGGGGCAGCTGACCGCCAGGTGAGAAACCTTGATATAATCGATTACGTCCCGCCACTGCATCGATGCAGAATCGTTTTTTGATGCAGTCACAGATTGGATGGGGTGGAGTCACATGACACACATGGTAACAGGTTTTTAAGGACACAGTATATGAACACACACTGGGGAAAGTTTTATTAGAAAGATTATGTCAATTAAAGTTTCCAAATGTTGGTTTTGATTAATTGCCCAGCCACAGCACCCTAAATCTTACAAAATGTGGGAAAGTATCAGCTTATTTAAAACTACCTATGTACATTTTGTTGTTTAGAAAAAAGCAGCACGCCCGCTGTCTTTAGATCATTACAAATGTTCTGAAGTCTCCAAGGACATGCTGTAGAAAGAGCTTTTAAGTAGGAAGAGCTTTAGAGGAAAGCAGTGAGTAGATTGAGGCGTAAAACAAATAAGACAAAATGCCGTTACACATAAAAGTTTAGAACTCGCAACACTATTGGTCTTCCTTTCCCAGAGCGAGGAAACGAGGCGATTCCAGGCAATGTAAACCAGCTTAGAAGGCCTTATGCATGTCGAAATGCTTTTCAAAAAACCTGGAGGAGCAAACAAGATTATCAGACAGTAAAGCAAATGCTGGAACCTTGCTGGATAAACGTCTCTGCCAGCTTTACATGCAGCATGCAGCTGATAAAGAGGCCTGCGGGCTGGAGCTTTTCTGCACCACTTAAGGAATGACAGCAAATGAATTTCTAGGTTTTCTAAGAGATCTGGAGAGCTATCGAAACACATTTACATTTCCCCACTCAAACCCGCAGCGAATCCTTAACGCAAGCCAACAGGATTCCCCGAATGAATTTGAATCAACAAGCCAAAACCTTCCACACCAGTTCCCCACCGGCCAAAGAAATCTCTATCCCAGCCTCGGAGCATCCATTAAGAAAAGAGGCCATCGGGGCGTGGAACATCTTTTCTATCAGGCACCACAAGAATGAAGACGTTTTTTTTTCTCGAAAAGAGGAGTGACCACTGGGGAAGTCAGAGATGAGGTAGGTGAAGGTGTACATCCTGGAAAATAGCCCACACAGGACTCGGAGATGGATATTTGGTCTGAAGCGTGTAGGAAGGCCCAGTCATTCGGGTTACGAGCTCAGAGACTGTGCGGCGTGGCCGAAGCAAGAACAGCTGTCCAGAAATTCCTCGAGGACACCTGACCGGAGCTGAGGGCAGTGGGAGTCAGGAGTTATGGGCCAGAGGCTAGATATGGCCACTTAAAGATGTGAACTATTAGACAGGAAATTGGAGGAGGAGGAGGAGGGAGCTGGAAATAGAGAGAGAGAGACAGAGAAGAAAATTCTTCCACCCTCTCTAAAAGACCAAGAACATCCCAGCACACACATTTTCATGTCCTAAAGGCAAGTATATCACACCAGCAGTGCTTTCTGAATGCGTCGGAGGAATCTAAATCATGCACGTAAACCACCAAAAAGCCTCAGGGACATTCTTATAATCGCCCGTCAGAACAAGCACAGGGCCATTACCAGCCGAAAAACACATGCACATGCACACACACACCCACCCACACAAACACACCAAGGCCATGAATATTCATTTAGTGGTATTTTCAAGATGCTCAGGCCTCCTGGTTATGCATTCAGATGGGTGACTCAAACATTTCAACAATTACTGTGATTAGGTTAAGGCTCGACGGAGTCCCGGGCGTGTTTAAGAAGTCGTGAAGTGCCAATTAACCTCTAATTGAGACTAACAAACCTGACGGGCATATGTAACCAAAATTTTTTCCAATTTAACTAAATAATAGAGTTCAGTTATTCGAACAGAAGGATGGAAGAGGAGGGAGGAAAAGCAGATCTGCTCAGCAGCCGGAGGGAAACAGAGCTGGGGGTGTGTGGGTGGGGGGGGAACGGAGCAGCGATAACGGCCGAGTGTTTTAATACCAACACCCTGCTGAAACGCCAACCCTTACGCAGCACTGCTCGAACAAAGGGGACTCACTTATCTAAAATAATTAGAAAGGATATACAATGGAGATTACATTTTCTTCGCCAATTCAAATCCCTAAACAATTTAGACTCGAAAGCTGGGACATATATATTAGTAAACAAGCCACCTGAACTGTCGGCTTAAATTTCACTGAAGGCTGCAAACACAGTTAGTGCAACCACACTAAAGCAAAGCAGAGACTTTCTTCCATTTAGTTATTTTGCATTGATTTGTTTTCCCATTTTCCCCTCAATGCAGCGTTTCGCTGCAGCAGCAGCAGCTCTATGGCCCGAGACAAACATCTCCCTACAGCATCCATGTGAGCAGTAAAAGGTGAGACCCTGAGTCTTTCCCACCAGCTCTCCTGCTTGGGGATTCATTACCAGCTCCTGCATCCCTGTAACCCCCTCAAATGGCCTTCGACCTTTCCAAAACCCCTTAAAGTCTAGAGGTGAAACACCCAAGACAGATAGCAGCTAGCGGAGAGCAGAGATGTGCACAGCTCTTGTTCTCTTTCTCTCCCCCATCATTCTTGCTCTCCCTTACACACACACACACACACAGATGTGGACCACATTTCCCAAGTGGCCCCTGTGACAGTGATTGGAAATAGTGCTCTCTTCCTGTCTTCTGCCATTATCCTCTTTTCTTTCTCTCCGTCTCTCTCTGTTGTTTACAGTTACACGAGACATTTCCCAACACAGGGGTTAGTGTTAGACAAGTAACAGTTACTTTAATAGCATTTGTGGAAGCTCTTATCCACATCAACATGCGCTTGCTTTTGTCCCCTACGTTCGTCACGTTAGAACACATGGAATCTTAAGTACGGAAATGCCTAAAAAGAAAACCTAATGAAAAATGTGATTCTTGCTAAGGATGTACAGATTACAGGTTAGATCCAGACAATGAGGTATCCCGGGTACTTTGCTCATGAGAAACTCAGTGGTACCTTTACCCGTCCAGGATTCAAACCGGCAACCTTCCGTTCATGGGCCGAACTCCCTAACCATTAACGGCTTGAGCTCGATCGCCCCCGGTACCAGGGGTTGAACGGCAAGGCTTTAAATAGTCGGTAAACGCAAACAAACATATGCATGCGGCACATCAACATCACCGACAGAATCTCGTAAAAATCTCAAACAAATTCCACCCAAACACAACACAATTCCAACAGCAAACACATAAATAAACAAAAACACTGCATAGGTGTACACTATATTCCATATTCAGACTAATTTCATGTGTATTTTCATAGAAAACAAGAAAATTTCCAAGTAATCCCAAAATTTTGAGAGGCTGTGTATAACAAATAAAGAATCTTGAAATTTAGAATAGAGCCCTGCCGTCCAAGCCCTCAACTGATTCTGGAATAACAAATAGCACAGAGACAGACAGAGAGAGAGAGAGACACTGAGGAGTGGTTTAGCGAGGATGGAGACGGTCGGCGTGGGTCGACATTGCCGCAGCCACGTAAACCCACCCACGCACTGGCCTCAATCCACCGTGCTAACTCAACTCGCAAAAGAGAGCTTTTACGACGTGGGCGGCCGACGGACAGCGACGGCGCTCGAAACATATTCCTCTGCTGCTCGTCTGAATGAGATATCCTTAAAAATACACACATATGAATTTTTTAACAGGATCATTAATTAAGAAGCGACCTGTGCTAAATATTTTCCCTACTGTTTTTTCTTTCTTTCTTTCTTTCTTAGTTAGTTACATTAGCGTTTTTGGGCAGCGTGCCACTTTACCGGCTGTTCAGCTGATACAAAATCATAACGGTGTGAGATTCGCTCCCCAGAGGTGGACAAGCTCTCGAGCAATGACTCATTCCAACTACTTCCGACATTTCAGGACTTAGCGCACCGGCTAGCGGTAAAACGGCGTGGTTTGGAACATGTTTTTCTTTGTGTGGGAGGACAGGATCTGCTGACTAGCCGCTACTCAAGACTGAGACGTCTGGGGAAGTATTCGCTCTTCAAGTAAGTTTACAGAAGTCCAGAATATAAGAGAAAAACAGTGTCTTCCACTCTTCTTATCCATGTGATGTACATTTGTTTAGAATTCGATCTAAAACAACAAAGTTTGCTTCACAAACTTCCTCTGCAGGCCGTCCTTCAGTTAATAAGAGTCCCTCCCCCCACCCTGATACAGAAGTATCAGAAGTATTTTGCTTCCAAACTTCACTGGAATTTTACATTTAAACATTATAATTCAAGGAAAACTGAAACTTCTTATATTAAGTGAAAATCACCTTTACAGTTGAATTAATAAAATCTTATTTTTTGTGTAACAGTTTACAATCCGTAAATCACAAGTTTCATGCTAATACGATATGAAATCAATTAAATGGCGATTCAACATTTGTCGATATCACAAAGTCTGCTAAGATACAACTTTATTTTAATTCAACTCAGGAGACAGCGATCAATATGAGACAATTTCACATGCTGATTTAACACAATCACTTCCATTCATATCAAATCACAAAAAGCAACTAAATAACTTTTTACATTTTAATTCTGAGCATTTAAAGGTGCGATATATAAGAAACATATGGGAAGTAATCATAAAATGAAGCTAATATGTCACCAGAGATTAAGGAATTGATCTCACTGACAAAATTAGTACAGCCAGAATATTCACATTTTATCATTTAATTTACAGCCTGTAAATCGTGTTTATGTTTTGATTATGTGTTTTGGCCTGTAGCGCCACCCACCGCTATCGGCCAATCACGGAGTCAGTAGCATTTCGGCATCCAGCTTGGACAGTTACCATGGAGCTGCAGCTACAAGAACTCTGGACTACAAACATCTGATGTTACTAAAACTAAAAGGTCTGCTATGACTCTCAAAAACGTTTTGACTAAAGCTGAAACAAAACGAGGATCAGCAGAAGAGATGCATCTGAAAGATGGAGAAGGCAGAAAGCGGCGGAGATGCCGTAGTGGCTAATTTTCTACTGGACAGGTAACATGTAGCCGAGGTTGGCTAACTTGAATCACCACTAGACGTAGAGATGAATATTTCAAATATTTTCAGCAGTTGAATAACGTTATTTATGTTGGATCACCTGTAGCCCATGTGCAGGTGGGTCATCTAACGGACTAAATTGTTTGAGAAACAAAAACGGTGACTTGTGATGGCTCACATCAGCACCGTGTTACGCTGAGACAGTGTGGTAACAGTGTAAACTTAGCACGCTAATTATGGCAATACGAAACTCAACATTAGACACTAGACTGGCCAAATATGAGGATCCGCCAAGCTATCTGGCAACCCTGAGTCTGGGGAGGAGGGGGAGGGGAAACAATGCACTACACTATTTTGACAGTATTTTGAGTTGGACTGCAGGACCAGTTTTGGCTAAAATCTTACATATGGCTCCTTTAAATGACAAAAGAAAATGGGCGTCAGATACAATAATAAATGGTCTTACAATGTGAAATGTCTGATCGATGTTTTCACTTTGGATCGATGCCACTGGCTTGATTAACACTGAATTGACGTATCAATGTAGATCGATGGGATCGTTATACCTCTACGTAACAGCCTTCACTGCTTTCAGCATCCTCAAAATTGCCTCTCTGCACATAAACGATTTAACTTAAAACTCAACCAGCTCCTTGAGAGAGAGAAACATCTTAAATCTGAGCATTTGCTGTGCAGAAATGAGACCCTCCATCCCCACATCTATTCCCTGACTGGTGTGGGCTTGCCTTGTGCCGCAGATCTTCTCAAATCGGGGTTGCAGATTTTTGTTCATTTTCAATGTCAGTCATTTGCCTTGCAACACCCCTCCTGCAGTAGGCCCTATGAGGTGCGCCCCCCACTTTGGGGACCACTGCTGCATGGTGATAATGATTTACAGAGCTGTTTATATTCAGTGAGCAGGTTGTAGGCAATGTGGTAATTAAAGATGAAATGACAGCAGTGTGCTCTATCAGGTCACCTGTGGGTTATGATATGGGGTCAGCCGTGAGGCCTTTCTGTGTGGAGTTTGAACGCTCTCCCTGTGTCCGCGTGGGTTTTCTCCGAGTTCTCCGGTTTCCTCCCACAGTCCAAAGGCATGCACTATACGTTGATTGGCTACTCTAAATTGACCCCATAAGATGTGAATGTGTGTGTGTGTGTATGTCCTGCGGTGTCCCCAGGGTTGCTCCCCTGCTTGCGCCCGCAAGTTCCCAATGCAAAATATCTTCATAACTGGCATGGCGTTCAAAAAGAAATAAAATGTAAAATATAATAATAATTGTTAATAATTATAAAAATATAATTAAGAATTGACAAAAAACATTGACTTGTAATGAAATTCAATGGTACTCAGTGGTACCTTTACAGGTGTGGGGCTCGAACCAGCAACCTTCGGAATATGGGGCGAACTCCCTAACCGTTACACTACCACTGCTAAATTGTGTAGCGTAACGGTAACTTCCACATAGCAATGGAGCAATAGCACCAGGGGCTGGCTGCTGTTCCAACGTTATGCCTCCTTGCATGGCAAGACATCTTAAACTGTAAGAATGTCATCATCGAAAAAATAGATTTTCTCCAAAATGATTTCTTTCATCTCAGCACCCAGCACTAGGTAAGTGTGTCTGACAAATGCTGTGCTTGGAGGATCGTTTGAGAGAGCTGCATATCCAGATTAGTCTTCTAATTGCTTGCAAAGCTACGATGAGCTCAAACAATGAGGTCTGGCTACACCTCACTGGTCACCCAGGGGAAAAGGTCACAGTGTCAAACTGTGTCAAATACATCGCCCAGTCCAACTTATAAGGTCATTCTCAGTATTGCTCCTTCATTTCTCTGCAAACCGCTCACCCGGTACACACCTCTTTCCGCACAGCCGACTCCTTAACCACGCTCCACACTAAAGACAATGGGAGACTTTCCTCCTGTGCCCCAGGTTATGGAAGTCTTTGCCCAGACATATTCATCAGAAACTATCTTTAGATACCATTAAGAAAGTTTTCAAAATGTTTTATTCAATAACGCTTACAGCAGACCTCTCATGGTGAAGTTGCACATTTATCCCTTTATTTCCACTTTTATTTATGTATTTGCATATTTCATCTCTGACTTTGTACTTTCATCTCTGATTCTTTTATATCTTTTTTGTTTAGATTTGCTGCTTGATTGGCTACGCTGGGAGGCTTGAAAAGCGGATTACAAATAACATTTATTATTATTTATTATTTATGCACTCAGCCTGTGCAGTAAGGCAGCACATGCAGCAGAGTTGCAGGTCTTTTACACACACAACTTTGTGTGTGTTAAAGACCGCACACACACACAAACATAAACACGGATGGCTACACAGAACTGCACTGCAGCATTCGTTGTTGATTATTTTAACCCTTTAGCTACAGCACTATTAACTAGTGTAGATGGTGTGTGTGTGAGTGTGTGTGTGTGTGTGTGTGTGTGTATGCGCAGATGAAGCATACCCTGCTGGACATAAAAACCCTAGGTTTTGCTGCAGAGGCGTGAAATGGGTTAATGACCCGTACTTCAACATCATAAAGATAAATCTAAGCGGCGTTCCTATGTGTGGCGTGAACTTCCACAACCGTGCTTTTCTAATTTGGTGATTCATCATCTCTGGCAAATGCTTCTACTAATTAAATGTATAACAAAGAAATAAGTCTATATGCTAAACAAAAAGTGCATGTGGCTGTAAGATGCATTCAGGATAAATTCCCTTTTTCTTCTCTACCTCATAATGCAAAACAGAGTGCAAACCAGATACTCCTGCTTAAGCTGCGGATTTGGGCTTGTTACGCTTCTCTCCTTGCTGGAGACGTCCGCACTGAGAACTCCGGAGCGTTGACAACACTGTGAAAACGGCACAGTACCTCCACGGCTCTCAGCACCAGCCTGAGAGCTTTCCGCAGCTGCGTCTACCGCGAGAGAGGAAAATCAGCGACTCTGTGATTACACTGTGGTAAAGCTACTTTTTTCTCTCATCAGCATAAGAGCAAAAGTGCAACTCTTGTAATTTCCAAATACCAGTCTGGCTTATGATTGTTAATTCTGTTTTCAAAAAGTACAAGTGCACTCAGCGCTAATCGTAGGGAGGCGAACGCCGACCTTCCGCCAACTCTGGTGTCGCTGTCCCCGTTTACTTTTATTCTGCACCTGAGTGACTGCGTGAGAGTTTGGATCAAATAACGGTTTTCTGCTTTCCCCCGGTGAGGCGGCGTCTCTGTGGCGGGTGCAAGACTTCTGGCTGGAGTGTGTTTGTGGGTGTAGATGTGATGCAGAACAGCTGCTGCCTGTCTGAAGCGAGAAAATCCCGGGAACCAAGCTCCTGCTCGACACACACTCTCTCTCTCTCTCTCTCACATTCGCACACTAACACCATCCTCCCAAAGCTATTCAGTACCACTTTTCTTAGACGACTTCTGCAGCAGACACACACCAACAGATACTGCACTAGACCTCTGAATCTCGGAATCTGCTTATGAAAGTGAGTGATTATTTGTCATTGTGAACACACCACAGCACAGGCACTGTGTGCTGTGCTGTGGTGTGTCACAATGACAAATAATCACCACAACAAAATGTGACCTCTGCATTTTACCCATTCATGAAGGAGCAGGGGGCAGTGCTTGGGGGCGGTACCTTGCTCACAAGTACCTCAGTGGGTAACTTTACCAGTCCTGGATTCGAACCTGCAACCTTCTGATCACGGGGCGAACACCCTACCGTTATGCCACCAGCTGCCAATAGCTGTACTCCTCATATACATGGCATTTAGCAGACTACATTTCCCACAATCCTCAACGCATGAGTTTTTCTGGTATAAAGGGGACGATTTGATTGAACTAGAGCGTTTTTGTGAGCGCTGGCGACTCTCCAGCGCTCACACATAGCGTGTTTACATTGCGAAGAATGTCATTTATGTGTGTTTATACATTTACTTCTGTTTCTGTGCACAGAATAACAGAACCAGTGGCGTTTTTCTTCAGCACCAAGTCATCCATTTCCTATTAATGCCTCTGAAATTACATGGATGTTCACTCCTCTCTCTGAACACTTGCTGCCCTCTTAGTGCATGCAGAGAAGCTACACGCAACAGTGACGTACGGCTGTCTGTTTAACATTAATGTGAGGATTGTACTCAATGTTCAAGATACAGTTATTTGCTACATTGCACATGGCACAAGCCGAGATATATCGAGCAGTATAAGTATATTCAATATATCGCCCACTCCTATGGTCAATAGTATGTGCAAACTGTCATGAGAGCAGTCAAGTGGAAAAAACTACAATCAGTAATATTTGCAGATAATGTTCACCAATATGTGGAAATGTCTGATCAATGTATTTATTTTGGATCAATGCTACTGGCTTGTTGATCAGTGAATGAATGTATCAATGTAGATCAACGTATTGTTGCACCCCTATAGGAATGTGGATCCCAAAGTGGGGGCCGGAGAGCTACTGCGGGGAGGAGCCGGGGGCAGGCCAAATGACTGACATTGAAAATAAACTAAGACTGACAGTCTCGCAACTGCAAGATCACAAAAATGGGAAAAAATGAAGATACATGATGCATGTCACTTGTAATAATGCCACTATAAATGTGATTTGTCACTCTAATTTCGTTTGAATTACAATGTTTAAAATGAATTCCAGGAAAGTTTGGGGAAAAAAGGAAGCGTCGGTCAGAGTGGAGGATGCCCCCCCCCCAAAAAATCATCTATTCATCCAGGAAAAAGTGGGAATCACTGCACTAGATCCATTACCACTTCACAAGTCCTCACTGTACACTTCAGAGTAGACAGACTTTGTAGAGTTCTCTCTATATGCTGCTCTGCTAACGCCAGAACTCCAGGTGCTGATAGTCAAGTCTGCATACATTCTTCCACCTACTCAACTTGGTTCTTCACACAAACCTACACCACAGCAAAGAACAGAATTACGCTGTGAACCAGTGTTCACGGTAGATGTTTGAACTGAAATGAGGGCAGCATGTGATACAGATGGTACAGAAGTTTGACAGACACCAAGGTAAACACCTGGGGTTTACACAACAACGCGTAGAACTAAAAGTATGCATGTGTGCATATAAAAGCTGGAAATCGTGTGTATGAAAAGTAAAGATTTTTTGGGAGAGTGGGAGAGACCTGCACGCAAAAATCACATTACCTGGAGTTGTGTGCATGTGGATCGACATTAAACGGTTCACTCAAAACACCTCTTGAATGCTGCCGTATAAAAACTAATTAATGTTTATTTACCCAGGTGATCGAGTGGTAGTGCAGGAAAACTAAAGTTTTCTGAAAGAGAAATCAAGGCGCTTAAGGGTGAGCTGGAGACTAAGACTAAGATCTACCAGTGCCACTGCATTAATTATGCAGCATTATGTACAAGTTTAGGTTTTATGTTCCCGTCTGCTGTCTGCTTCATGCATTATACAAATGATAACGACAATACAGTTATGTGCTTCATTAATACAGATGCTCCCTGAGTTACGATGGTTTGAAGTTTTTGATCTTACGATGACAAGAGCGATATGACAAAATTGTAATGTAAGTGACTGTGTCATTATGAACACTCCACAGCACAGCGTACCAAAACCAAATGTGACCTCTGCATTTGATCCATCCGTGAAAGAGCAGTGTGCAGCTAACATGCAGTACTCGGGGAGCAGTGCTTGGGGACGGTACCTTGCTCACGAGTATCTCAGTGGTAGCTTTATCGATCTGGGATTCAAACTGGCGACCTTCCGATCACGAGGCAAACACATTAAGCGTTACGTTGTTTTGCGCGGCAGGCAAACGTTGCAGCGTATGAGGTACGATGAGTTGAGACACTGTCGGGATATCTCCCACTTTGTGAGAATCCTCGCTCTCGCAGGCAGAGCCCAGTTTTCTCAGTGGTAGAACGCATAATTTTCTGTATTTTTGATGTTTCAAAACCTAATTTCAGTGAAAAAAAGCATGTCTTCCAAACCTCCAAGTGTGTCTGCTGCTGGTAGCCATGTCTTATGATACTTCCGTTTAGGCGTTCACCTTGTGATCAAAAGGTCGGTGGTAAAGGTACCACTGAGGTACTCATGAGCAAGGCACCGTCTCCAAGCACTGCATCCTGGGCGTATCCCATGTCAACTTCCCACGTCTCCTTCATGGATGGGTCAAATGCAGAGGTCACCATTGGTGGTGTTGCACTGTGTGCTGTGCTGTGTTCTGTTTTTAAAAAAGCTACGATGGAGGCACCAGGAACAAGACAGTGCTAATTAAATATCACAAGTGTAGTTTGATTTAAGATTTGAATTGCTGAGAGGTCCTTATGAAAAAATGATGGTTCACAATCAGAAATAATATTGCTTTTTTTTTTTTTAATGTGTGATGATGCCAAATGTTTTTCCTGAGCCTTTTCACTGAGTTGCTACTGTTCTCACAACCGTTCACATGAATAGATCAGAATTGGTTAATATTAGTTGGTAACCGAAGTTTTAGCTTGTTCTAGGTATCGTGAAATGACTTTTTACAGAGGTACATGTTATAATAAAAAGCTCTATGTTGTGGTGGTTTAGGACTGACGAGAAACTTGGATGAAGGCAGAATGATGATTCATGATTCAAACACCACCATGGTCCAAAACACACCGGCTCATTTGAATGATGTTAGAGGAGACAAAGCAGGGAGCAATGAACTGTGTGTTCACACACAAACACACACACACACACACACACACAGATAAACACACCCTTTACCTTCGGTTGGGTTGACAGCAGCAGGTAAGCTCTCCCACTGGATGGTCCAGGCAGGGCACGGGTGTGGGGCGAAGACGACATCAATGCCATTTTTCTGAGGAATACACACACACACACGTAACCATGGAAACATTTCAGAAGCTTTCAACCCCCAATCCAAATAGATGAGCAGACCTACACTAACACACATGTAGCAAAATCATTTCTCCAAGGCTGGCCACTCGTCAAAGCCGCTACGTGTGTTTCTGCGCAAGCACCTGAGAGCACTCTGGCTCCATTAAAATCAGAACACAACTCAGCCTGAACTTCTCCAAGGAACTCATTTCGAGAAACTGAAGAGACGTCTACTTTTTTTAAAAGCTGTACGCGCGTGCTCAAAGAGCCAACGGCTGTACTGTAGCTCCCTGCATTATTAAAGGGAAACGAGCAATGCAAACATGAACACAACCATGTGAGCAGCTGCCGTTGCCCCAGACCAGCTCAATCAATGCTCTAATTTACTCAGAAAATAGAAACAGGGCATTGACCTGTGAGGAGGAGGAGGAGGAGGCAGGAAACACTTGTCGAGAGTCACATGACCTCAGGAGAGGGCGTGACTGCAGCAATGCTTCAGGGGCCGAAAACTGTCAATCAAAACGCTTTTGAAAAAAGGGATTTAGAGACCTACGTATAAGCATTCGTGTTGTGATGATGTACAGTATGTATACACCGTTGTTGGGAGTGACGTGTTATAAAAGTACTGCAATTACAGTAAAGTATTGCTTTTTGCTGTAACACAGTAATGTAAACTAGTACTAATACATTTTCAGTAGTATTATATTCATTATGTATTTCATTAACACACGCTACAACACAGTTTTACCCCAAGATTTAGAGCTGTTTTGTTTTTATTTTTTAAAAATCACTAATACTGAGACCTCTGGAACAAGAGAAAAATTCAGACAATTTTCCAGTTTATCACTAGTATCACTTGTTAGCAAATCTGGCATTCTGGATTCTAGACACATTCAAAAAAGCACTGACTGCATAAAAGCACTGAGTGCAAAAACACAGAAATTTCTTAATCTGGCATGAAATAATAATTTTCCAACTAATTCAGAATAATTATTTTAACTTAAGAGTTGAGTGAAAGTGTTCAGTACAATTTTAAATGTAAAACATTTTGGCCACCAAGAGTCCCTTACATGTTTTAGATAAAAGGGGCTGATGGAGCCTGGCAGTTGATGAGGGACACTGTAAACACAGTTGTTAGAACGTCTTTCTACTTGTCTCAATAAACCTTGCTTAAGCTTAAGAAGCAGCCTCATCACTGACTGGGATTTCATCACAAGAATCCAACATCTGAAAAACAAAATGCTAACCTAATCTTAGGCACTGCCTGGACCCCACAAGGTTAGTCCAAGATTACACACAAGTTAATCCACCAGAATACAGAGTCAATACATCTGCACACACAGAAGTATCCAAGGATCTTACGTTTGGTCATGCTCCTGCCCATCCCGATGGAACAGAGCGCACTGTTTCAAAGTGAGAAACACAATTTCTCAGATGAGTCACAGATAGAAATGTTGCCCTTTTCTCATTTCAGTAAAGACATCATTAAATCCTAAGTTCTCTTCAGACGGGGCACGTGATTTTTCCATAAGGGGAGAATTTGACCACGAGAAACTAAAGAAGCAAAGGAGATTACATTTGTTTGTATAGTTGAAGCTAAGATCTTCCTCCATGACACCAAAGATAGAAATTTGAGGTGATGAGTCTGTTCCAGTGTATCAGATGTGACATCATCATCAAGCCAACCTTAGGCATGACCAAACCATAGGAAAAACATAGGAAAACAAAAAAAGGTCCATTTACAGCCCATTTACACCGTTTGGCAGACGCTCTTACCCAGAACAACTTCCAATTACAAAGACAGTCTCCCTGGAGCAACTTTGGGTTAAGGGTCAAGGACCCAGTGGTGGTAGTAGTAGTGCTGGAGGTAGGATCTGAACCAACGACCTTTTGATCCAGAAGCGAACATCCTACCACTAGATTATCGCCTCCCCATATGGAAACAGGTGGAATTTTGGCTGGGCGATATGAAAGTCAGTGATTATTTGTCACTGTGAACACAACCAAATGTGACCTCTATATTTAACCCATCCGTGAAGGAGCAGTGGGCAGCGCCTGGGCAGCAGTGCTTGGGGACTGTATCTTGCTCATGAGCACCTCAGGTGTACCTTTACCGGTCCTGGATTCGAACCGGCGACCTACCAATCACAGGGCGAACTCCCTTATAGTTACAACCCCACGAAGACAAAATCACAATTAATGAACAGTTACTTTATTTGTGGCTTTTGGCCTCATTCACTGACAAGGTTTGTACTAAAAATATGTTCAACTATTGAACCGGGAATTTATTTCTAATAAAAGAGTGCATCTCTTGTCCTTGTGATTTAAAAATAACGGGTCTGTACATGGATACCCTGGGGAGAGCGTTAACAGATTAAAAAAGTAAAAAATAAATAAGAACATACGCAAGATCATGTCAATAAGAGCTTCTGAATGTCAGTTTTGATTCTTTTCAATTAATTTGCCTAGTCGTATCTTGCTACAGTTCGGTAAGGTACAGATCGTTTCCCCTGCACCTCTGGAAAAACTACAAAGAGTTCCAACTTAAGTGCACAGTGGGGCTGCAGAACATCTGCAGGCTGTGAAATGAAACGATCAACAACCCATTCCAGCCCTTTATCCCAGTCCATTCCAGCCCTCATCTCAAACTTACCACAGAGAAATTTCTCTTAGTGAATGAAGCCCCTGGAGGCTCTTTGCAGTCACTCAGACTAACAGTGACCTCTACGGAGGAGAACAAACACACAACACAACCGCCAGGGTGCCATGAGAGAGGTGCACAGCGAGTGCGGCGTGTAATGGCAGAGGCACAAGAGGGTGTATTTTTGATTTGGGACAGAGCCGCCCGATTAACACACAGCCGTCCTCCCCGACAGCAGCAAGCGGGTCGAGTGTCAGTGTCTGGTGCCAAGCGCTGCCATACCACCGCCACATGGAGCAGCTACAGCAACAGCTGCACTGCAGCCTCAACGCTGACAAGCACGCAGCCTGGAAACCCCAGAAGACTGCTGAGGGCTTTACACACACACACACACACTCCCTCCCTCTTGCGCATATCAACGTGGCGTGACAGGAAATCTCTGATTTAATGCAATCTACGCTGTCAGGTTTAGCCAAGACGGAAACACAACACACACATACGCGCACACACTCTCTCACACACCTCTGATCTTGGAATGGACTAGACTTTCTCCACAGAGGCAGCTGTGAGAGTTTATCTATTTCTACAGCTTCCACCAGCATGTGAGCAGGTCGGCACTATAGCACTGGTACCTCTAGAGGGGAACAACACACACACACACACACGGGAAAGAAAGGAGGCAGCTCTCTCCTCATTACCAGTGTGGCTGTTCACACTGGCTATAAAGCGTTATTGGATTTTGTGTTGTGTTCAGCATTTTGTCCGGGCCGTAACGGGATTGGAGAGGAAATGAAAAGGCCATATGTGTGTGTGTGTGTGTGTGCGGGGGCAGGATGGAAAAGCAAAACTAAAGGTTGGTCCGCTTCATTGAGTGAATATGCCAAATTAAGTTGTTTCCATGCAAACAGAGATGCGTCAATCTGTTGTATTCACTCTCCTCCAAGAGCTTAGGGCAAATATTGCATTTTTAAAGTCATAAAATCTAGATGAGGAAAAGCAATTTGACAGAGAAAAAAACATTACAATTATTAAACCAAACACAGTGTAGTCCGACTGATGCATGTGCAGGCTGATATTATCGACTGATCCAAGCTAATAGCAATACATTAGTATTTGTGTTTATATAGAAGCAAAAATGATATCAGCAGATACAAAATTAGCCAATTTAGCTTATGTTTGCTAGAAATCTTATGTTAAGGCAGGGCAACATTTACAGGTGTACAGACTTGAGCAGACGAGATAAACACACGCACCAGAACAGGAAACACACCAACCGAAAGCAAGGATGGAGAGTGTGATTAATAGTGATAAAAAAACGAAAAAAATTGACAAATTACAAAAATGATCTTTAATCAGAGCCCTATGTTCATTGCTTTGGTTACCGGTCATAGTTGAGTAAAGTGTCAGGGAACGTAGCGAATACTCTGCAGCAGCGCTTTATGTAATATTCTAATAGTCTATTATTGTGAAAGTGAGTGATTATTTCCAATTGTGAACACACCACAGCACAGCACACAGTGCACCACAACGAAAGGTGACCCATCAGTGAATTAGCAGTGGGCAGCTGACATGGGCAGCGCCCGGGGAGCAGTGCTTGGGGATGGCACCTTGTTCGTGAGTACCTCAGTGGTACCTTTACCGGTCTGGTATTCGAACCGGTGACCTTGCGATCACGGGGGCGAACTCCCTAAACGTTACGCTACCAACTGCCAGGCGGACGTAGTAAGGTTGTCTATTAAATATTTTTTATTCACGTATTGCAGGAGAATATTTTCAAATAGGCAAGCAAACTCTGCCTTTGTGTTTTGTCCACATTTAATAACTTTTATCTTAGAAACGTAGCCTTTGAAAAATAAAAATACGTAGATATACAGTATATCAAATATTGCCCTTCTCCCAAAAAATACGATAGGAGACATGTGGAGCAGTTGATGGCGTAACAGTTACTATGCTGTTAGGATACCATTTTATTTTTATTTAAAAATTTGTACTTGTAGAGAAGGTTTCCGAGTAAAGATTCCATTGCACTTTGTACTGTGGAAGTGAGACTGGGCTGGAAATTCTTGAGTCCACATGTGCAACAGCATAATAGAAAAAAAAAAAATCACAGATACAAAGTAAGGGTAGACCAATTATCAGCCGGGCCAATTATCGGGGGCCAATATCAGGCATTTTGCAGATTATCGTCGGTATCAGGTTTGAATCCGGGGCTGGTAAAGTTACCACTGAGTTACTCATGAGCAAGGTACCGTCCCCAAGCACTGCTTCCCGGGCGCTTGTTAGCTGCCCACTGTTCCTCCACGGATGGGTTAAATGCAGAGGTCACATTTCGTTGTGGTGCACTGTGTTCTGTGCTGTGTTCACAGTGACAAATAATCACTCACTTTCAGTGTTTTGAACATTTTGAACATCGCCGATATTAAGTAATTACAAGGTGCGCTACTGCGGCTCCACTGACGTCTCTTCTCTTTGTTCCGTTTGCTCCCGACTCGCTGCTTCAATTAATGCCCCGCCTACAATGCCCCCGCCTCTGAGTGGCTATACGCTGAAGCCTTGTTGTCACTCACACCACACATAAACACGAGCGGAGCATGAGGAGAGAGGAGCGATTCAGCTAAGCTTGGTGTTCGCAAAATCTTGACAAAGACGTTCTCTTTTTTTGCATATGGGTTTTAAAAAATTTGTGATCGGCCCCGTTAACTAGCAATAATTGGTATCGATATCGGCCCTGAAAAAGCAATATCGGTCGACCTCCAATACCAAGACATAAATCGTAACGGGGCCCATCCTTAGAGACGCCGGCCACATTTGAGGTTTTGCGGGGACTGCATCCTTAACTTCCGGAAGCTTAACTTACTGGTTCTGGAAAAAGCACAAGCACTTCCGAACTCACCAATATTGTCATAGCAAAAATATAATCCATGCTGTAGCTGCGGCTCTATAACTACTGAATAAAAGGTGCGGACCGAGAGAATTTCCCCGTCACCTTATAGCCAGTGAGCCATATAACAGCGCTTTCCCCAGGATATATGGCCTAATTCAGTTAAGCGCGGGCTGCTTCCCTTCAAGTGAGGCACGGAGACGGCCGCGTTAGCTCGGCGGGTGACGGTAGAGTTACGACGCTCGCACGACCCGCGTTTTGCAGCCCACCGGAGGGCATAAATCCGTTACGGCGGCGGCTCAAGGCTGGTGTTTTAAAAATGGGGAGCCGTAAAGAGGCCGGAGGAACGTGCTGGAGGCGGCGGGGAAATCGGCGCTTAGAGAGCCTCGCTCACCCGCTGACGGGTTTAGTGGAGTGGCAAAGAGAAGCGCATAGGCATACAGCTCGCGTAATCTCTCACTGCGGGTGCTCAAGTGTGTGTATAAAAGTGAGAGGCAGGGAAGAGCAGGGACAGGGAGAGAAAGGGGGAAAAGAGAGACACAGAGAGAGAGAGAAGATGGCCAAAAGGAAAAAAAAAAAAAAGGAAAATCTCTCTTACTTGAAGTTTGGTCAGTGTGGGTCTGGGGCCTCCCACAAAGGGCTCTTGTGATGGCTTGGATGGCTTTTCCTTCTTGGATGGGATGGGTTTGGGCTCCTGGGGTTGAGACTGACAGGGGTCAGGAAACTGGGGGCTAAAAAGAGCCAACCCACAGTCCTCGGCGGCACGGCGGACTCCGGGGAGCTCCTGGACACGTTGGTACCAGCGCAGGAGCAGCGGGAGGCGGGAGAGGGCACTGGGGGCGTCCTTCTGAAGAGACCGCTGAAAAACATCAACATCAGCTAAGAGTGAAGTCAAAGGCTTGGAAAGGAGCATTAGCTAACATATCAGATTGGGTTTGTTCTAGATGTCTTCTATACAACTTGTGATGTCTTACTAGTGCTTCATTTTGAGAGCAGCACGGTGATGCCCACAATACGGACCCAAAAACTATTAGGCATAATGGTCACATGTGAGATATGTAAATATTACACAATAATCAAAATAACACAAAGACAGGACTTACTTGCTCACTTTAACCTGTTAAACCCTGAGACTGTTTTACAGATTTTTGCTCTAAAAAAGATAATATAAAATAAAATGTGTATTTCTCAGAAACCACAATGTCTAGTTTTATGCTTTTGGTATCATTATAAAGGTAACACTTGTGAGATTACTGTGGAATCAGCATACACAGCAGAAAAAAAACAACATATTATCTGCGTAATCTGCATGGTTAGCCGTAGTAGCATAGATTCTACAGCCGCATTTCTTCCACGCAGACCTACGCCGTGTTATTGTTCTTTATTTATTTATGTGTTTGGTGTTGGAATTGTGCTGTTTGGGTGAAATTTGTCTGAGATTTTTACATGAGATTCTAATGGTGATCGTGATGTGCCGCATGCATATGTTTGTGTACGTTTTCCGACTATTTAAAGCCTTCCCGTTCCCCATCCCACGACCTCTTGGTATGCTAACCATTAGACCACAACCACCAACTGGAGACGGGACCTTTATTGGTCCGGGATTTGAACCAGCGATCTTCACACCACAGAGATTAATAATATAAATGGTAATCTCTCATCCTATTTCATTTTTCCCTCAATGTACTTCAATAACACGCTATTCCACCCAGCTGTACAACATTTATTCTCTGAAACTTTTATTTCTTTGAGCAAATTATTCGCATGCGCAGGCAGAGTTGAGCACGAAATAATGAGATTTTGCTCGTGAATGTTCCATTGCAGGCTGAGAATTTTAGTACAAAATAACGGCATACATTTTAAGACAGAAGGCGCGGGCCATGTGAAATCCCACCATGGACTTTGGACGTGCCTGGCACAAGCGCTACCTTTCGGACGTACAGTAAACACGTCACAAAATAATATTGGTTGAAAATATCGGGCAAACAGAAGCATCTGTCCGATGCTGACGACTTTAAAGCAATTATCGGTCGATTCCGATATCATCGCGCAACCCTAGGATTAAACATTCTAGGCTTTTTAGAATATTTTGTACGGAAGTGTTTCTGCACAGAAAAGAAAACTGTGAAAAGGTGGAAAACAACCTTTTTCTCGCCAGACTCTGAGTGCGAACCATCCATTGTCAATCTTTATCCAAGAACTCTTAAATTAGAGTCAATCAAACTTCTCTGGTGGATAAATAAGAACCGACAGGCTTTCCTTTTGTAACAAAAATCTGCAGCATGATGTATTTGATGGAATTTATTTTTTCTTTATGTTTGCAGGCTTTAACAGCTGCTTTTATCCAGAGTGACTCATGGTTTCCAGATTACTGGGATGGTCTCCCTGGAGCAACGTGGGGTTAAGGGTCTTGCTCAGGGGTCCAATGCTGGTTTACTTTCTCATGGGATTCAAATTTTATGGTCACCAACAAAAAGATTCAGCCACTACAGTCTGCACTACAACCACCACATTTCTTGATATTGCTCATGAGGAGACGTGACTTCTGCATACAATGACACCGATGTTGAAACCGTATAAAGCACAGCCCTAATAAGAACCAGCCTAAACACATTAACCACGGCAAAACCACAAGCGTTTACAAACAGCTCACCAAAAACAATACACGATACATAAATTATCACATAATTTACAGGACGGTTACTCATGGATATTATGGATGCGTATCACTAGAAATACATAGATACTGATAATGATAGTAAGGGTGTTGAAATTAATCATATAATCGATGCATCACGATGCAGACGTGAACGCTTCCGCATCTATGCAGTGGAAGACCATAACAGATAACATCATAATGACATGATAATGGTGATTTTCTGGCTGTGGCATAAAAATTCTAGCTAAAATGAACATCCCGGTAGTAACTACAACTGCCCGACCTGCGATCCGTGTCCAATCTGCGTGCAATGTTACGTAATGTAGAAAATTGAATTCGACAAATCAAACTGTTGACATGATAATCATAACTGAATTGAATCATGAGACCAGTGATGGTTCACACCTGTAATTGATACGGATAATTATTGATACTCTTATCAACACTGAACTCCATAGCTCGGCAAAATCTTTGCCTTCAGTGAACAAAAATACAGTTTGAGAAGAAAGAAAAGGAATTAGAGAAAACAATGGAAGGACTGAGAACAAATGAGAATGAGAACAATGGGTACAGAAAGAAAGAGAGGGTAGAGGTGGGAAAGGACGGAAAGAAAAGAAGAGAGGAGGAGAGGGGTAGTGTGAAGTGTGCAGCAAATTAACCACTTCCAGAACTGGACGTTATTTTATTTAAGAGAATTCAATCCAATTATTTTATTTATATTTTATTATTCTATTAATTTTATCTTTAGCTTTACATTTACTAATGTATAATATTACTAATTACTAATATTCTGTTTGTGTTCAAGGGAAAAGTAGTTTTTCCACTCCATTTGACAGTAACACATTTGTAGAACTGTAATTGCAGTACCATAATACCATGTAATTTTTTTCTCAAAATTATTATGATGTGATATTTTTATTTAAGATTACATACCTATTAAATACCCACTAGTCCAGTCCCAGTTCTCGGTACCCATCAGTAGTCACAAGACAACATAGCATTAAACAGGAAAGGTAAGGAGTGACGATATGGCGAGCGGATGTTCAACTGTGGCTGCATCTGATCTGGAAAGGGAGTGAAAGTTTAATAAGGGGGAGGCGGCGGAGTGGCACTAAACACCCAGCGATTTAAGTAACCCATCAGGCTGGCACCGGCACTCGAGCAAAAACGCCCGCTCTGCCGCTGCGCCTCCTGTCACGCCCTGCTCTCTGCCCCGCCACAAAGCAGGAGAAGAAAGAGAGGAGACGGAACGACAAACTCACAGCAAGGAGTGGTGCAAGGAGGGGAGAGGTGAGGAGACACGCCAGACAGCATGTGAAACCGGGTGGCACTGAAGCCCTGCTGAGACAAACACAAGCGGCGAGAAAAGAGAGCGAGTGAGGCAGTAGAGACGCAGAAAGTGAGGGAGTGAAGGAAAACGGAGGCGAGAAGAGAAGAAGGGAGATGGCGAGAAGGGAAGGAAAAAAAAGGGAAGGCAGAGGTGAGGAAGGAAGGAGAGAGGGAGGGAGGAAAAGTGAGAGCAGTGGGGGGAGGGGGGAGAGAGGGGGAAAAATCGAAAAAGAAAAAGAGGTCAGAAAGGAGAGAGAACGAATGAGAATTAAATTCACTAGCATGCTGCAAAAGAGTGAGGGTGGTAAAGAAAGACGGTAGAGGTGAGAAAGGAAAGAAAGAGAGAAGAGAAAAAGGTACAGAGGGAGAGAGAAGCTGTGAGGGAGCCAAGGAAGAGAAGTGTGGGGGGGGGCAGAGAACAAGAGGCAGGAAAAGAGAGAGAACAAAAGAGAAGCAGAGTGAATGGGGTAGAGAAAAAAGAGAGGAGAGTTAGAGAGAATCAATGAGTAAGTCTGTGAAGACGCGCGTGTGTGTTTGTTTGTGCGGGGGTAGGGAGGGGAGGGCAGGAGGATAGAAAGGGGTGAAAATGGAAAAATGCAGGAAAGGAGAACAACAGCAAGAGTTAGAGAAAGGGAGATGGTAAAGAAATGGAGAAATGGTGCGAATAAAGGAGAGAGGCAAGAGGAAAAACAGCAAAAGTAGAAGGAGAGAAATTAAGTGCGAGTATGTGAAAGCGAGAGAGAGAGAGAGAGAGAGAGGGAGAGAGAGAGAGAGTGAGAGAGAGATGGTAAACAGAAAGAGAAAATGAGAAGGATAAAGACAGATGAGTGAGATCACAAGAGAAAGACGGGCATAATGGTGTGAAAGATGAATGATGAAGGAAACCATTTTTCTTAACAATGGATTTTTAAAGGGTTTACACCATTTTGCCGCACACACTCACAAACACACACCCACACACGCTGAGAAACACACCATTACTGAATATCTCCTTACACTCCACTTTATCAGATCAAACCCACACGCCATCACATTAAACCACAACTCCCCCACAACGTAACCATACATCAGGCTACACTGATACACAGATTCAATAATTAACCAGCCCATGGCATCAACCCAAAATCTAAACAACAATCTGAGATCATACATATTACGACCCGTTTCATTACGAACAGGAGCTTTATTTGTATTAAAAGAAATGTTCGGTTCAGCTCAGGAATAAAAATGTCAAACGATATTTTACAGAAGAAGGGCTTGGCGATATGACTCAAAATTCATATGGGGCAGTTGATAGCACTGATACGGTTTACTGTGTTCACCCCGTGATCAGACGGTCGCTGGTTCGAATCCAAGGACCGGTAACGGTATCACTGAGGTACTTATCAGCATAGTACCGTTCCCAAGCACTGCTCCTCGGGCGCTTGTTAGCTGCCCACTGCTCCTTCACGGACGGGCCAAATGCAGAGGTCACATTTCATTGTGGTGCACTGTGCTGAAAATAAATAAACAGCCAATTATCTCTAGCCCACTAATTCAGTTACTTTAGTAGCAAGCGCTCGCAGAAATGATCATTGGCTAGCGGAGGAGCGTGTTAGGTAAGGATTAAAACAGATAAAGTTTCTCTTCTAAAGAAATCGTTCTTTCGCTGTAGACGGCATGTAACGTCACGCTGCGAAGTCCAACTGTTTGTATGCATTTAGGACCCTATATAATCAGTTTTGTTTTTTCCTAAATTGTTTTATTTTTTCCTAAATTCCATTTTTATTCTTCTGAATTCCTTGTCTTACGTTATAATCATATTTATTCACCTAAAAAGTGTCTAATTATGGAGTGGATGGAAAAAAAGAACAATGCAATTAAAAAAAAATTACATTAAATGACATTCAACTTCAGCAAAGTGCTGGGGTTCAGCAGAACATTTTCTGCTTTGGTTAAACATTTACCTGTAAACAACAAAAAACATTCATTTTTGCATGCAAAACGAAACATTGCTGATGTGAGTGTTTGACTGTAAGTGGTCGTCATGTGTTCTTGCGGGTGCAGTCTATCGTGCGCTTACGTATGAGTTCTCCCGATTCATAAAAATCTGTTGGGTATTGTTCTGCTCTATTGTAATTTTTTTGAGGACTTCGGTGTTTCAGCAAGCCTCTTCGCCATAGCTGACGGTTGACTTTTCCCCCTCCGCGCCTGTGCATTTGTGTGTGTGGAAAGCTGAGTCCCGCCTCAACAGGTAACACGTACACGGGGCTGCAGTGGCCAAAATGTATTAGAAACCATTGTTTTGCTTTGCCCACACACCGATATCAGCGAATTATACGACATTCCGTGTTTTACAACGGATGCCATTTTATTTGTTGAATTCTGCAATTCCGTCCGCATTTTCCGCATTGCGTAAATCATGGGGCCCTATGCATTACTGTGTTATTTAAATCTTACTGCAAATTTGTCAGTTCGTGGTTTTTTTAAACTAAATGTTAGACTAATGTAAATCTTACTACGGCTTACAGTTTACCCCAGGAGTTCTGACCCAAGGACCACCATTTAGACTGAGCAGTAGTCTGTTCTCCCCTGTTGCCTCCATGTGTGTATTATTTTTAAGATATTTGCATTCAATTCAGTATTCATAAAGACGCCAAAATCATTTGGAAAAGTTTTGTTAAAAGAAATTTAATGAAATAATTTTTTTTTAAGTGATTTCAGTAGTGAAACTGGACTGGACACCTGTCACAGAACACCTGTACTGCCACTGCGGACCACCAGGGGGCCGCAGACAACCAGGTGAAAACCCCCGGTTTATGCGAAATCTCTTATGTCGGAAAACTGAAGCCCAGCTTGCAGAGTTTGCAAATGTCTCTGCACAGATGTGGTCCTGGTTTTAGTCAATTTATATCCATGATTGTCTAACGCTCACTATTAGAAGCTGATTATTAAAGCTGCAACTGATTGGCATGTCGCGATCTCCCCGAAGGGCGCACGTCAAAAATATTCTGATCACACTACAGGCGCGCATGAGCTGCAAGCGAGGATCTCACTGAGTCGTCTTCACTTTAAAGTAAATATTCAGTCACACAGCGATTGCTTATACAAGTAATGCAACTCCTGCTTCGGGCACCTTCCACTCGGTGTTGCACCAACCTGCGCAAAACGAAAAATACACACAGAGCACACAACGCAGGACTGCATTGAGCCTGTATTCCAATCTGCAAATGACCCACTGAATTAACATATCGCAATAGTTTTATTTACAAATGATGCATTAAAAACTACTGTTCACTAACAACCCACAATCCCACAAAGTGCTAGAGAAAACCCCAGCAACAGGACGTCCTCTAAACGATGCAGCAGCTCCCGGCAAAGCCCCTGTTTGTTCAGAGCTTTGTTGGCTCTGATCACACGTTGGTTGTGGAATGCCCGAGGCCTTAGACGCAGCGTTTAGCTGCACGCTGGTGAGCAGCCGGACCACCCTGGAGATGGGGATCTGCTACACAAACCCAACAAACACACAGACGTCTAAGCGACAGACAGGCCCGTCTTGCCTCAGTTCACCTGAAAGCTACTCTCAATCAGAGTCTCACCTCAAGTTTGCCACAAACACACACAGGATTTAAATACCTTTGTTATGACCACATTTTGACCTCACACAGTCAGAAAATAAACATGCTACGGCAAAGCAGAACCTACAGGTTCACAGCTACTTATTTCTACGAAAGGAACCAGTGAGAAACAAAAAGCAAGCTCACAAGAAATTGTGTGCACATGAATTACTTTCATGTGTTACCTTCTCGTGTGCACTCGTCACTTTCTTGTCACTTTTGCGTCACTTTCTCGTGTGCACACATCACTTTCGTGTCACTTTCTCGTGTGCACGCTTCACTTTCTCGTGGTGGCACTTTTTACTTCATTGTGTGTATACTTTCGTATGATCATATGAAATGTGTTTTTTTGTCCTCGCTTGTCCCTTTAGGGGCTCTACTGAAAATAAACGTGGCTGCAAAGCTGAATCTAAAGGGGTCACAGCAACTTGTTTGTTTGTTTGTTTGTTTGTTTTATATTACCAGGTACTGATGGATGCAGGGCAGCAGAACCACATCGGTTAGAGTGAAATAAAGCCCCTCAGCGAACACGTGCTCCAGCTCCGGCAGCTCAGCGGTCTTCACTCTCCTTATCTCAGAGCACTCTCTGGTGGAGGTTTGAGGAAGTGCGTCGGTGGAGAGTTTGGCCAGCGCTGCGCTCAGCTCCACACCGTCACGTTGGGGCTTGGACGGATCCAGACAGGGTCCTGCGCTCTCTTCTTGCTCCTCTGAGGGGGAGCGTGGCCCCCCGAAGGCCTCATTTTGGGTCGTGAGAGACTTCCCGAACTCTTTCTGCTGCTGGAGCTTCTGGCGGCGGATCTTGTCGTCATTGTGCACTCTGACTGGCTCGGCCAGCCGCTGCTCCAGACGCAGGATGGCATCAGGAGGTTGGAGGCATTCCTCCAGAGGCCTTCGTAAATGCTCCTCCACCGCAGAGGGAACGTCCAGCTCACACAGCCGGGTCCACTGGCTCACCTGACGGAAAACAAGGACCAGGTAGGGTTACACTAGAGGTGTGAGGCCAATGTTACAAAAAAAATACCCACGACTGTGAGAGTTCTAATTATGGTTCATTGGAGACCATTTGCACTGAGACTCCAGTGCAGAAACAAGGAAACAGAAGTTGAATGCCGTCCATGTTGAGGCTGAAAAGCTGCATCTAACCAGAATTAGCTGATATTCAAGAAAAAGAGCAACTGGAAAGAAATGAAACTGGGCTGCTGGAAGAGGGAGTGGTTGGGTCAACACAGCATAGTCCCATTCAGATGACACCTGTTGCCCTGATGCCCAGGAAACTTTTAAACCTAGCTTAAAACTCATCAATGCATTTTCTTATTTTAGATTTGTTCCTAGGTAAAAACGGAATTTACAAAGGGCACTCTTATGCAAATTTTATTTTTATAATTAAAATGTAACTTATTGGGCTTTCTTCAACTCTACAGTGTAATATTATTCTATTTAAACATTTTAACTTTCTTAAAAACAAATTTGAGAGAAAAAATTGAACATTGGTGAATGAGAGCCAGTTAATTTTATAATTACCAACATTGTTTCTGCTGAGATGCTGATGTGTTGATGGCGTGCTGTTGTGATACAGTAGTTTTACTTTATAATGAACGCTTTACAGAATTTTCGTTTTTCTTTAAGCTGAAATGATCCCAAAGTTGGACACCTTTTTCGCAGCATATACCATCAAGTCATTTCATCCTATTGTGTGAGCGCATCATGCAAGAGTAATAATCATCCATACAAAACCAAGGCGCTGTCTAAGTATACATGGAATGGCACAGCTTCAATGGAATTCTGATTTACTTTTTGTCATTCAAAAGAGGAATTCAAATTATTTTGAAATTCAGTTACTCCATTAATTGTTTTATCACTACCAAACTTTGTGTTTATTTCTACAGAAAGTTATTCCTGCAGGAAGTCTTACCTCAGCACATGCCTTCAGGCAGGTGTTCTTGAAGCCCAGCAGCGATGCTACATCTCTGCGCCCCGGATCCAATCTGCAGCTTGTCTGGATGATGTGTCTCAGCACCACGGCCAGTCCTGCCCTGCAGAAACGTCCATCTGCCTCCAGCACAGCGGGGAGGCGACAAGCTCGCGCCAGTGACGGAACGTCCTCTTTCCTCACCTCAGACACCGGCAGGCTCTTTGGAAGAGAACCTGACAAATTTTGGAATCTGTCTGCGTTATCAGAGACCAGGTACACCCGGAATGACGTGGACTCTGCGTAGGAGAGGAGGAAGAGGACGATGGAGGAGTGGAGTGGAAGGCTTGCACATTCTCCCACCTCACACACATCAAGGTAAAGGCTGAGATCATCAGGTTTCGGGTCGGGATGCTTCATGTTGACTTTAGTTCCCAAGTTTGAAATTGTTGAATAAATAATAAAAAAAAAAGGCATGATATGGTGAATCAAACCTTTGGCAATGATGTTTAAATATGCAAAAGCAAACATGGTAAGCTACAAAGTAAACTAGCAATCAAATCTAGAATACATGGTTCTTCTTAGTTAAAATCAATTATCATGATGAACTGCTACTTTTGCCATCATAAAGAAGTCCATCACTCCAGGACACACATTTTAATCATTCAGCTTCTTAACAAACATATCAGGGATCCTGCTTTTCTCCTGTTTTATACCCCATTCATTACAGGTATTGCACCACCACCAATACCACCAGCATTTCAGACATTTCAGGGCTGGTAAAGTTATCACTGAGTTACTCATGAGCAAGGTACCGTCCCCAAGCACTGCTCCCCAGACGCTTGTTAGCTGCCCACTGCTCCTTCACGGATGGGTTAAATGCAGAGGTCAGATTTCGTTGTGGTGCACTGTGTGCTGTGCTGTGTTCACAATGATAAACAATCAATCACTCCAAATCCGGCCTTCTCAGTATCCCCTCCCTCTTATTGATGAAATCTCTCCAGCTCCGTCAGCTTTAGCCAACGTGTGGTGAGTGTACTGGTGCAGACCGGCTGCTGGAGCATCATCCAGGTGGAGCCGCACACTGATGCTGACTCTTTAAAGTGCTTTGCTTGTCTAAATGAGTAAGTGCGTAATTTTTGTTTCACAGCGCACAACAAACAAATGCAAGCTCTACATTTAACCCAAAACACTGGCCAACCGACAAAAATACCTCTCTGCGCAGTTTGCTGTGTTGTGCTTTCTATCAGCTGTGCTCATAGAATTTTGAGAACCTTTATGATTAACTATGCAAAATAGAGATTTGCGCAAAACCAATACCGAATGTATAATATTGTTAGGAATGCCATATTTGAGTCAAACAAGCGTCCAGAGAGGCTCCAAATCTTGAGTAAATCTGCGTGTCTCGGCTCTGTTTTACTATCACTCAGCAGCCAGCTCCTTAACATCTTACACGACTCCAAAAATATTCATTAAATATATTTTATCTATTAATTTAATGTAAATACCCACAATGCGGAATGAAATCCTTAATCTGCGTCCACTTTCCTGGCGTTCACGTGCTGTTACACTCACGGTGTTACACAAAAACACACCGACTTGCAACCCGAGACTTAAAAAGCGTTCCTAGCACGAACCGACCCAGCTCTTTAATTCGTCAAATATTGAAGGGTATTTTGCAAAAGGTAATGAAACCAAATTACTCATATTACATTTGTGAGTTTAAACTTGTACACAGATTTCCAACTGTTTTCATATTTACGTTTAGGCTTACACTACAAAGCCAACGAATAGTTTAGTTCAGTCGATTTTGAGACAATTGGGAAAATTAAGTAGTGGCATGTCACCTCTGCATTTTTACCCATCCGTGAAAGAGCAGTGGGCAGGTTTTTTATCTTTAGGAGTACCTCAGTTAGGGTTGCCAACCGTCCCGAATTGTCCGGGACATCCCGAAATGGGTGATTTTGATTTGTCCCTTCAGGGGTAGCTCCAGTCCCGTATTCCAATCACAGCCTCGTCGGCCAATAATACTCCACTGTAAGCATGTAAAACTCATGTAAACGTTGCTATGAGACACGGTTGCTGGTGTGCGTGTGTGCACTGGCCACTAGTGGTGAGCGGTCACAAAATTATAGACTGTGTGGTCAAAATGAGCGGTGAACCTGCTAAGAAAAAACGACTGTGTAGCTACGAAAAAGAGTGGAAAACCAGAAAGTTATGGGTCAAAGCAGTCACCAGTGATACAGGGAAAGCGTTCTGCTCAGTGTGTCGTCGAGAGCTATCTATTAGTCATGGTGGCGAGAATGATTTAACTCGCCATGAACAGAGACACAAGACAAGACGAGAATAGTAAGAAACAACAGAAAGAGGTCAGGAGAGCAACACCAATAAAATGTATGAGAGACAAACAGTGATCACAGATGGACAAAAAAGTTCTACACCCTTTAAATGACATGTTTTAAATTAAAATAAATGTCAAAATTATAATAAATTGTGACACAGACAACTGAGGATAACAACAGAGACATTGGCAATATTATGACAATAGTAAGAAACAACAGAAAGAGGTCAGAAGAGCAACCAATAAAATGTAGGCCTATGTGTGAGACAGATGGACAGTAACAAAAAGTTCTACACTCTTAGACATGTTTTAAATGTTTAACTGTCAAAGTTATAATAAAATGTTAATATATAACTTACACAAATGTCTGTCTTTTCCTGCAAAATGTCCAATGTACTGCTGAGAACTGGGATAAGTTAGTGAATGTGGTTGGTTTAGGCCTAAAACTTTTACAGGGTCTGTTGCATATATGGTTCTAGTGCTATTTCAAGAAAAGGAGCAAGTACAGTAGTGGCTTCTCCTTTTACACTGTGAAATGTGTAGATTTATAGTATGAAACCTTGCGATTTCCATTATTGTTGGTAAGCTGCTCTGCGCACGCACCTGTAAGAAAGTGGCCCTCATTTGGGGTTGAGAAAGTTGGCAACCCTAACCTCAGTGGTACCTTAACCGGTAACCTTTCGATCACGGGATGAACTCTCTAACCGTTACATTACATTACCAACTGCATATTGCCTTTAACACCTTGCATCTTGTAATTTACAACAGAAGCGCATGAAACATCATTTAATTATGAGTAAATCTAAGAAAGCGGAATTCACAAAGTGAGTTGTATTATGTATTGTACGTGTAGACTCTGGCACTACGTTATTAATGAACTACTTTCTGTATTTTCTGACCACATTAGATGGTGTTCAGATTAAAAAAGCATCATAAATCATCTTCTAAAAGTGCACCCTGATCGTGTGACTGTGCATATAAAAACATTAATTAGAAATTAAAAGAGCAGTATAATAACAGTTAAAGAAACCTGTTTGGAAGAACTTTGTCTTCTTTATTGCTGTTGTCCTGTAATCATTCTGCTAGAAGTATTGTTTAGTTGTCCAGTCCAACACTGTCCAGCAATGTATGGTATATTTGTACATATTGATAATAAAGAGGTCGAAGTTTCAGAGTCTAGCTCTTACACTAGAGCTGTATTTATGCCTAAATCCTACAAATATTCAACTGTATGTTCTTCCCTTGTGCTAAATCTGTAAATTGCTGGCTTCTCTGGCATAGTTGTCTGCCAGTGACCAGGCCTTACGGTTTTAGAGCATATTTAGAGCATAGCCATGAGTTAAAAGCATAAGAACAATTTTAAAACATAAATGTCAATGATATTTCTTTTTTTCTTTTTTGCTCTTTAATCTTGGACCTATAACCCCGTTGATACTAAGTGGTTGCAGCATAGTGGAATGTAATAAAGGTGAATTTTAGAGACTGGCCCTTAATTTGAGTGCTCACTTAAAGAATGGCATGTTGTTTATATACTGTATTGTTTGTATTATTGTTTGGAATTGATGTATTATACACTACTAGGCAAGAAATGAGACAAACACAATTTATTGCATTTTTTTAAATTACTTTTCTTGTTAAACAAATCTCTGTGAAGTGAGTAACAGTGCTTCACAATATTGTATGCATTGCCTGTAGCCAGTGTGCATTTTAGAAGGCTTTTCGTCTTTTCCTTTGTTTGTCTTTAGAAAACTCATCCGTTTGGGCGAGCTGTCTGACAGCCTTTCACAGTGTGCCATGTCAGTGCAGTTCCATTCATGCCTGATTGCCTCCCATAACTAGTCAGTGCTCCTAAATTATCTGCCATTAAGTGTGGCCTTGATGTGTCCCAATATGTAACTTAATTGAACACTAATTAAATGACAACTAGACACTGACCCTACAACTAGACACTGCCTGCTCTCACCAGTGCCTTAAGTGTATATATTAAGCACAGTTCAACCAAAGAGACCACAAATTAGTTTGAAATCCTCAAATGTGTTTATTTGAACAATTTCAGTGTGTATCTTTGGCGAACGCCCGTCACTTGGTCGGCTGCTTAGTCGTCTCAGAAGCCGGCAGATCTGACCAGGATACCAGGCAGGAGGCAACAGAGCCTTCCCCGCGGACCAGAACAGGGAGCCAAAGGTGGTAGAGGTAGGAGAAATCAAACACCTGTAATGGCAGAGAGGCAGGTTACATTTACTCCTTATATACAAAACCAAAGACGACAAGACTCGACGAGCAGGCACTCATTAGGTTTCCCTTGTTGACCTTTTGCATTTACTTTCATTATTCCCTATTGTTACTCTCTGCCTGAAGGGTGAAGCTCGTAGTATGTACAGAAACTGTGATTTAAAAAAAGTATGTATAGAAAATGTGATAGACTCTGTTCTGTGTATTTTACTCTTATCTAAACAGTATGATCTAGTGTTTTGATGTCCAGCTTTAACAAATCCGAATTGGACTCTGTGTGTCTGTGGTAGTTGCTTCTCTTTATATATACAATGATAATGTCAACCTTTACATGATAGTGCCATTTTGTGAACATTGTAACTCAATAGTTTTGCACTTCTTTCTTACATTTAGTTTTGACCTTCACAGAGATTTATCAAACAATATCAGCTTGGGTCACCAAGACATTGTTAGGAATGACTGTATATTTTGCTTGACATACTACCATTAGTGACAGACGTGAGAAGTAAGGGGAAAGACATACTGCAGAAGATTTTGATGAGCAAGTAAATTATCATACCAGAAGGAGAAACAATTATTAGCACAATGGACATGGCTGCTATTACCTTGGGAATGTCAAAAGGCTGCTTAGAGCCATGATTCCTTGGCCAGCTGGACACCGCTGAAGTGATGGTTAAGGATGAGACTTATTGGCTCAGCTGGTAGGAGAATGCTTGTAAAGCAGCAGCCTCTGGTAGCTGAACGAGATCTGGAATAGATCCTATGTAAAAAGAATAATAAGTGTTGTACATGAATGCTGCCTGACTATTGTATGATAAATTTTATTGTTTGTATTATCCAGATATAAACATATAATGTAAAAACTATTTGTTTCAGCAACATAACTATCTGCTGTCTTTTCGTTAATAAAACATTCATGTACTCACCTAATCTCATTACGTAATACTAGTAATATATTTTCAGTTGAATTGAGACAACTTGAGGATGAGTAAACAACAAGAACTATGATAATGACTATATTAATGGATTTTAATGTCGATGCTAATGCTGGATTTGTGCTATAACAAGTGGTCCTACTGTTAAGTGAAAACAATTAAAACTTAAAATTAAAAGGAGTAAGACGGCAAATTAATAATGTTGCATAGATATTACACCTTTGGATTACACTATTAAACATAGTAATGTACTTGAAATATACCTTTTATTGCTGGACCAGAGCACAGAGATATGGCGGCTTACACCAGGAACCCCATCTCTTTTGCCAAGTCAGTGATTCCCGGAATGTTCTCCAGCAAGTCCATCTCCTCCTTGGAGAAAACCTCTGAAGCCGTCACCTGCCTTTAGGGTTGCTCCATTCTGGACATGAAGGTGTAGTATCCCTGCATGTAGCAGAGCCACTGCTTGAACAGCTCCTCCTGACTGAGAGCATCCTCATGGGACCGTGGATGTGGAAGAGGCACAGTCCCATCCACTACAGTTCGTTCCGGATGGAACTTATTGAAATAATGCTGTAGGCTCTGCTGCTAGGAGCACCACTGCTGCACTAGTACCTCCTGGGAAGCAGCTGCATCCGGGAGCTGAACGGATTTCAGATTGGAGCCTGGTTAGAAAGGGGAGGCAAGGTCAAAAAGAAGTTAACAGCTGTCCATTAATACTGCATGATGATAAGAAAAGCTGCTGTTTGTCAAATATGTTACTTCCATCTTTTTCTGTCTTTCCACATCTTATCACATCATGTATTATGTAATCTTCAGTAGAATTTTGAACACAATGAGTAAATGATAAGATCTGCGATACTAACTATGTGATTGGGCTAAAGCTGATGCTATTGCTGGAGATGTGTTTTGACCAGTGTTTCTTTAAACTTTAAAGTATCCATCATTGTGCAAAAGTCTTAAGCCACCCCTAATTAATTAATATGCCACAATTTCATACCTGCACAGGGGGAAAATGTCTGCCCCTGGCCGATCAACGTTTCTCCAGAACTCATGGTGGATGCTCAGAAATGATCAATCCACAAATGACTATTAGGAGAGAAATGATCGTACAGTTTGAAATCTGATATTATAACGGCAGTTGAAGAGTAAATATTGTGACGTCACAATGCCCGCTCCGCGACTTCGTTGTGACGTGCCAGTCAATAGTAGCGCTTTACATTCACCGCAGAGACCAATTAGACACAGCTTCCCGTTTTTATGACCAATTAGAACTTTCCAACTAGAAATCCCAACTGCAGGATTGGTTCCCAAAAAAGAGGGCGTGACCGCGAGCACACGTGACGTGACTGAATCCTAAATAAGTATCAACGTTTAAAAAAACAACAATTCATAATTCTATTTAAATCTACGTTAGCAACATCATAAACTGTAACGTTGAACAAAGGAAAGAGGCTAAAGTAATTGTTACATATTATACTTCATTCTGGCCAAGCTAGCTAGCTCTAGCTAATTCTAAGCTACATTAGTCATTACACCTCTGAATGGTTAAACTTAGTAATGTACTTGAAATATACATTTTGACTGTTAATGATACATTAATTTAATTTTAATCTGATGATGCAGTTGGCTTAAGTTTGCTATGTCCTGCAACTGTGAGAACATTGGTATTTACTAAAGACCCACAGGAGAAGTGGAAGAAGTGCACTGTGCCTGTTTTGTTATATATATTAAATAAGTTTCGAAGCTAGACCAGTGGCTGCTTTACTATGGGCTGGTTTCTTGCTCGTGGATTAAGTCTAGTCTTGGACTAAGTTGTAAAACCAAAGGAGACTGACCACTCAAACTCAACGTTAGTCTAGGACTAGGCTTAATCCTCGACTGGGAAATTGGCCCCATAAATTTAACTTTACGTTAGAATCTTCATTTAAGGTTAATCGAGCGGCATCTGAGTCTAAGCACGAATTGAGAAACCAGTGAATTTTTAAAGTCTTTTAATATGTCAGTAAAAGTGGTGAAACAGTGACTATCCCGCACGCATAAAGCTTTATTAGACTAATCTAACATGCTTTCAGACGTTATTAGACTTAATCTAATTTCTTTTATTGTGTGTAAGTGCGAATTTTGTCCACATGAGGGCGGTGCAGGATGCTTTTCAATCGTTACATTAACAGACTTTTAGACTTGCGTTTCTATTCAATACTAGTCAGTCAATCACAAATGAACAGTATTATTATTATTATTATTATTATTATTATTATTATTATTATTATTATTATTATTAAATTTAGCTGGTCTTCCATACTATGACCCTTAAATAAGTAGGCTCAGTCTACATTAGTCTGCATATACAATGACCATATATTGTCATAAAGGTCGTAATTGGGTTGTAAAGTCTACACAAAGCAAACTGTAGCCAGTTTGAGGGTGGATATGTGTAATGTGGACAAATACTGTTTGCCATTAGTGAGCTCCCCAGAAGTTTTGAATATATTGAAGACTAATGGATATTTTAGCTAAAATCCTAACTTAAATGTTACAAGCTGAGATTAATTTTTCTTTTACCAACCCAAATTGGTAATCAGTGACAGAACATGTACATGTTTCCCTTAACAAATTAGTAATTTTCTTACAATGAATCATAAAACATGTCATGAAGGTCATTTGGTTCTATGTGATTTAACGACTAACTTCCATTTCCATGTTTAAATATAATTAAGAGCAGGGATTTACTAATCATATAACCTTATTGTATTGGGGATGTCTTTCCTTTTACTTTGAACTCTACAGGTAAACACGAGTTGTAACAAGGCATAAAAATATGTCTGTATAGAATAGTCATGAGACAAAATGTGAGAGAACAAAATTACTTTCAGTGAAACTGGTGACATCATATAAATATGTAAATCCTCAATAATGAGAGCTGGATACAGTAATTCCATTAAACAGGTTGTTTTTTATTTGTTTTTATGAAGAAACACTTCTTATTATGAGTTATTAAAACGCTGGACATCAACCACCAATATTTTCTTTTTCTTAAGTTTCTCAAGTGTTTTCTTAAATAGAACAGATTTCTTCTCAAGAAGAGTTGGTCAATGTTTGTACTATGCAGTCATTATTAAATGAACTAATGAATGCTTAAATTCTGTAATAAAAATAAATAAAAACATGTATTCAGGGGTGCAACTACTCACTTTTTGGGGGGTATGCAACAACAATTTTGCCTGCCCCCCTCCCCCCCAAAAAGGTATTTTTAAAAAAAAATGCCCGTTTTACAGTTCAGTTACTGAAGTTTATTTAAACAGATTTCACATTTTTCAACATAAAAAAAGGAAAAAAGTAAGAAAGTGGAGTGAAAAGTAAGATATTTGACCTTTGACCAAGTTGAAATAAAAAGTCTACCAAAATACAAATACTTCAGATGTACAAAAGGTATATGCTTCAAAAAGGTACTTCTGTACAGCAACTAATTACAAGTACTTTGTTACTATCCAGTCCAACACTGGCCGAGGGATACAGTAGGAAGGAACTAAATTGTAACATGCCGTGCCTTGGCACTTGCCCATTTGTCAAGTATAGAATCAAAGGAAATAGACCTGGCCAGAGTATTTTCAATGGAGATCACTGACAGCTGTGTTAATCTGTCATTACTCATGGTTGACCGAAGGTAAGGTTTATAAGCTTCAGCTTGCTGAAGGATCTTTCAGCTGAGGCAATGGTCATTGGCATGGTCAGGAAAACTCTGAGGGCCACAGTCAAATTGGGGAAAACCAGGTCGAGATTTTCCTGTAGAAGATAGTTCAATTTGTTTACAGCCGTTTTATATCCCTTTAAGAGGCAGCTAGCAGGCTCTAGAGACATCATTGGTAGACAGAGCATTAGAGATGGGCCGATACCACTTTTTTATGTCCGATACCGATATTGTAAATTTGGATATCTGCCGATACTGATACAAATTCGATACAATCACAGTCTTTTTTAAAACATAAAATAATGCTTTAAAATGTCTGAATACATGACTAAGATTACTGTTATGCTTAAGAAAATGCTTGATTTAAATTCTATTTTCCTAACTAAAACAATGTAATAAAGCGTTTTAGTGAGTAATGGCACTCATGCGCGGGCTCATTAACACAGCGCGTGTTTATGGATTTAATTCTGTTTTAGTTCACAGAACATCTCACAAATACTTTCACATACAGAGGGATCAAGTTTTGTCTTGATCGCACCACTGAAAACGTTGTGTGTCACCATTAAGCCTCCGTGTGAAATACAAGCGGAGCTGCTCTAGCGAGTAAAATGAATTAAACGAAGCTTCGATTCTAGAAAAATTGCGTCGGCCATTTTCTATAATAGAATTATTCGAGTTATTGGAACAATTGTTTCAGCTCTACTTCACCGCAGTGCCATCTCCCATACATAACGAATAGAGTGTACACGCATTTACAGATCGGCTCCGTAGAACGGCCCAATGCCACCGATACCAGATCCTGCCGTTTGAGGCCGTTATGGACCTATACCGATCCACATATGTGACTCTGCACGTTTCCGAGAAAAAAGAGCGTTTATGTTAAGTCGGGTAAAATTTTGGATTTTTTGTTTTTAGTGTTTTGAAACAGTGGAAGGTCTATACTGTACTGTTGTGAATAAATTTCGCGGAAAAACTTACCCTTTCCATCCTAAAAACGTGACTTTCTTGAGGTGAGGAATTCAATTCCAGCAGAATGTTAAAAGTTTTGACTGCTCTACTTTAATATTTATGGTAAATCCACTCGTTGACTAGTGTTAAGATATTTCTCCGGAATCCATCTTCCTCTCCCGAGTTCAGTTAACCTAACGCAGGTAGGCTATCCGTGTGACTGTGAATGCAGCGTAGGCTACCACACCAAGCGTCTGTGAGTGCTACGTCGATAGTCAATTTCAAAGGCAGATTTCTCCGTTTCTCACTTGGCGTGACAGGAGAAACCCGACTCCTTTGAATGTTGATACATCAGTCATATGTCGTCCGATTCATTCCATATAGGTATCGTTTTGAAGGTTGATTTATGCCATTTCATGAAAACATAATAACTCAATTTTGAAAATTTGCGACAAGCAACTGGTTTTGCCGTGCAGAGTCACATATATGGTCACAGATTCCTCTAATTCTACTTGAGTCATCTGTTCCATCCTGGCTATGAACCTGAATCTTTCGGACACAAGAAACAGACTTTGAAATCTGTCTGACAGCTCCTGGATGACTATCAACAATTACATTGAAAACCATGCATCTGAAGTTCTCTTCTGGCTCCTGCTGCAGATGTTTACTGCTGCTGGTGTCATCATAAAACCTTTTTGGTTTTCTAATATGTCTTTGTTTGAATACTGGACATCCGTCCATTTCAACTGCTAACCTGCGTGCAGTGTCAACTGATTTCTTCCTCTCTATACTTAAGCATGAATTCCTTTAAGGAATTAATCATTCTGATGGCCATGTCCATTGAGACATCAGCTGCTTGCAGGGCTTTGCTAACAAAGCTGATTTCAGACAACAGGTCATACCAAATTATGAGGCACACAAGAAACTCCATGCACGTAATTTCTTCAGAGAATGATTTTGCCTCTCAGACAGTTTTGCTTTCATCAGAGGTTTCCTCTAGCTGCTCCAAGGCTTCGAGAATGCCCCCTAATTGATAACGTACAGCTTTAACTAACTCTATTTTGGCTTCCCACCTCGTGTCACTCAAGGGCTTAAGGGTTATGTTCACAAACTCTTGTAAGACATCCCACCTCTTTACCGAGGATGAGAATGTTGTGTACAGTCTTTGTAGTGTGCCAAAGAATGTCAGACACACTTTATTTGAAGAGGCTGCATCACACAGCAGAAGGTTAAGACTGTGGCAACAACAGGGGATGAACAGAGCCTCTGGATATTTCTGCTGTACTAGAGCTTGCACACCCTTGTGCACTCCCCTCATATTGGTGCCATGTCATAACTTTGGTCCCTACAGTTAGCTAGATCCAACCCTAGACTGTCCAGAACAGCAGACAGTGTGTCAGTGAGGCCTTGCCCAGTGGTGTTCTTCACAACAGTGAAACCCACAAAGGACTCATGTATTGTTGCTTTTTTGTTTTCATCTGTATGCACATAACAAATAATTGTTGAGGCCTGCTCTTGTTTGGAAATGTCAGGTGTACAATCCAATGCTAGGGTTAGGGTTAGCTGAACGCAGATTTTGCCAAGTACACATTCAGCAATAGAATGTAAGAACTCATTTTGTGTGCACCATGACAGGTAACTTCTTGTTTCTTTGGAGGCTACTTTTCATAAATGTTCTGCCATGGTGATGTCATATCTCGCTAAGACCTCAAGAAAACCCAATTAATTTCCATTTCTAGGACTGCCTAATTTAGCATCTTTCCCCCTCAGAGGAAGGTTTTGTTCAGCGAGGAAGAGTATACAGTCAACTACCCTGGTGAGCACACCTCCCCAGTGTGCCTTTTCACGGTCTAGTGCCCTTTGTATGTGATTGTCGATTGTTTTCCCTGTGCGCATGCGGGATGCTAGTTCCTTCCACATAAGGTAAGCGTTTATGTGACACCTGCTGGTTTCATGATGTTGTAAGGTTCTGGAAAGGCACTGCCAGTTATTGCACTCCAGAACAAGGCGTGAATCAACCACTTTAGCTCCACCAAGAAGCTACATGCAAAGCAGTACACTTTCTTTGTACTTCTGGAGTACAATAACCAATCCCAATGTACTTTTTCCATTGAATAAAATGAGCAATAAACTTTCGAAAAACACCTTTTGCTTTTATCTGATCTGGGGTATGGTCCATCAGGACATTCCTGTGGGCCATTCTCTACCATGAACTGTCTAAGAGAGTCCCCTATCTCATGTGGTGCAGGCCAGTCAGATGGGTCTTGTGGCAAAGTTCTTTCCCTAGCAACTTCTCTTTTTTCCACCTCAACTTCTTCCTCTGACTCAAGTGGCTCTCCATCACTCTCTGATCTATTATTTTCCAAAAGGACACAGTAAAAAGACCAGCAAACAGAACTTCCAACCACCCTGCATTAGGTCTGATTTTGTGTGGAACTAATAATCAACACTAAAATGCTTCCTACCTGATGTCATCATGTGCCTTCTCCTCTCTACCTGTTGGCATCTCCATGGCCATCTGTCTCCTCTGTCTCCTCTCTCTTTTCCTCCGCTACTTTCATGTCCTGTCTCTGTTCTTGTCCACTAGCCCATGTTAAACAACCAGCTTAAAGACACTGCAGACATACTGCACATGAATTACACATCTATCTGATGCAGTCTTACCAGTAATCATAATAAATCAGTTAGCTGAGTGTATTATGATCAAAAGAGGATAGAGTAACTGCCCTACACTTCCACCTCATATTAGACCTACCTGTTGATTTCCCTTTCATTTCCTGATCCTGTCTCATTGTCTCCGTCCTCACACCTGAATGAAATTAATATAGCATTTAATATAGTTGCTTTATATATATATATAAAAAAGTTGGGACGGTATGTTAAATAAAAACAAACTGAAAACAGTACTTTGTTAAATTATCTTTGACCTGTATTACATTGAAAACAATACAACAGCACATTATTTAATGTGTTCCTCATGAATTTTATTGTTTTTTCAAAATAAACACGTATTCCAATTTTGGTTCTTGCAACACATTTCAAAAAAAGTTGGAACAGTAAAGCATTTACCACTATGTAATGTTGCCATTCCTTTTCTTTTTTTTCTTTTCCACATGTATCTTTATTGAGTTTTAACAATTACAATAGAAGAACAATTGGATGTTCAATACAAGACAATAATACAATTTCCAATGTAAACCATCCCCCCGCCCCAAGAAAAAAGAAAAAATCTTAGCGTGTCTCTAAAAATGGAAGTGAATTTCCAAAGGAGACGACAGGATCCCAGATCTTGTCTAATCTTAAATTTATAAGGGCAACCCCTAATACTGTACTTTATTTTTTCCAAGTAAAGAAAGGACATGAAGTCTTTTAGCCAAGATGCTGCTGACGGAGGCTTTCGATCTTTCCAGGGTAAGAGTATGCGTCTACGAGCAATTAAAGAGGTGAAAGCAATTACAATCAGTTATCTTGTAGAAAAACAAGAATGATCAGTTGGAACACCAAAAATAGACGTAAGAGGACTGGGGACCACTGGTTTCTTGAGAGCTTTAGATAGTATGTTGTAGAAAGAAGACCAAAAAGAACTCAATTTTGGGCAAGAAAAAAACATATGGGTGTGGTTGACCAATGATAAATTACATCTGTCACACATATTACCAGTATTAAATAGTTTGTTGAGTTTAACTTTTGACAAATGTGTCCTATGCAGAACCCTAAAATGAATTAAAATCAAATTAGAGCAGGAAGACGATGAGTTGACTCTATCGAGAGCACACTGCCACCACTCGTCTGAAAAAACAATACCTAGTTCCTTCTCCCAGGCATCTCGAACAGCTAAAGATGATAAAGAAAAGGATAGGATTAGGTTCATCGTGGCTGAAATAATTTTAGAATTAACTGAGAGAGAAAGAATTTTATCAATAAGTGAGTCAGCAGGATGATGAGGAAAATTGGTGAAATTACAACGAGCAAGGTTTCTGATTTGAAAATACCTATATAAATGGGACAGCGGAAGATTGTATTTGGCCTTAAGATCGTCAAAAGAGCCAAAAGTTTTGTCTGTATACAACTGAGCAACATTCACCAGACCTTTATCTTTCCACTTTCCAGAGTGAAGGCAGCATCAAACGACAAGGGTGAGAACAGATGATTATTGCAGATAGGCATCAGAGTTGATGGAGAGACTAATTTAAAGTGTTGTCTAAATTGTCTCCATATCCTGATAGACGAGAGGACTAATGGGTTTGAAGTATATTTTAAAGGGTATAAGTGTAAGGGAGTACATAATAAGGCTGATAAGGAGGTAGAGCTGCAAGAACTAGCTTCCATCTGACACCAATCAGTAAGAGAAGAGTTATGCCAAGTGTGGATTGTATGAATATTGGCGGCCCAATAATAAAATAAAAAATTGGGTAATGCAAGGCCACCCTCATTCTTAGTTCTTTGTATGGTAGAGTATTTTACTCTTGGGTTCTTCCCTGCCCAAATAAATTGAGAAATTATTTTATCCAAATTTCTAAAGAATGATTTAGGGAGAAATATAGGTAAACATTGGAACAGGAATAAGAAGCATGGAAAAACATTCATCTTAATTGTGTTGACTCGCCCTAAAAAGGACATGGGTAAAATGGTCCAACGCTGCAAATCTGTTTTAACCTGCTTAAAAAGCTTCAAAATATTATGCTTGTAAAGAGCAAAAAAACTATATGAAATATTAATACCCAAATAACGAAAACAAGACGACGCTGTGCGAAAAGGCAACCCCCCAGGTGGTATCAACTTAGCCGCGCTGTTGAGAAGGAAGCATTCACTCTTATCTAGATTCAATTTATAACCAGAGAAGGTCCCAAATAACTCCAAAATGCCCAGAATTTTGTCAATGCAGATAAGCGGATCTGAGATATAAAGCAAAAGATCATCCGCATATACCGAGACTTTATGTTCAACCCCAGTCCGAAAAATTCCAGTGAAGAATGTTGAACTTCTGAGAGCAATGGAGAGTGGTTCAATTGCAAGTGCAAAAAGAAGTGGTGACAGAGGACAACCTTGGCGACAGCTACGTGACAAATTGAAGAAATCAGATCGAGTGGAGTTGGTGGTTACACTGGCAGTAGGAGATTGGTATAAAAGCTTAATCCATGAAATAAATTCATGACCAAATCTGCTAAGAACTGAAAGTAGGTAATCCCACTCCACTCGGTCAAAGGCCTTTTCCACATCCAGAGACACTACCACTTCGGGCCTTTCTGAGTCTGATTTAGAAAGTATTATATTGAGTAGACGACGAATATTAGAGGATAGCTGGCAGCCTTCAACAAATCCGGTTTGATCATTAGAAATTAGACGTGGTAAACAAATTTCCAGGCGGCTAGCCAGAATTTTAGCTAACAACTTCATATCAGCATTCAACAAACTGATAGGCCTCCAGCTGCTACATTCTAAGGGATCCTTATTTTTCTTGGGAAGGAGTGAAATGGAAGCTTGGGTTAAAGATACTGGAAGGACACCATGATCTTTGGAATCATTAAACATGTCCAATAAGAGGGGTGCTAATTGCTAAAGCCGTCTAGACCTGGTGCCTTACCGTTTTGCATTGTGCTAAGACTGGCCATAACTTCCTCCAAATTAAAAGGGGTATCTAGGTTATCTCTGGTTATTTCATCTAATGTGGGGAACTCCAGGCTATCTAGAAAATTATTCATAACAGAATTATCTGGTGGGGCTGTCGATTTATATAGTTTGGAATAATATGAGGCAAAAGTACTGTTTATCTCGTCCAGATCTGTAACTATGGTGTCTGGGTGTTTACGAATTTGCGTGATTAAACGGGAGGCAGATTGACATCTTAATTGCAGTGCAAGTAGCCTGTTAGCCTTGTCACCATATTCGTAATATGTACCTTTTATTCTTCTTAAGATAAACTCAGCTTCATTTGTAGAAATCAAGTCAAACTCAGTTTGTAGCTTCAGTCTATCAGAAAGAAGAGAAGGGCATGGAGACAAAGAATATTTTCTGTCAATCTGAATCCTCTATTAATTCGAGTTGCCTTTGTTTTTCCTGTTTTCTTAGTCTTGCATTGTAGGAAATAATATCCCCCCGAATCACTGCTTTAAATGTTTCCCAGAGTAGAGATGGAGATACTGAATCTGATTTATTATTTTGTATGAAAAAGGATATCCTATCCAAAATAAAATCACAAAACTTCTTTGAAGATAATAAACTAGTATTTAACCTCCAGTTAGGACGTTTAGTACCCACAGGATGTAAAACTAAGTCTAATAGAAGGGGAGCATGGTCCGAAATAACAATTGCTGAGTATTCAGATGATTTCACTGAAGACAAGAGTTGCTTATCTAAAAAGAAATAATCTATTCGAGAGTATGTATGATGGGTATGAGAATAAAAGGAAAAGTGCTTAGTTGTGGGATGGAGAAATCGCCAGATGTCAGTACAGCCAATCTGAGTCGTAAGTGTAGTAAGGGCTTTGGCCATTTTAGATTGTTTTGATTGGCCTACAGTCGATTTGTCAAGGACGGGGATTACTGACCAAATTAAAGTAAAAATAAGACAGTGAGAATCTAAGCAGGGTATTGCTGAAAAAAGAGAGGTCATAAAGTTAGGACATATGTCCCAATTAGGGGCATATATACAGACAAGAATGACAGGAGTTTGAAATAATACCCCAACATTTATAATATAACATTCCGGTCTGATATTATTTGTTCAGGAGAAAATTGTATACGCTTATGTAATATTATTGCTGTACCTCTTGAACGACTATTAAAACCGGAATGACAAACCTGCCCAACCCATGGGTTTGTGTGATCATAATCTAGTATGATCACACAAACGCAAATGAGTTTCCTGAAGAAAAGCAATATCAGATCTCAAAGACTTTAGATGAGAGAGCACTCTAGTTCTTTTAACAGGACTCCCCAGCCCCTTGACATTCCAACTCACAAACCGGATTGATCCCAAGTCGTCTCTCTGTATCTACCAGTCATTATAAATAACCCTAAAAGATAGCATAAAAAGTGATAGAGCAGAAGCAAAGACAAGCCTAACAAAGTGACTTACAAGCAGCCAAGGGTGAAGAACATGTAGAATGCTTAAAATACAAATTACCCTTGGAACAAACCTCATAAACACAAACAGACTCCAAAAAAATAAATAAAAAAATAAATAAAAACAATAACTAACAAAAGCAACTCCTAAAGTCGTCTTCTCGACATGAGCGAGCAGCAGGAGAATACGCACGTCACCGGATAATCAAGTGGTTCTTGCAACTCCATTAAATATACATATTTATATATTTTTTAAAAAAGTAAATTCAAACGGTCCTGAACTAGGGACGCTACATAACCAATGCAATACAAGCACTTGAAAAGACAATCCCCCACACAGTTAGAGAACAAACTGTACTTCAAACAAGTTGCGGAGGACATTATAACAAATAGTATTTATTATATAAAAAGACTAGCAGGCAGTAGCTTATAACATACCATCAGGCCTCACGCAGATTCACTAGCTACGACGGTCAAGATAAAACTGCTCCGCTTCCTCGGCTGAATCAAATGTGCACGTCTGTCCATCCATTGTAACACGTAGACGTGCCGGGTACAGTAAACCAAAACGTATACCCTCCTTATGAAGCATGGACTTTACCTTGTTGAAAGACACTCGCTTTCTGGCAAGAGAAGGACTAAAGTCCTCAAAGATTCTGATGTGATGTCCCTGGTAAGAAATGACCCTGGTCGATTTTAGCCTAGCCACCTCTTGCTCAAGGCTGGAAAGGCAGTCCGAGTGGGAAGATAACGCCACCTCCATGTTGGAAGTGGTAGCGGTATGTGAGGATACAGTTTCGTTAATGGTTTGGAGAGCAGATTGGACTGGGGCCTAGGCCGAGTTAAGAGATATGTTAAGTTCATGCATCATATCTTTCCGTAGCTTTTCAAGCTCGCCAACTAGCATATCCAACGTTAAGGGTTGCTCGCTAGCTGCTTTGGTATCAGCTTGGCTAGAAGCTTTTGCTTGCGGGCTAAAGTGCTGGATCAACTGTGCTTGGTTTTTAGAGCTACCTCCTTGTGATTTACTCATTGTAACTGAAGAGAAAACCACAACGATACTCACAAAAAGAGAAAATGAGCAAAACGCGCCAAGAAATTGGGTGCAAAAAGTATAAAAGCAGAAAGGTAAGGAGGAGCAAGAAACCACACGTCTAATCACCGGAAAACCTGCCATTCCTTTTCACAACACTTAAAAGACGTTTAGGGACTGAAGACACCAAGTGATGAAGTGTTTCAGGTGTAATTTTGTCCCATTCTTCCTGCAAACAAGTCTTAAGGTGGGCAACAGTACGGGGTCTTCGTTGTCGCATTTTGCGCTTCAAAATGCGCCACACATTCTCTATTGGAGACAGGTCGGGACTGCAGGCAGGCCAGTCAAGTACCCATACTATCTTCCTCTGCAGCCAGGACTTTGTAATGTGTGCAGAATGTGGTTTTGCATTGTCTTGTTGAAATATGCATGGGCGTCCCTGGAAAAGATGTCTTCTTGAAGGCAGCATATTGTGCTCTAAAATCTCTACGTACTTTTCAGCATTAATGGTGCCATCACAGAAGTGCAAGTTACCTTTGCCAAGGGCACTGACACAACCCCATACCATGAGAGACCCTGGCTTTTGGACTTGTTGCTGGTAACAGTCTGGATGATCCTTTTCTTCTTTGGCCCGGAGCACACAGCGTCCATTTCTCCCAAAAAATACCTGAAATACTGATTCATCTGACCACAGTACACATTTCCACTGTGTGATGGTCCATCCCAGATGCCTCCGAGCCCAGAGAAGTCGACGGCGCTTCTGGACACTGTTAACATAGGGCTTCCTTTTGGCACAGTACAGTTTTAACTGGCATTTGTGGATGTAACTACGTATTGTGGTACTTGACAAAGGTTTGCCAAAGTAGTCCTGATCCCATGTGGTGATATCGCTTATAGATGAATGACGATTCTTGATGCAGTGCCGCCTGAGGGATCGGAGATCACGGTTGTTCAGCTTAGGCTTGCGCCCTTGTCCTTGACACACTGAATTTCCTCCAGATTTCTTGAATCTTTTAATTAGGTTATGCACTGTTGAAGGAGAAATATCCAAATCTCTTCCTATCTTTCTTTGAGGAACATTGTTTTTAAACATTTCAATAATTTTCTCAAGTATTTGTTGGCAAACTGCTGATCCTTGGCCCATCTTTGCTCCTACAGGACTAGACTTTTCTTGGATGCTGCTTTTGTACCAAATCATAATTACAATCACTTGTTGACATCATCTGTTTCAAATCACATCATTATTTAACCAGTTTACCTCATTACTAGCCCTAAATTGCTCCTGTCCCAACCTTTTTTGGAATGTATTGCAGGTCTGAATGACAGGAAATGATGTATGTTTACAAATGAAATGAAGTTGGCCAGACAAAACATGAAATATTTTGTGTTATTGGTTCGGGTACGAAATAATAAGTCAAAGTAATGAAATCACTACTTTTTTTATTTATGCTTATACTGTCCTTAACTTTTCTGGATTTGGGGTTTAATATATATTGTATATATCGGCGCTTTTGAAAGGGGTGGGTTTTGGCAGTTTGGGCGGGGTTTTGGCATTTGCCTGCGAATCCTATTGGCCGATGGCTCCTGGTCTTGTGATTGACTGCATTACAGACAGTTTACAGAAAAACCAAAAAGATGACGAGAAAGAGGAACGTACAGGTAGATTAAACACAGTTACAGCTTATCAACCTTATAATTATAATTGAATATTAGGTTCTACACGCATTACCAATCAATGGCCTTGCCCAAATTTCGGTCTATCCCCCCAATCCAACATTAACACAGATGCACAAGTCAGTCACAAGATGATCACCAGATGATCAGCCGTTGTTTTCCAGGCTAGTGATACAGGCTTCAGAAAACCTGATAAATCACCTCCTGCTCAAAATACACAATGCCAAGTAGATACATTTTCGGACGTCGAGTTATCGGAGTTGTTACATTTTACATTTTACGAGTTACATTTTATTTATTTAAATTTGTAAAGAAAATTTGTTATGAAAATAAAGCATTATATTAAAGAAAAATTAGATTTTGTTTGTGTTTGCTTTAGAGCTGCTACTATTATATGTCACTATTATAGGTGCTAACTAGTAAACAGAAAGTAACTATCATGCTATATTAAAAAAGTTGAAACCCATTTGTGTCGATGTCGCCGTAATTACCGCGAGCAGCTCAATTTTCTGTTATCTGGGAAAAAAATCGCTATCGTAAAATTCGGTATCGGCCAATCACACTTACAAAAAAATCGGTAATCGAATCGGCCAAGAAAATTGCAATCGGTGCATCCATATATATATATATACAATACACACATACACAAAGTAATTGTGCAAAAGTTTTAGCAGTGTGAAAAAATGCTGTAAACAAAGAATGTTTTCAAAAAAATCATTTATTTTCATCAAATAGCCAGCAGCAGCACTATCTAGCCTAGTTATCTGTGAAGTTCATAGCCTAATCCCTGACGCTGGGTACAAGCTTGCACATATGACATTTACTTCATCATAAGTTCATACCTTGTTGCTGTTCACCATTATCAACATTTTGTGGCGCATCCCCTCACACGCCTTCTCCTTTTTTTCCTCCCTCTTTTTCTGCCTTGAGCACCTGATAACATTTTTGCTCTCCATCCTGCCGCAAATAGATGCCCCACCACGCTGTAATGAGCTTACAGGTTGGCTACCACTCTGGTTACTACTAACAGACGCCAGCAGCAACCGCTTCCCCACTGGCGGGTGCCCATATGCACCGCATATACTGCACACCCCATTTTTGCGCCACTACTCTCAATGAAGGGCTAAGCCCACAGGGCGTTTCAGAGAGCTATATATAAGGACCATCAAAGAGTAAATGAAGATCTTTTTAAAGGATGGTAATTAACAAACATATATATTATATATATATATATACTTACTTTGATGAAACAAGCTGTTAACTTTGTTGAAGGGCATCCATGGAGAAAAATTAAGCTAACAGAAAGTTTGTCTTGTATTTCAAAGAGGATATCAAAGTCTCTCAAAGACAAGGAAAATGTACTTCAAAGTATCTCAAAATGTCTAAGAGACAAGAACACTGTGTCTTCATGAATCTCAAGCTCTCTAAAGACAATTAAAAGATATATCCCAAAGTATTTCAAAATGTCTAAAAGAATAGGACTAATGGACAACTCTCAGTCATTACACTATGAAGTGGGTCTGTGGCTATGCTCAAAATATTCATGGACACAATTCTTATTTTTTCTTCTTCTACTGTGAACAAGGTGGTTGTTGTATTACAGAGGCAGCCGTTGATGTTCAGGAGAGGATTCATTTGGGTTGCATGTTTTCAGTGAACTGGGTTTTACCCAGTTTACTTAGTTTGGATAACACACACACACACACACTCACACAGTCCCCGAAAACCCTTAATTCCTAAATATATCCAGCAGCTCCCTAAAGGCTCCTCTCTCCACCCTTTAAAAACCAAGCATGTTCTCCTTTGGTGTGGTCAGAGCTTTTCATCCTCCCTTTCTATGCTGTGTTTAAGGAGGAAAAAAAGGACCAAACATCTTATAGGACCGTGTCATTACCCATCATGCGCTAATGTGTAGGTCCGCGGCTGAGCTCGGCTAGTTCTCTGAGAGTAAAACACAGCCCTGGGCTGCAGGCAGCATCGTGGCTGCACTAGAAATAGCAGGCGGGCGGTTGGGCAGGGCAGAGCAACTGGAGCCAGCCAACCCATCCATTACTCTGTCTACGAGCATGTGGAAGACATTTTCCCCTGCCAGTTTTCCACCACACGTGTCCCTGTCCGAGCACAGGGTGGAGGCCTGTGGAAACTGGCAGTTCTGAATTTGGGAAGCAAGATCCAGAAGGAATGCCAACAGACAGGGACAGCAGCACGACTCAATCCAGCCCAGCCTCTGTAAGGACTGATGCTAGCTAGATGACAGATGTGGGACATTTAGCATGAGCGCGTCTACATCTGAGAAGTACAAGAAGGTAATTTTCTAACATTTTTTCCAATAATCACTTATGATATTGCATGGTTATTATGGACATAGTATAGACTTTTTGAGCTTATGTCAGAGATCTTTTAATAGCTCAGACTGGAATCATGACTTTGAGAAGTCCGGTCCATCATTTATGGCATCGAAACTCTGTAAGACATGCAGTTCTTGAGAGCAACAGAAGGCTCAAATATGGTGGCAGTTCAGCTCAGTCTAACATGAGTTAGTACTGCCACATGTAATGCTTGATTTACTCCACTATAAATCCTTCGTGTCTTTCCTTTTGTGTCTCTGTTGTTGTGGATTGTGTGTCTGTGTAATGCTGGTTACTGAGACGCAGTGATGTGCTCTGATCTGTTAATGGGGCTTTTAAGTCTAACCGAACGAGGGGGGAAAAGCCCATTCCTGATTTGCTCTTGTTGAGAAAAAGCCGTGTAATCGGATGTGATGTAAACATCTGTGCAGAAAGTGTTTGCAGGGTAAGTGGGTTTTAAAAACAGTAAAATGCTCAGTGAATATAACTGCAGGATAAGTGGGTTTAAAAAGCCATAAAATGGACAGTAGATTTCCTGGACTCAGAAAGTGTTGCCACATTTGAGTTTTTTTGCTAAGTCTTTCCTTACCTAATTTGGACCACAAATGGATAGATTATTATTGAGCTAACTGAACATTTATATAATAATACTACTAGAGAAGTAATAACTCTTCCACACAGTACTATTCTTATGTGTATTTGAAGAACAACTTTATTAGTCAATATCTTGTTGCATCAATATGTCTACGTTCTCTTAAGTCCTCCCAGAAGACACACTCAGAAAGATGAGAATAAGTTGACTAGATAAGAGTAAAGACGGAACTTTAACTTAATCCCAGTTTGTTTCATGTATATTGTCCCTGTAATTAGAAAATGAAGGCCGGTCCAGATAAGTGTGTATGTAGATGTAAATGTGCCCATGAATGGATAAATTAACAGAAAATTCCCATCTATAAATTATCATGAGCATTTGTTTGTTGTCATTGTTTCAGATTAGTTTGCCATACTTTTGCTAATATGCCAAAGAGTTTTTTCAGTAAATCCGAAACCCAGCTTGGACTAACCACAAGTGAAATGAGTCTTTGTAGACCAGCTTAAGATAGTGGAGGACTAAAATCAGTTTGCTGGATCGGGTTCTTTGTGACTATCATTAGACTTCCAGAACAAACATAACACAGTTTGAAGGCTGATTCATTTAGCTTGATTCAGTTTGGCTTCTGGACTTCAGATAGGTGAGATCATGTTCAGAAGAGGGATTTTACAACAGCCTGAGGTCACTCAGAAGTGTGGGTGGCCTGTATTTGGTCCATATAATCATTTTATGATTTTAAACCGTTCCCAGTGGTAGGTGTTACATTAATTTAGTGTACTTTATGTTTATGTGCTGGTACACACTCTGTGATCCAGCTGCTGCTATGTGAAATAGTATTTTTAACATACAGTACTGTGCAAAAGTTTTAGGCAGGTGTGAAAAAATGCTGTAAACAAAGAATGCTTTCAAAAATGGAAGTGTTAATCATTTATTTTCATCAATCAACAAAATGCAGTGAATGAACAAAAGAGAAATCTAAATCATTTGGTGTGACCACCCTTTGCCTTCAAAACAGCATCTATTCTTCTAGGTACACTTGCACACAGTTTTTGAAGGAACTCGGCTTTTTTTTTTTTTTTTTTTTTTTTTTTTTTTTTTTTTTTTTCTTCTGTGGATGTCGATTTTTCTTTTTTGGCCTTATATGAAAGAAAAGGTCTTCAAAATTAATCTGGTCTCCAAAAAAGAAAAATCGATATTTTTGTGATGTTTTTCAACATAATCGGCCCGTATCTAAATAAATAGAACGCCGACTTCCGACTCATTACGGCAGATCGGGTCACATATCTTAAAAAGAGCATTTTAAAATATTTAGATTTTTTTTATGCCAAATCTACTAAAGCCGTCAAAACACCTACATAAGCTACAAGCTACTTAAGCACAGTCAGATCAATGGTTCATACAGTGCCTTGCAAAAGTATTCACCCCCCTTGGCATTTTTCATGTTTTGTTGCCTCACAACCTGGAATTAAAATGGATTGTCTGAGAGTTGGCACCATTTTATTTACAGAACATGCCTACAACTTTGAAGACGTTTTTAAAAAAAATTATTATTATTGTGAAGCAAATAACAAATAGGACAAAATAACAGAAAACTTCAGTGTGCATAACTGTTCGCCCCCCCCTAAAGTCAGTACTTTGTAGAGCCACCTTTTGTGGCAATTACAGCTGCAAGTCGCTTTGGATAAGTCTCTATGAGCTTGCCACATCTTGCCACTGGGATTTCTGCCCTTTCCTCAAGGCAAAACTGCTCTAGCTCCTTCATGTTGTTCATGTTCGCTTGTGAACAGCAATCTTCAGGCCTGACCACAGATTCTCAATTGGATTGAGGTCTGGACTTTGACTAGGCCATTCCAACACATTTAAGTGTTTCTCCTTAAACCACTCGAGTGTTGCTTTAGCAGTATGCTTCAAGTCATTGTCCTGGTGGAAGGTGAACCTCCATCCCAGTCTCAAATCACAGGTAGACTGACACAGGTTTTGCTCAAGAACCAGTTGACTCGGACCAGTTTCCCAGTCCCTGCTGCTGAAAAACATTCCCACAGCATGATGCTGCCACCACCATGTTTCACTGTGGCAATGGCGTTCTTGAGGTGATGGGATGTGTTGGGTTTGCGCCAGACATAGCATTTTCCTTGGTGGCTGAAAAGTTCAATTTTAGTCTCATCTGACCAGAGCACCTTCAAATCTAAATTGGGTCCCCGCCTTGCCCCTGTAGTTCCAGGATAGGTTCTGGTCCCCGCAATCCTGATTGGGATTATGCAGCTCACATAATGAATGTTTATATGATCTTGCACATGTTTTATTGCATATTTTGTTTATGTCTATCATATAAAATGTTCTGCAATCAGATCTAAATAATTTAATATAATAACATAAATTAGTAAATATTATGGGACTCTTATTGAGTAAATTACCAACAATTACTTAGCATCAACATTTGGTCCAAAATGATTTGATTTGAATTTTGAGTCATATTGCCCAGCCTTAGCTTTACATGTGGTAACGTGAAAAACTGACATTGTGTGGTCCCAGAACGCTGCCTTGTGCGATTATCGTGTTAGAATCATACTCTCGTAATAATTACATTGCATGTGTGTTCATACTGTACATTAAGGTGATAGATGTTAGTTTAGATAGTGTTGTTATGTGTGGCCACAACCTGGACACTGGCATGGTTTATTTAAAGCGCTAACTCTTTTTCCAAAAACCCAGAGTCTAATGTGGCTGCAGTAGGGCTGGACAACCAAGTCTACAGATCCTGTCTTATTTTTATGCTGGCCAAATGTGAGCATTTCTAATATGCCACAAGAGCTGTAAAGAGCTTTCATCTGCTGTAGGCATTGTTTATTTGTGGTTCTTAAGAGCTTCTATTGATTGGCAATTCCGAACATGATGGAACCCCTTTTAATATGATGCAACGTCATCTTTCTTTCATTAGGGACTGCTGCTGAAGTGCCACGCCTGAAATATAAGAAAAACCTTTTATCTGCGACAGAGGGTTGCTGTCTAGGAAGCAGTAGCCTGGAGGCTCACAGTGTGTGTGTGTGTGTGTGTGTGTATGTGTGTTTCTGGGAACACGCAGCAACGTAGTGATTACATAGTGTGTGGGCACATATGGCATCCCCGGACCACCAGTGCGAGCAGCACCCCAAAGACGCCCACACACATGATGTCGCCGCCCATCCCAAATGCCCTGTTCACACTCCCAAAGTGGATGAGGCAAAAAGAAACAGCCTCCGCAAACCCTTGAGCCGCCACCGCGACTATGTCCAGATCACGCTGCCTGAGGGCAAAGGCCACCGGCTGCCCATGGAGTGGTGGAAGACGTTCTTGGCATTTTTTTACGCGGCATTCAACCTGGTGCTGACCACGGTGATGATAACAGTGGTGCACGAAAGGGTCCCGGCTAAGGAGAGCAGCCCACCCTTACCAGACAAGTTCTTTGACTACATTGACCGAGTGAAGTGGGCCTTCACAGTGACAGAGGTCAACGGCATGGTGCTGGTGGGAATCTGGTCCATCCAGTGGATCTTTCACAGATACCGGTAAAAATAATCATATATATTAGCATACTGTACATCTTGTGATTTTGTGTGGTGGTGGTCTTGTGGTATGAAGCACAACAATGGACTAAGAGGTCATGGTAGGAAATAATGAAATAATTAAAGGAATATTAAAAAAAATATTTATTAATCCTAATCAATATGGAACATTCAATTAATCATGATATTGATTTATGGTCATATTACCCAGGTCCAGGTCAAGGGTTCAATTCCTGGGGTGCGCTTCCCAAAAGTTGTTTAAATTACATTATAAACTAACAGTGTTGCTAACGTAAAACTATGCTTATGAGAGACATATCCCTGGTTGTTTCCTACCTTTGGCACTACCACCAACAAGGTCCTGAGCAAGGCCTTAAACCCCACATTTCTATAGAGCATCTCATTTATACTTATGTTCAAAAAGATGGCTATCAACTAATCAGCGCACAGTTTGCCACATAAGCCTCATTGGATAAAATGCTTTTTTAAACACTATTGTTGCAATCACCCTTTCTGAAAATCTGATGACACTGTCTGTCCAACTGCATGAGTTTAACAAGCAGTATCTCTCATGTCTGGTGTCGCTGACATAACAAACGAAAGCTAACAGCTATTCAAAGTGCCATTAGCTTTCATTCATTCTTAGCCACATTAACATCTTTGGATAGAGATTGAAATGCATGCTTGATCGGTATCATATCTACAGACAAATCTATAAATCATAAATTAGTATTTCCAGGAAGTAATTTGGTTAGCACGGTCACAATGTTCCTAATTACAAATCACATTTTCAGCTACAACATAACTTTGTAAGTCCACTAAGAGTAATGACTGGTAGAGGCCCACACCCGCCTTAGACTTCTCATGCGCTTTAATTACAAGTATCTTACAACTTTTTTCTGTAACAGCATATTGGAACAATTATTTACTCACATGATTTCCAATAAAAATATGGAAAGTAAATGATGTCTGGGCTGTTAATGCAATCAGATTTTTTCTTGCGCTGTGTTTCCAGTTCCATCGTGGGCAGGAGGTTCTTTTTCTTAATGGGCACATTGTATCTGTACCGTTGTGTCACCATGTACATCACCACACTGCCTGTGCCTGGCATGCACATGACCTGTGCCCCAAAGGTAAATGTCATTCATGACTCAAGTTTCAAGACTGAGCAAATGTAGACAACTATAGACCTCATAGTATTGTAAAAATTCATTCAGTATGTTTATTTTTAACCCTTTCATGCATTCATTTTGATTTATGATTTTTTTTTAAAGCACAATGGCTTCTTATCCTAATAGAATATTTTTAATTGAAATAACTGTCCACTCAAGTAAATATGATACATGAAAGGGCTGATGTATATATCTTTTATATAATCTACGTGAAATTGTACCTAACTTCATTACTTAAGTGAAAGTACAGATACCACTAGTCAAACGTACTTCAATCTGTACTGAAAGTCATACAGTCAAATTTTTACTTGTTAAAGTATTGAAAAACTTATTTAAAAAATACTTAAGTATTTAAAGTACCACAAATAGGCAAACATTAGAATTTATATTTTATTTTACTTTGCAATAGGTTAACAATATAATGTTCAATAGACAATTAGCCTAATAATTACCACTCTTTACCATTACCTCTCACTCTTTACCTGTCTCCAGTTGTGTTTGTCCACATTTGGATGGAAATACCTCCAGCCAGTAGTCGAAAGAGTCTTGAATATTTGTTGTGTTAGATCACTGAATTGACCGTGGTAAAAGTAGTACTGGTGTCAAAAAAGTACTTACTGTAAGTACTTGTTTGTTTATGATATCAAGTTAAAAATGGTCTCAATAAAATCATATGACTTCTATGGGGACTATCACATATAAACACAGGCTGCCGAAATGCCGGTCAAACCTTTGAATACTAATTCCAATTCCACACTTAGTTAAGAAATGTCATTTAAAAAGTAGTGAAGAAGATTACTTCCGTTAATTTGTTCTCAAGCACAAGTAAAATTACAAATATCCGTAAAAAAACTACTTAATTACTGACACAACGATCGTCAAATTAAATTATTTTGCTTACGATCATCTCGAATTCATGCAGCCAGCTAAGAATACTCTGGAATCTCCCGTTTAGCCACTCCATCACTGGTCACTGTAGTAAAATCCTTTGATAAATATGGTCAGTCTCTAAATGTAAATGTCGTACAAAGATGCCAGAACCGATCTTGTACATTGTTTCACCACAGATCAATCTCTGTACGGCATATGGTTTTATGCCACACAAGTTGGCTACACGCCTTCTCTCTTCTTCATGTCCGGCCTCTCTTATGACTAATCCAGGAACAGTTCAGAAATAGCATGAATAACTCCAACAGACTGCTGAAGGCTGTAATATCCTTTCTGTCTGAGCCCAGACGCTGTTCCTCAGGCATTGTGGCTTATGTGGTAATCAAATGAGACTCCTGCTCGTAGATCGCGCAAATGTATGGCATAATGAGGGAAAGCTTTTATGTCATGAAACACAAATAGCACTTTTGTCAATGTTGGCACTTTAACATCTGTATCTATTTTTGTTTCAATTTCCCTTTTCTATTTAAACATCCCTCTTCTTTGCCGTCAACACTCTCTCAGCTTTATGGAGATTCTCAGGCTAAACTGCAGCGTGTGCTACAGCTGATCTCCGGCGCTGGACTTTCCATCACTGGTTCTCACATCATGTGTGGAGATTTCCTGTACAGCGGTCACACGGTCATCCTCACTCTCACATACCTTTTCATCAAGGAGTGTAAGTCACTGTGAAACGTGCTATGAATAATGCTTTTCTTCAGTTGGCACTAGGAACTACACTATACAAAAATGTTTTCTATTGCAAATTATACTAATCTGCCATAACATTATGACAACTGAGAGGTGAAGTGAATAACATTGATTACCTGGTGACAATGGCACGTGGCAGTGAGTGGACAAAATAAGGATTTGAGTGATGTTAACACGGGCTAAATTAATGATGGCTAGACAACTTTGTCAGAGAATATTCAAAACTGCAGTTCTGGTGTAATGTTTTCAGTCTGCACCTGTCAGGATTAAAAGTTGTCTAAGGAAGAAAAACGAGTGAACTCTTCGAAGTGGAGGCCGGTCTGTGATTCAACAATAGACCACCACAGCTCAGATTGCTAAAACACAGTGTCAGAAGGTGTCAGAACACACAGTGCATCAAAGTTTGTTTTATATACACTACCAGTCAAAAGTTTGGACACACCTTCCCATTCAATGTTTTTCCTTTATTTTCATTACTATTTACATTGTAGATTCTCACTAAAGCCATTAAAACTATGAATGAACACCTATGGAATTATGTAGTAAACAAAAAAGTGTGAAATAACCCAAAACATGTTTTATGTCTTAGTTTATTGAAAATAACCACCCTTTGCTTTGATCACTGCTTTGCACGCTCTTGGCATTCTCTCGATGAGCTTCATGAGGTAGTCACCTGAAATGGTTGTCACTGCACAGGTGTGCCTTGTCAGGGTTCATTTGTGGAATTTCTTGCCTTATTAATGGGGTTGGGACCATCAGTTGTGTTGTGCAGAAGTCAGGTTGGTACACAGCTGACAACCCTATTTCACAATTGTTAGAATTCATTTTATGGCAAGAACCAATCATCTAAGTAAAGAGAAATGACAGTCCATCATTACCTTAAGAAATGAAGGTCAGTCAGTCGGGAAAATTGCAAAAACTTTGAATGTGTCCCCAAGTGCAGTCGCAAAAACCCTGCTAGGAATCCTCTACTAAGGAAAGGCAACAAGCAGAAGAGATTTCTTTGGGCCAGGAAACACAAGGAATAGACATTAGACCAGTGGAAATCTGTGCTTTGGTCTGATGAGTCCAAATTTGAGATCTTTGGTTCCACCGTGTGTTTGTGCGAGGCAGAAAAGGAGAACGGATGGTCTCTATATGCATGGTTCCCACCGTGAAGCATGGAGGAGGAGGTGTGATGGTGTGGAGTTGCTTTGCTGGTGACACTGTTGGGGATTAATTCAAAATTGAAGGCACACTGCACCAGCATCAGCACCAGCAGTGATCAAAGCAAAGGGTGGTTATTTGCAAGAATCTAAGATATAAAACATGTTTTGGGTTATTTCACACTTTTTTGTTTACTACATAATTCCATATGTGTTCATTCATAGTTTTGATGCCTTCAGTGAGAATCTATAATGTAAATAGTGATAATAATAAAGAAAAACATTGAATGGGAAGGTGTGTCCAAACTTTGGACTAGTAGTGTATATAAGTAGCAACAGACTTACTCAATAATGTTTTGCTGATCAGTGTAAGTAAGCCATACTCAGCTCATAACACTGCTGTGTGGCTGTCCTTGATGACAGGATCACGAAAAGTGAAACACAGCCAAGAAAGTCTAATTAGTATGTGTAGTAGTATACAGTGCACAAAAAGAAAAAAATAAAATAAAAAATCATTGCAGTCTACATCTTGCACAGTGTTAAATGTGTTAAAGGCATAACATCTGTGCTCCAAATGCACCAGTAACACTCTAACCAGGTTTTTAATTAAAGGGAAAATGTAAGTTTGCTAGAACCTCTGTGCCAGTGCAGTATGGTTTCTGTAGACCAGTGGAAAAGTACCATTTCACGAACTTGGTGCTCTTAGTGGGAAAGTCTGATGACTTGTGTGTCCACCTCTCCTGGCAGACTCACCCCGTTCCTTCTGGTGGTACCACCTGCTGTGTTGGCTGTTGGCGGCTGTTGGAGTGGTTTGTATCCTGGTGGGTCATGAGCACTACAGTGTGGACGTGGTGGTGGCCTACTTCATTACATCCCGCCTCTTCTACTGGTATCACACCATGGCCAATTTACAGGTACCAAAAGATATAAAGATACTTCCCAAGTGCATTAATCCAACATTGCTAACATGTTAAGTGAGAAAGGAGTGCAGCCTAGTTTTGTGTCATAATATGTACTTTACATCCTCCTGTGTCAAAGTAAAACAAGAATTTTTAATGAGACCTAATTTTTTTGTAAATAGCCTAGGCCCAAGATAGTTACTTCATAGTTCGAGCCAGTTTCAAAAGGTTCAGTGGAAATGAACAGACCTACTGTACACAACCAAAACAAACAAAAATATTACAAATATTTGTTTTCCAGATGTTTATTACTCAAATAATTGTCTATATTTGCTCATTCTAAAAGCATTCAAGTATTTACATACCACTGAGAGACTACAAGCTTCAGGTCAGCCTCTGCCCCTAACAGTCAAATGGAAATATACGCACACACTTTTGCTTTAAGCTGTGAAGTGAGGTTTGCAAGTTGAGGCAGAGTGATGAAATGCAGAGCACAGAAATGGCAATGAGGCTCCTACTGGTGATGTTTATATGACTTGGAGAACCCTTGTCCATTAAACAGGGTTTATGAGATACGACTCCCTGATGGTCTCCCTGCATGCTTGGTATCAACATATTTCTGTCAGTTCTCTATTTTATTTCTTTACATATGTGTACTAACAAGTTGAGAATTTGCTCCACTAAGAAGAGTTTACACCCTCTAACAGTCAAAAGTATGTCACTACTGCAGAATTTGCAGCTATTTATTCTCTTGTACTATATCACTAATCTTTGCCATACTTTTTACACTCAGTTAACTCATAATACTGTCTAACAATATTTAATGCTAAATTCAGTATCAGGTAGTAAAGTGGTGCATTGGAGCAAATAAGCAATTAAACGCGGTGTAGGGCAACTTTACTGCAATATGTATATACAATCATTTATAAAACCAAATCTACATTTACTCCTTTCATTAAACTTTAACAATTTCCCTATAACTGAATTTATTTATTTGCATGAGTGATAGTCAGTACATGTTTGAATAAAAGCACAGCAGAATGAAGTTTATCTTGGCTTCAGATGCATTTGACTTGATTCTTACCACTAAACATTTACTCACTGTTTCTGTCTTTATTGACAGGTTATAAAGTGCTCACCAAACAACTACCTCACACATACTTGGTGGAACCCCATCTTTAACTTCCTTGAGCGCAACGTCCAGACCCAGGTGCCTTGTTCGTTCTGCTGGCCCGTCACGTGGCCTCCGGCCTGCCTGAAGAACCCCTGTAAGAAGTACTCTATGGTGCAAAGTGTACGGGATGAGTGACTTCACCATACCCTCAAAAACTTACCCCATCATTACACTGTTGCTTTTTGCCTTTTTTTATTTATGACTGCCTTAAAATGTTAAATATTACATGTGACACCAAAAATATGCAAATTTTTATTGTCAGTTGACCATTAACTTGCTTTTCATTTTTAAGCAATTATATGAGCTGTATTATATATATGATATATATATATATGTATATATATATATATATATATATATATATATATATAACACACACACACACACACACACACACACACACACACACACACACACACACACACACACACACACACACACACACACACACACACACACACACACACACACACAACACACACACACACACAACACACACACACACACACACACACACACACACACACACACACACACACACACACACACACACACACACATACACACATAAACAAAAACATATATACACATACACACACACACACATACACACACATATACATATAAAAACATACATATATTTTTATATATATAAAATTATATATATATATAAAATAGTGCCTTTGAAAAAGTATTCATACCCTTGAACTTTTACACATTTTGACACCTTACAACCACAAACTTAAATGTTTTTACTGAGATTTTCTTTGATAGACCAACACAAAGTAGCACATAATTGTGAAGTGGTATGAAAATGATACATGGTTTTCAAAATCTTAAGCAAATAAAAATCTGAAAAGTGTGGCGTGCATTTGTATTCAGCCCCCCTGCGTCAGTACTTTGTAGAGCCACCTTTCGCTGCAATTACAGCTGCAAGTCTTTTGGGGTATGTCTCTACCAGCTTTGCACATCTACAGACTGAAATTTTTGCCCATTCTTCGTAGCAAAATACCTCAAGCTCAGCCAGATTGGATGGAGAGCGTCTGTGAACAGCAATTTTCAAGTCTTGCCACAGATGCCCAATGGGATTTAGGTCTGGACTTTGACTGGGCCATTCTGACGCATGAAGATTCTTTGATCTAAACCATTCCATTGTAGCTCTTGCTGTATGTTTAGTGTCATTGTCTTGCTGGAAGGTGAATCTCCTTCCCGATCTCAAGTCCTTTGCAGCCTCCAACAGGTTTTCTTCCAGGATTGCCCTGTATTTAACTCTGACCAGCTTCCCTGTCCCTGCTGCAGAAAAGCATCCCCACAGCATGATGCTGCCACCAACATGTTTCACAGTGGGGATGGTGTGTTCAGGGTGATGAGCAGTGTTTCTTTTCCGCCACACGTAGCGCTTTGCATTTAGGCCCAAAAGTTCAACTTTGGTCTCGTCTGACCAGAGCACCTTCTTCCACATGTTTGCTGTGTCCCATACATGTCTCCTGGCAAACTGCAAACAGGACTTTTTATGTCTTTCTGTCAACAATGGCTTTCTTCTTGACACTCTTCCATATAGGCCAGATTTGTGGAGTACACGACTTACAGTTGTCCTGTGGACAGATTCTCCCACCTGAGCTGTTGATTTCTGCAGCTCCTCCAGATTGACCATGGCCCTCTTGGAAGCTTCTCTGACCAGTGCTCTCCTTGCTCGGTCTGTCAGTTTAGGTGGACGGCCATGTCTTGGTAGGTTTGCAGTTGTAGCATACTTTTTCCATTTTTGGATGATGGATTGAACAGTGCTCCTTGAGATGTTCAAAGCGTGGGATATTTTTTTAATAACCTAACCCTGCTGTAAACTTATCTACAACTTTATCCCTGACCTGTCTGGTGAGTTCCTTGGTATTCATGATGCTGTTTGTTCACTAATGTTCTCTAATAACCACTGAGGCCTTCACAGAACAGGTGTATTTATAATGAGACTAAATTACACACAGGTGAACTCTAATTAGGTGACTTCTGAAGGCAATTGATTGCACTGGATTTTATTTATTTTTATTTTATATCAGAGTACAGGGGGCTGAATACAAATGAACGCCACACTTTTCAGATTTTTATTTGCTTAAAATTTTGAAAACCATTGGTCTATCACAGAAAATCTCAATGAAAAACATTTAATTTTGTGGTTGTAAGGTGTCAAAATGTGTAAAAGTACAAGGGGTATGAATACTTTTTCAAGGCACTGTATATATAAATATACACAGTAGTCTTATGTAGTTATGTTTTTGTTCTTTTTTATAGTTTCATTTCCTATTTTCTATTCCAAGAATCTAAACCAAAGTCTTTTTGTACTGTCACATCTTTGCCTTTCTTTTGCATGCAGTGGTTTTTTTTAAAATTTCATTTCTTGACTGTCAGATGTTTTTAAAACAAATGTAGCATTAAATGTTTGTCCAATCATTCAGACTTGTGCATTCATCTTGTTATTTTATATCAATAATAAATACAGTTAATGAGCACCTTTAGCCCTTAAGATTTAAGATGTAATGTTTTATTGTAGTAATTCTAAAGCCCACTAATATAATTTTTAAAAACAGGAACTAAAGTTACTCCTTGAATAAAAAACGATGATATTTTACATTTTTTGAGAAACTTAAATAAAATTACATTAACATGTGTTGCTACTTAAGACCCCTAACCCAGATAAGATGATATATCTGTGTAATTACTAAATTGCACAAAACATGTTGCATCCAGTGTGGTTGAAAGAGTTTTTGTTGAAATCCTATGGCAACCTATAAATCGAACTACCATTTTAAAGCAGCAGGTTCACATTTTAGTCTCAAACGTTATGCACCACAGAACTACGTTTTCGGGTTAAAACTTGGTCACTTGAAGTACAGCACAACTGACGACGTTAGAAAACGTTTAATGTATAATTGTAAAATCGATTGTAAATTTTTTTTTTAATTAAATAGTCTTCCCGGGTTCCATAGAAACGCAAAATAACTGGCTGCCCTTTTCTTCTGAAGGTTGATCCATAAAGTTTGACCCCCTACTACGTTGCAGCTAACTAAAGCTTGTAAATAATGAATTATTTACAATGTCTCGATCTTTTTATTGCTGAATAAGTTAAGCAGTTATGTATGCAAACTTAATGTTTTACGTTATCTGCAAAATCTAGGGTAAAAGCAGGGGTGTGACGTCCAGGTTCAAGTTAAAAGTTCTGACCACTGTTTCGCTCTTGCTCACATAAAATCCAAATGAAGAAATCGTGCATCTGGTCAGCTGAACACGTAGAACATAAACCTGACCTTATAATGACTTACTAAAGACAGAATTAGAATTTCTTGCCGTCATCTCTTCCATCGCGCAACTTTTACATTGCTCGACACCTGTTAGTATCTTGTTCCAGACTTAATTTGCAGCACAACGTCACATCAGAGATTATCACATCGGTGCAAGAGGGTGTTTAACACTCCACTGTTTCCAATAAAGTGAACGATTTTCTACGCTTTGTCGAAGATAGACGCATCCCTCAAAGCTACTCTGCTTCGAGGGGGCAACTTCAGAGATTGAACGCCCCCACTATGTGTCGGACCTGATTGGCCATTGCCCACACCTTGGATCCGCCTATTTTCTGTCGTCACAGATTGACCACCCAATGAAAACACGCATCGGCCGACCTACGCCAAGCTGTAGACGCCCCCACACACGCTGCAACGCAAAATAAACAGGGCAATGAGAGGCAAAACAAGAGTTCGGGAATTTATATGAAACTGCGCAATGCTTCGGTTTCAGACCGCGTCTAAGGATAATCGAATTTGAGTCATTTAAATCATGGAGGTATCCGGGCAGACGTGGCAGGAGGGACAGTTTAATGCACTTTTTTCCCTCGTCTTGGCCTCATTTGTTTTTATTGTGGTGTATTTTTTCGTGCGGCGTTACCGGCGTCACGGCCCCTGTATTAACCTGCCTCCCGGTCCAACTCCGCTGCCCATTGTAGGGAACTTCGGCAGTTTATTTGTGCCCCCTTTTATTCTAAAGCTCTTCGTACGTCGTGGAGAGGAATATGACAAGAGCAGAGAGAACCCACTGTCGCCCCAAGTTGGCCTGATGGAACTGTCGAAAATCTACGGCCACTTGTACAGCATCTACGTCGGAACTCAGCTGATCGTGGTGATGAACGGATACGACTTGATTAAAGACGCCATGTCGAATTATGCAGAGGTTTTCTCCGACAGACCCGACATTCCTCTCGTAAGCATCCTGACCAAGAGGAAAGGTGAGAAGATGCCGATGGTGCATTTTTAATTGTAATATGAGTCGTTGTCTAGTGCTGCACAATACATCATTTCAGCTTTGCAGTCGTGAATGTGTCCAAACCCATCAGATTAAGCAAATTGGGTCAGACACATTTAATGGCGTTCTTAATGTGCAGAAGACGTCCAAACAAAGAAAATTTGCTCAGATTTAAATGTTATTGTGATACCGTTTAAAGCAGACCCATCAAAAACCCACTAAATATTGATGTGCAAATACGATAGTACGACAGAGCTATGAAAGCTTGAGTCAGTAGTCCGGCTCAACCCCACACCCAGTTTAAAGCTTTCACAGTTGTGGTGAGGATCAAGCTTTCATGTCACTTAAAGCTGAGACTCCAGGAACCCCAGCACACTCAATCCAACTATTCATGCTGATAAGTTAAATTAGATGCGTTTATACAGCTTATACTAAAAAAAACCTCTGCAGTGAAGTACATAAGAGCATTAGACTCAGCTGAAAAGTCAAACTGTCTCAACAGGGGCCCCGAGATGCACAGTGGAACAAAAACAAATGTTCAAAGGTCCCTACATTTGTAGACCTAGTATTACAGAGGTCAAGAAACATTGCCATATATTAGTAAGCACTGGTTATTGAATTTAAAAATTGGTTATCGAAAAGATTTTTCATTATTGTCTGGCTTCTCTAAGTTAAGGTGCCAATACATGGCAGGGCACACACACACAATCACACTCTCATTCACACCTTACGGGGCCATGCTTTGGCATGCTTTTGGACTGTGGGAGAAAACCGGAGCCCCTGGTAGAAACCCACACAGACACGGGGGGAGTATGCAGACTCCACACAGGAAGGCCCTATGACCGACCGAGGGATTAAGAGGCGGCAGCGCTAATCACTGCACCACCGTGCCACCCGACATTACAACGTGTGTTTGATAGATGATTTGGGGTATCGGTATATCATTACACCCTTGTTGTTTTCTGTTACAGACAAGACATATTTCACAAGACAGTACCATGAAGATTTAATGCCTCTTGCATTCTGAACATTTTTAATTACTCCATAGGCATTGTTTTTGCTCCCTATGGCCCGGTCTGGCGGCAGCAGAGGAAGTTCTGCCACATGACTCTTCGAAACTTTGGCCTCGGCAAGCTGAGCCTGGAACCCTGCATCCACGAGGGCTTTGCCATGATTAAAGCCGAACTGCTGAAGCAGAGTCGAAAGGCGGGCAGCTCTGCCGTGAACCTCACTCCTCTGATCAGTAATGCTGTCTCCAATGTGATTTCATCAATCAGCCTGGGTCAGCGCTTCGACTGCCAGGACGAAGAATTCCGAACCCAGCTGAACCACATGGCCCACGGCCTGGAGATCTGCATGAACAGCGCAGCCATACTCATCAATATCTTCCCTTGGCTCTACTATGTGCCCTGGGGGGTGTTTGGTCAGCTCCGGCGGGTGGAAAAGGACATCACCGCCTTCCTTAAGAAGATCATCGCTCAACACAGAGCCACTCTGGACCCTGAGAACCCGCGGGATTTCATAGACATGTATCTGATTGAGATGTTGGCCCAGAAAGAAGCTGAGTCTGAGGAGGGCCAGTTCTCAGAGGAATACCTCTTCTTCATAATAGGGGATCTGTTCATCGCAGGGACGGACACCACCACTAACAGCCTATTGTGGATGGTGCTTTACATGTGTCTCTATCCTAAGGTCCAAGGTATTACTCACATGCTCCTCCATGAAGCCCCCTTAATTTTCAAGATTTTTCAAGATTCAAGATTCTGTATTTGTCACATACATTTGTCACATACATAGTATAATATAAAGTGAAATGCACCCTGATTCATTCTTAAGACAAATTAAAAACAAAAATTGACAAACAGATTGAGTAAAGGAAATGTGACAAGATGCATAATAGTGACATTACAGGACATGCAGGGTCAAATAAGTTGAATTAAATGAGATTTGTTATGATACAGCTTTTGCAGTTTGATAAGGAAAGAAAATTCACCCATTTTCCCACGACTCATCAAAAAGAAAAGCCTGATTGATAAACCATAGTTTACTCAAATTTATGGGTTCTTGGATAATGTTAATAAAAGGATCATTTGCATTTAAAAAATCTTCAGTAAACGATCAAAGAATGTTTGCCTTCCCAACAGAGCTATTTAAGCCATTTTATAATCATTTTCATTTCTTTAAAAAAGTCTTTTTATAGTGCAGTATATCACAGGAAAAAAGTTGTAATGTCGAATGTTTCCACTGTAATACAGCCCACCTTTCGGCTCTTTATTTTACACTCCTGCAAAACCATTACCGTACTTCAGATAACTTCATGTGTTTTTGAAAGTTCTCTGTTGAATCAGAAAGATAAGAGCTAACATGAAATGTACTTTGACTTGCAGAAAAAGTGCAGCAGGAGATTGATAAAGTGATAGGTTCTGGGAGACTTCCATCTCTGACAGATAAGGGTACTCTGCCCTACACCGAGGCCACCATCATGGAGGTGCAGAGAATGACTGTGGTGGTGCCACTGTCAGTTCCTCACATGGCATCCAAAACCACAGGTAAAGAAGTGAAACCAGACTAGATGTCTATCTAAATGGAAAGGAAAAAGGTAGTTCTGGAAATTAATTTGGTCTTGTGATTCTTGTGTGTTTGCCAATTGTGTGTTAAAAGAAATGTGAAAGAGAATGTTAAAAATAAAATCAATCTCTCCCAGAATTCAGGGGTTACACAATTCCTAAGGGCACCGTTATCATCCCCAACCTCTGGTCAGTCCATAGAGATCCCACTGTGTGGGAGAAACCGGATGACTTTAATCCTTCACGGTTTCTGGATGAGCAGGGACAACTTTCAAGAAAAGAATACTTCATTCCATTTGGAATTGGTATGTTTATAGGTTTTGATTAGAAATAAAAATGCAAAAGTCTTATACTTTCATTCAAAGGACAGTCAGGATTTTTGAATCATATCCTTAAATGTGAAGTGTGCAAAACAATGAAGAGGGAAGCTGTCTTTTCTGATTGCCCAATTACCAAATACAATGTAAGCAGAAACTCTTAAGTGGGCTTTAACTGATAAGTATCAAATACTTTTTATCCCGGTGGATATAAAAAACTGAAAAAGTGTCACATATTCTTTGTGTTGGCCTAGGATGTTTTTTCCCCAAATGTGAAATGTTCTCGTCCATACCCAGGTCGGAGGGTGTGCATGGGGGAGCAGCTGGCGAAGATGGAGCTCTTTCTGATGTTCACCAGCCTGATGCAGGCCTTCACATTCCACCTCCCCGAGGGCCACCGTCCTCCATCTTTGAACGGACGTTTTGGCCTCACGCTGGCCCCCTGCCCGTATACTGTCTGTGTAAAGCCACGATGACCGCTGCTGGACCTAAAAGCAGCAAAGGACAAAGATAATCATGAGCCTGTGAACCAGAGCCTGTGTTATATATATTTTTTGCAATGCAGTGCAAATAGAGCCTAGCTGGAGTCCAAAGAAGCAAAACTTTTACAGTACAGGGGCATATGTTTTAAAAAATGTTGACTGTGACGGTCTGCAAAACAATTCATTTGAAAAATATCAGTCTAACCAGAAAACGCAATTATTTAACTTATTTGTAAATGTGTCCCAGACTTAACAGGTTTTTTTTAAAGACTTCTATTTCAATTCCTATAATTTCATTTTCAACATTTCCTCTAGTCTAAGATCATATGTTTCTGACTGCAATCTTTACTTATCCCTCATTAATAATTAAACTGTTTAATCCTTAACATTAATCAATCTATTCTATAAATCAAAGTTTATTTATGTACAAGACCCAAGGCATATAAGTGGAATTTAATATATATGAAACACGTTTGCACAACACAGTGGTATGCTGTTTAATAATTATTCAGTTTGTACTAGATTCAATAATTCATTAAATAAATGTATGGATCTGTAATTGGTACTTAATTCAAATGGAATGGAAATTTGCTTTATGTACAAAAAATATACCCAGCATTCGTCTTAGAATATGTTGGTTTTCCTGCATGAAAAATAAATAATTGCCCACTCAGTGTTCTGTCAGTACTTTATTACAGTTGTGTACATTGGTGAAACAACATAAATGATGATACTTTTTATCTTCTTGTAATCAACATTGTTACAGGTGACACTTCAGACCAATCACTGATTGCAAATAACACAATTACCAACTTTGAGCACACTTGTGTTAGTAATTGGTAATTTGGTGGGTAATTAATCCTGGTTTCTGAAATATATTCACTGATTAGGGTTGAATTTCAGTTCAAATATTTGCATTATCAATGTTATGTCATACCATTAAAACAGTCAAACAAAATAATGTTTCATACACTGTGTGTTTCAAGGTAATGTTGGTAGTAGTATTTTCATTTCTTATAGTACTTTCACCAAATGGTTTTATGTATAAATAAAGATAAAATTTTACGTTAACAGGGAACTACAAGTTAGATATGATAATGCAATGGATTTGGTTTTTGGAATTTACTTACGTATGAATACGTCTAAGAAGTCCCAGAAAAATTTCCAACAACAAACAACCTGAGATTCGCACGTCTGATGATAACCTACTCAATATATAATTAGGGGGCCATGCAGTGGATTTTTTAGACCCTCGCATCTATTTCTGCCATATTTGATTTTTCGCTAATTTGCATAAAATGAAATCTCATCTTTTTCGAACTCGTCCCTGGATTTTTGTCCAGTCTGCATGCAACTGGTATCATTTGAATCCCAAGACACTCTTCTTTAATTATTATCGAGCACATTTTTAATTTAGGTCTTCATTTTTTTGTAATATGCAAATAAATGGGCTCGGCTTGGCCTAGGACTGCAAATCCATATACATATACAGATCCAAATCCATATACCGATTTTCCGTCATAATTGCACCACTCTACCACTTGGTGGCGCTAATAAGCTATTATGCGTTTTCCGTAATAACTTTTGAATCGTAGCTCCGATTCTTAAAAATCTTATACCATCTTATTTCTTAGGTCAAGACTAATCTTAATAAACGTATCTATTTTTCCCATATTGGATTTTTCTTTAATCGGCATAACCAGTCAACTAGATCCTGGATTTTTATCCAATTTGCATGTAACTGGTATTATTTGAATTATTTGAATAATTACTAAATAATAGTAATTATTAAGACCAATCTCCCTAAATAGACAATATATTTAATGTAGGTAGAGGAGGAAAGACGAAATTTACAAGTAAGAAATGCATTCCTGGCCGGGCACTGCTGGTTCTGTTGTGCTGGCTCCGGGTCCATTGTGTAACTGACGCCTCCAACATTAACAGGACGCTCACATTAGAGCCTCTTATTGGTGTCTGTTTGGGTGACAGGTGTCGTGCCTAAATCGGCACCCTTGCCGCGAGAAGCATCCCCGACGCGGGTGCGCGCATTTGATGACTTCCGCCTTTATACGAACTACTGTCCATAAACTCCAATTCGTTCCTACACTCTGTTAACGCCAATAAGATGAGGGCAAAATTACTCATATTCTTAAAAATAAAAAAACCCTTACACAAGTAGTTCGTATAAAGGCGGAAGTCATCAAATGCGCGCGCCCGCGTCGGGGGTGCGTCTCGCGGCAGTGCGTGGAATTACCAAAATTATAGAGGGGACAGAGAGGGGACAGCCTAACATATGAAACAGGAAAAGACCGCCGTGTAATCCATTTATTTCAACAAAGTAACTGTATTCTAATTACCACCTATTTAAACGGTAACTGTAACGGAATACAGTTACTCATATTTTGTATTCTAAATACGTATCGCCGGTACATGTATTCCGTTACTCCCCAACACTGTGGCTATATTATGCAAATCAATACTTTGAAACAAATTCAGCAAGACATATGTTTGAATAAGGAAACTTTACTATAATTTACAGTTTTTAGACATTCTCTTATAGTAATTATTAAGCACATTTTCAGGTATTTCTTTATATGACTGCAAAGCTTCACTTCAAAGTTGATATCCCACTTATTGGCGCATTATAAACTATTTTAAAGTTAGCCTAATAAGCTTGCAGTTATATTTAAGTTTATTATAGCAAACTGGGTGAAAGGTTAGCGGCAGTCGTTGACCACGTGACCACTGTGACGTTTCGTGACCTCGAGCAGAGGAACGGAACCAAACGAGTGCGCAAGCTGCTGTCAGACATACACGAGCGCGAGCATGGCCTTTTTCACGCGCCAGATGTGCAGGACTCTGTCCACGTGTGCTGCACGATCCGCTGCCATCAAACACGTCACGGTGATCGGAGGCGGATTAATGGGTTCGGGCATCGCGCAGGTAACAACACGCAGAGCTGAACTTAGCCAACATGCTAACTGCTAACCGGGTTCGCTGCACGGAAAGTGGCGTTGCACCAAAATAGCGCAGTATATTACTATAGTGCACGTGAGATTTAAAGCAACTTGAGGTGAAGTTGTGCTCAGTGACTGCATGTACGAGCATGTGGGTATGTGAGAGTGTTCAGGTGGTCAAAGTCGTACTACCGGCGCCGAGAATCGATTCCTAAACGAATCAGTTCCTCGATTCTATGAATGACTCCGAATCCAGAATAGACTCCTGAGTCACATAATCGAATCCACGTAGCCAAGTTACGACATTAAAGAATTAATGTAGAATGTAGTTTAGAATTAATGTTCACATTAACCTATGATTTGCACTATCCATGTTGCATTGTATGACTTACAAAACCCATGTTCATGCAGTTGAGAAAATCACCGTCTGGAATATATGGTATATATATATATATACATATGTATATATATATATATATATATATATATATATATATATATATATATATATACATACATACATAAGGCGAGGGCGTCTATTCCCGTTAGCATGACCTCACTCGACCTCAGCGTTCTGGATTCATCGGCCGCATTTGTGAAGTCTCGACTGGTTAGAAATTAATGTGTTTCCTTGCCAAGCATTTGAATTGCTTAGTTAGGTCAAAGTTCACAATAATGAGGAATATGTTTTCGCAGTAAATCTCAAGGCATTTGTTGATGTTGCTTGGATTATAGTTTCAAATATGCAAATGTAAAAGTATAGTGGGACACAATTTGTATTAATGGATAATGTGCTGATTTACCAGCCGCTATTAGAAGGCTTCTTATTCAAAACAGATCAGCATATGGCATCGTGTAACACTAATGTGGCCAGGTGTTCTACAAGGCTTTTTTGTTAATGTCAACAAAATAGACCTGTTTTGCAGCTTGTCATAAAGGTGACAATATGCTCTTTTCTACAGAAGACAACAGATAAATTAGAAATAATTCAGTTTGACAGGTTCCATCCTTTTCCCAAATCACAGATTTGCTTAACTGGTTGAATTTTATAAATAAGGGTATTCAGATTTTCCACTCTTGTCCTCTATGTTCAGGTTGCAGCAGCGACAGGACATTCTGTGGTGCTGGTTGACACATCAGATGACATCCTGAAAAAATCTACAAAGGGCATTGAGGGCAGCCTGAAGAGAGTGGTGAAAAAAAAATTTGCAGACAAGCCTGAGGTTGGTTTTGTAATTTTATTATGCACAAGAGTAAGGACATCTCTGTTTGGACTGATATCGCTGATTGAAGTTGCAAAGTCTGTCCTCTGTCTCCCCCATAGGCCGGAGAGGAGTTTGTTCAGAAGGTGTTGAAGAACATTTCCACAAGTACTGATGCTGCCTCGGTGGTGCAGGACACTGACCTGGTGGTGGAGGCCATTGTGGAAAACCTCAAAATTAAACATGGTCTCTTTTCTGCACTGGATAAAGTGGCTCCTGAGTAAGTAAGAACTTTTCAAACTTACTTAGAGCAGTAGTTCTAGTAGCCTAATGTCAAGGTATCAATACAGGGATTTATATGTCTAGAGTCTTGAATTAAACCTGTCGATTTTAAGCCTAATTGGTTAGCACTCAATACATTTCTTACATGTCAAATGTTTTGTCACCAGTCATACAGTGTGTGCAGTGATGCCATAGAGCATGTGGATGTTACAATAAATGTTGCACAAAAAGGGGAGTCCTGCAATGAATATTATATTAGTCATGCAATGAATGATGAACAGTGGGATTACTGATTTGGACAAAAACTGATGTCATTTTGAGTATCATGGCTATGTGTTTCTGTCAGACGCACCATCTTTGCCAGCAACACGTCATCGCTGCCCATTGCAGACATTGCCAGCTGCACAACCAGGCTGGATCGCTTTGGTGGTCTACATTTCTTCAACCCTGTTCCCATGATGAAATTGGTTGAGGTAGGTGTTGCATCTGGTCAGTTCAAGATTTGGTCAACTTTTAAAATGAATAATGCATCTTAGTCCAGTTATGTATAACTTAGAAAAACTTGTGTTTGAAAAACACAAAGTTCTCTCTGTACTAATGATATTTGTTGCAAATATTTTAGAAGAAGTTAGCTTGTTATAGTTCCCTGAATTTTTGACTGGCAATGAGCCAACGTAAGTGAAAGTCATTTTTGTCATTTTGTCAACTTGTCATTTTTAACACACCACAGCACACTACGATGAAATGTGACCTCTGCATTTGATCCATCCGTGAATGAGGAGTGGGCAGCTGACGAGCAGCGCCCGAGGAGCAGTGCTTGGAGGCGGTACCTTGCTCATGAATACCTCAGTGGTACCTTTACTGGTCTGGGATTTAACCCAGTGACTTTCAAATCATGGGGTGAACTCCCAAACCATTACGCTAACAACTTAAACTGACTTAAACTGGTACGCTTGTGCATTTTGGAAAATAAGTGGAGCATTTCATTTAGTTGCACATATTTCATGTTTTCAGGTGATCCAAGCACCAGGAACAAGTCAGCAAACATTTGATGCACTCCTCAGTTTCAGCAAAGCATTAGGAAAGCATCCTGTGTCCTGCAAAGTAAGACTTTAACTTTAAAGAAGTTCTAAAGTTAAATGTAATGAAGAATTCTCACAGTGTTATTCTTGTTTAAGGACACTCCAGGTTTTATTGTAAACCGGCTTCTGATCCCTTACCTGATGGAGGCTATCCGGCTGTATGAACGAGGTATTAAAAGGCTCCTAGGCAAGTTGGAAAGAATATGTATGGCTAAATTTTGAAAGTGGCTCCGTCTGTGTTTTTAGGTCATGCCTCTAAAGAGGACATTGATGTAGCCATGAAACTTGGCGCAGGTTATCCTATGGGGCCTTTGGAGCTTTTGGACTATGTGGGATTAGATACGACCAAATTTATCATTGACGGTAAGTATATATATATATATATATATAAAAAGCATTAAAAAGTTATAGTGGCTTGTCGGTATTCATTGTCATAAGGAAGCACCACTAGGTGGAGCTGTATTAATCAGCTTGATGTGAAGAGCTAACCAGTTGTCTGGTCAGACTGGATCATCATAACATATTGACAAGATAATAATATTAGCAACTCATAAATATAGGCCTATTAAATAAGACTTGAATTCTTTATTCTGTACACTTTCCAAAGCCAGAGATTCTGTGTAGCCTACACTCTAAGGAAAACTGGTTCTGTCATTTGTGCTCTGGAGAACATTTTTATGATGTAAGCAACACATATCATTTTCAGTGCTTTGAAGAACTCTTTTTGTTAAAGTATGACCTTATTGGCTACTGAACCTATGCCTAACCCACTGATTTACTTGTGGCTGAGTATAAATAATTGTTATGGTGCAATTTTTAATTGTAACAGATGATTTCTGCCACTGTCTTTTAGAGAGATCAGTTATTAATGTGCAATTTATATAAAGTAACTGATAACTTCATTCATTCATTCATTATCTGAACCGCTTAATCCCAACTGGGGACGCGGGGGGAATGGAGTCTATCACGGGAACTTATGGGCGCAAGGCAGGGAACAACCCTGGGCATAACTGATTACTTGACTGTTAAGTTTTACCAAACACTACACTTCAACAAATTGAACAAATTATTACATATTGTGCGTAATAAACACAGATGCAAAGAACCAATGGGTAAAAGGGTCTTTGTAGAACCAAAGAATGTTCCCATATGGCATCACTGTGAAGAACCACTTTTGGTTCTATTATTTTTAAGAGTGTAGATAGATGTGCATCAGTGCTTTAAATGCGGACACAGCAAGACAAAGGCAAAAAGTGGGACTCTCAGGGGTTCAGGTTAAATTGTAAAGTAATTTTCAGAAATAATATAATATTGGGGAACAGACAATTTTGAGATGTATTGAAATAGGAATGTTTATGCATGAATGCACATTATTTTTTACACAAGTTAATTATATGACCAAGTTTGGCCCATCAGTACTTTGAAAGCAGATGTTTATCTTACTGAAGCCTGATTTATACTGGATACGTTTATACTTAACAGGATGCTTGTAAAAATGTATTAACATTATTTTATGTTAAGCGTTCATGACAGAGTATGTACATTTCCTTCCCTGTTTTAAAAAGTGCCTGTATGCTTGTAGGTTGGTGTGAGATGTACCCAGACAACCCACTGTTTGCTCCTAGTCCACTGCTTAGCAAGCTGGTAGCAGAGGGCAAGCTGGGGAAGAAGACTGGAGAGGGATTCTACAAGTACAAGTAACCTGAGCCTAGAGAAACCGAGGCCTGACCTTTTACCTGTTAGTGAGAGAGCGAAGGCTGGAAATGGAGCGGAACCCACTGATTGATCATTAAACTGCAGTTCACCACTAAATAAAGACTAGTGCCTAGCTATAATGATATAAGAATGATTCATATTTTTGTTCATTTTGAATGTCTATTTTGCCTGAAAACAGTGTACTGTATGGAATTTAAAAAATATATTTTCAGATACTGAGTTCTCATTAGTTTGGCTGTAACTTTTTGCATTATCTTCCATCACTTCTGCTGATTCACAGATCACTTGCCTCATACAAAATGAAAAACTTCACAATGAAATGTCATTAAGACTAAAGAAATGCATGAACTCACAAATCTGTGGACTAGAGTAACCTAATAGCAACAGCCACATGCGCAGTGTTCAACGGGCAGACATCAAAATGGCTTTCTACAAAATACTGACTTAACCTGAAGGGTATGTCATCATATTTTTGCAGTGATGGTTGTGGTCTACTGGTGCCAAGAGGCTCTGTCCAGACTTTACCAATACAACAACTGTGCTGCTACGCCGGATATTTAAACTCAAATTGCACCAGGGAGTCTGTATGCATTTAATATAATGTGCCACATAATTTACATGAATTATATGTATTATCTAAACTAGACAAGTCATAGTATCATTTGACCTATGACCAGGTGTTGCACACCTGAAAAATATATTCATAACAAACAAAGCTTCAACTGTGGCTGGTGCCTTATGAAACGTCGAACAATATCCTTGCCTCCAAAGGCATCATATATCTCAATTGAATGTTTGTTACCAGTAGCCTAACACAAAGCTATCGACAATATCAATCTCAAAAAACATCCTAACTTCCGAATCATGTATCATTTATATATTTTGCTTTCACAAACGTGATTCCATGCAGTGTGCCTCTACAGTTATTACCCATTAAAGGTACTGGCCGGGCATCACCAGTGTAAGTTAAATGAGAATTTTAGCCGCGGAAGGCTGCCTGCATTTCAGTGAGAGCTAAAGAGAGATCAATTTGCTCTCATGCTGGTTATTCATCACCCACCTAGAGCCTGGCCGCTGTGATGGAAGAAATTGCTTCCTTTAATTTTAGATGATTTTGTAACTCACGACATCTATTTTTAAATGAGTGTGTCCACAGGTCCTGTGATTATTGATTTAGCAAAGCATTGATAAAATTATCTTTTGAGCTCCTGCAGTCTGTCAGGGCTCTATAAGCAAGTTGCTGGCATGTTTTAATATTATATAAACTAGGCATTAAAATCCCTCAAGTTCTAGATGTTACAGTCATTGGCGTGTCTCCTCTGAAATATATACAACAATAAGGGGGGTCTGAGTGACTTAAACCCGGTGCTGGTGACCATAAGAAAGTGGTTTTAAATCCCGGGAGAAACTAAAACCAGTTGGGCATGTTGAGCTATGCTCAACACCAAGTTGCTCCAGGGAGACTGAGATTTCTAGTCAACTGACCAAAAAGTTACAGGCTCTCTTGCCGACACAGCAAGTTAAGCAAGGTCAATAACTTCTAGGTTGTACAGAGGAACCTGCAATTAGATGAAACATTATCCAGCTGACACTTTTATCCAGTGTCTGTTTAATGCTCTAAATGTAATGACTGTCTTACTGCAATTTTAGCTAGGCTATGGTAAGTAACATTAATCCTTAATATTCTTTTTTTTTTAACTACCAGAACAAACAAAAAAAAGAGTCTGAGCCATAGTTAAAAGGCGTATTGCTCAACCACAAATTAAACTGAACAGTGGAGGCCAAACTCTAGAACTTCCCTTTAAAACAAACATATTGACACCCTCAGCGCATATAACTTCTTGTATGTTTTCATTCAAACAAATAAAGGCAATAATTAAGTATTGGTTTAAATTAGGTATGTATTTTGTCTTTCTCATTTTAGGTCCAAGCACGTATTGTTTTCGTTCCGATTTTTCCGCGGCTTTTGCAAGACAGTACTTGGATATTGCCACTTGTGGCTATTATTTACCTGGTACTTTAATCTAGCCACAAAAACACATTCATTAACCACCCCACAGTGCAGTCTCGTGATTGGTAAGAGATATGTCTTATTTAATATCATTTTTGTGAATCAATTTTTAAATTTCTTGTAAGGACAGTGACACAGAAAAAGAGTTAAAGTTTGCCTCAGAAAAGCAATGACACGCTTCCTCCAGTAGATGGCGACCAGTAACTAATTTGTTTGCAATTCGTATATTGCACGAAAACTTTGTCTCTTCAACCAAAATCAATTTTTAAATTGCCATTACCATGAAGGAAAATGAAAGCTGTTTATGCTTTTGGTTTTCTCATTAATTTTTAGGAAATGTTATTTTAATTATATACATAATACCACACCACTTTTCTATCACAGTGCTGTGCTATTTAAGGGAAGCAGTATATGAGAAACCAGTGGCAGAAATGAACGGTTTGTCCAAACTGAGGAGAGTGTTTCGTGGCATTTAAACTAACCCGTGTCAACATCTAGACTGAAGGCCTAGTCTATAGCCAGCAGATGGCGCTCTACTGCTAGTTTTTACTAACCGTCCACGTACATTTTTTTTTTCATGCTTACACAATTTATGGAACCTATTTTCTGCCACATTGTACGCAAATAATATAGTAGCCTATAATCATCCTGAACTGTAAAGTCCAAAATAAGGTCCAGGATTTGTAGAACCCAGCATTTGCAATGAATTTGGGCCTATTTTCGCTTTCAATTCATCAAATGTGATATACGCTCGGTCCGCTGTGGTTTGGTGTTATAAAGCCAGGCTTGACTTATGTATATTTTTAGATTTCCCTTTTTATTATTATGCAGTTAACACTGTATGAGGATGGCCTCAGGCAAGGGAACTAGTTGGTTTTAATTGCTGGCTCATTTTCTGAAGCCTTTTGAAGTCTCTCCAGAGAGGCACACGTTACAACTCACATTGCTCAACGCCTCGTTTCAGTTCTTCTGCTTCTTGTTAAAGACAGCACTGCTTCTTCCAAGACCAAAAACACGTCCGTCTTAGAGTATCACTGCAATCAAAAATGTACTGAAGGGAGAACGTCAGTCAAAGATGGCTATTTATTTTCTTTAAAAAAAGGGGGTGGGTGGGTGGGTGGGAGGCATGTAGAAATACAGTTCAAATGTGTCCACTTGGAAGCAAAGTGCTAAACCAAGGTATATCAAATTAGGACAATGACATTTTAATGCATCTGATAATACTAAAAGATAGGATGTAAAATCAACGTAATGTTACAGAAAAAAAATAGCATGTAATAAAAAGACCACACTTTTTACCTACCAGACAGAGAGGACAGAAGAACATTGCAGTAAAAGAGACGGGCAAGTGCTGGGGTAAATATATATATCTGCTTCATTTGTCAATTTCGAACAATAAAATATAGGCTTCTGGGTACACACTTTAACAGCTTTGTCCTAATGTCGCCTGCAAAAATACGGAGAAAAGTGACATATCCAGACATTTCTTTAGAAAGTACACATATTATAGCATTATTTTACATCTGAGCAAGACTGGGAGGTCACCGTTAGTTACAAACCGTTATCAAAAAAAAAAGAAGCCTTTTCAATGTCATTTCTACAAGATGCTTCAACAAGGAAAAAAACAGCTTTCCTGTCGCAAAGCTTATTCTCATATATATACCAGTATATATATAAAAATTAAAGATAAAAAACAAAAATGACTTAAAATATACACCAGGAGATGACATGAATCTTTCAAATTACAAAAGAAGAAGCATTCAAAATAAACAAACTTAAAATAAAAGCAAACTCAAAACGTTGATCCTTTTGCACCAACTGGTCAAAAATACAAGATGAAGTTCTTGAGAGAATGTGTCCAAGTCAACAACACCACGAATCCCTCCGTGAAGCAGACGGATCACTTCCGGGTCCTGATATATGCTACATAGCTCGGGTGGGGAGAGGAGGAGGAGGAGGAGGAGGAGGAAGAGGAGGAAGGAGGGAGGGAGCTGGGAAGTAGGTTGGGGTGAGACAGTGCTTGGGAGGAACTCAGTGGACTGTACATACAGAAAACAGGGTGGCAAAATAACTTAAAAAATAACTTAGGGACAAGTGTGGGGGAAGTGGGGGGTGAAGTAATATTCTCTTTTCTTTTCTCTGCATGTGGTGGTGGAGTGTGTGTTTGAACAAAAAGAAATAGCCAGAAGTGACAATCAGTGCAATAACTCGGACTGGAGAGCAATTTTGTAACAAACAAGCCCAAAATGAAACGAAAAGCCCAAATGAAAGTGTGCCTGTGTATGTGTGCCTCAGTATGTTTGTGTGTGTATTGGTTTGAGGGTATAAGAGTGTGCATGTTTCAGTGTGTGTACATGTTTGTGTGTGTGTGTGGTGGGTCTTGGCGAGTAGTGATTGTCTGTTCTCAGTTCAGTGTCTCTACAGCAGAGGAGCGTGCTCAAAATCTGGAGCCCTCCAAGAGGTCGGCGGGGGGTCAAGAGGTCGCAGAGGGGTCAAAGGTCATGGAATCTAGCAGGCTTCCATCTCCAAAAGGGGCCCTGTAGATGCTGCCTTTGCTTTGCACGAGGAGAATGCAGTTCGTTTTCCTCCTGCGTGACACACACACACACACACACAGGATGAGTTCACAGCAAGTGCAGCAGTCAGATAGACAGCTACTATGCACCACAGCACAATGTCCATATTCTTTGAAGCATTAAAAAAACCTTTAGACGCTTACATAAAACACAGGTTTACAGCCGCCACACGATGACCAGTATGGCTCGTTTCATGAAAAAGGAATCAGTTTTTAAATAAACTGTCCAGACATTCATTATAGTGCAATTAACTACAAACGTTTTCAGTCAATATGATGCCGCCTGCAACACTTCAGATTCTACGCAGACCTTGAAAAAAAAAAAAACTGGGAGGAATCGTTCAGATTTCTCATTGATGTTCGCCAACCTTCAAGTTCTCAAACAGGGAGGGAAAAATCGTCCTGACACGAGACGTTAACCCGAGAAGATTCCCGCACGTCGTAAAGAATTAAACGCTACAGACTCCGTTTGGCTTATTGACAAGCTTTATGGGCATATTTCAGACGAGCATCAAATGGAATTCCTGATCAAAGGGAAACAATACAGGAGCCAGGCTCCCTCGAGCCGAAGGCCAGAGAGTTCCAGCGAGGAGTCAGTTGCGTGAATGAGCCGGGCGACACGCGCGCGCACACACACACACACACACACACACATCCTTGTACTTCTATGGTATTGAGGACCTCCATTGACTTCTATATTACTGTATCTAAATAATACTACACCTAACCCTAAAGATAACCCTAACCATAACCTCAGTAACCAAAAGCTAATCTTTCTACACTTTTAATTTTGCAAATAAACTAGTATTTGTTTTGTAAAAGCAGTTTAAAGAAGTGAGGACCACTAAAAAAGTCCTCACTTCCCAAAAATGTCCTCACTCTGCTGGTTAAAGACTCATTTTGGTTCTCACTAAGTAGCAAGTACAACAACACACACACATCATACTTTTGTGAGCATTCCATAGATTAAATGATTCATGTAGTTAAATAAGCTTATGGCTACCCCTTACCTTAACCAAACCATAACCTCCATAATGTAAATAAAACTTTTCTGCTCTAGTTTTTTCATACTAGTTTTAATGCAAAAGATATTCACGATTGAGGAAGCTTCTTTTAAAAGCTCTAAGCTGATTTACAAAGTAGCCTCAAGTCTCTTCAATGTTTGACTACATTTTCTGACTCCATCTCACAGCTGCCAAAAAAGCATTGTGACGCAATGAGCTGCATCATAACGGCATGGTAGCCTATCAGATGCAAAATACCAAATGGCAATGTCAGGGGAGCTGGCTCTGTGGTTGAAAGATTGCCGGTTCAAGTCCCAGTCCAGTAAAGGTACCACTGAGGTACTCATGAGCAGGGCACCACCCCAGGCACTGCCAAAAAGCTGCCCTATGCTCTTTCATGGATGGGTCAAATACGGAAGTTTGGGGCAGCTGGTAGCGCAGGGAGTGGGGCCTGTGATCGGAAGGGTTCTAGTTCAAATCCCTGTCTGGTAAAGGTACCACTGAGGTACTTTTGAGCAAGGTACCGTTGCCAAGCACTGCTCCCGGGGCACAGTTGTGTAGCTGCCCTCTGCTCCTGCACGGTTGGATCAAATGCAGAAGTGACATATTGTTGCGTACTGTGTACTGTGCTGTATTCACAATGATGAAATAATTACTCACTCATTTTTGTCAAAGTGGGTCTTTAGGCGTAGGGCTTGAACTAGTTTTAACCATCACAAATTTTGGACCCTTAAAATGTACTAATATTGCTATAATAATGTGTGCTCATTTCTTCCCCATCCACTGGGTACTGTTTTTATGTTTTGATCTATTCTAAGCCTTTCGAACGTGGTAGGGTGCACACACACACACACACACACACAAACGCATGCAACACAGACGTCCCTATTGACTGCTTTACCACATGTGGATGATGGGAAGCTTCTTTTAGAGAGAGAGAGAAAGAGAGAGGGCAAGCGAGGGAGGGAGCGAGAGAGAGGGAGGGCGGCTTTGACCAAAGCTCCCCAGTGCTTTTTATTCCCCTCCTCCGTCCCCTCTTTTCATCCTGCCACCTCAAAGCCCCGACTCGGCCCGTGCGGCCCGTGCCCCCTTCCTGGAGCGCACTGTTCCTTCCCGGCCAACATTAAAAGGTCTAGCCGCCCTTCCTGGCCGGGCCAGGGGTGTAGGAAGGGGGGCATAAAGGAGGGGGAGGTGGATGTGGTGGTAGGGCTGACCATGAGGAGGAGGAGGAGGAGGAAGAAGAAGGGGAAAACATGGGGGAGTCGGGCCAGACCTTCACATAGTCCACCTCAACACAAACGGCAGGATTCAAGAGCTACTGCCCATTAGAGCTGTGGAATGCCCTGGACCAACTTGCAGGAAATGAAATGGTCCTCTGTTTTCAAGAACTAGCCTCTCTCTCTCTCTCTTCTCCCTTGGCAGCGAGGTAAGGCGAAGCAAGGCGGACTTTGAAGTGTGGGAGGTTAAGATAACTGGCACGGCCTCGCGTCCCTCAATCGGCCCGTTCACCTCCCAGAGCAAATCAAAGGGCCTGCAGCTGGGGCCGACACACACCTCCCCCTTCGCGTTCTCCTCCCTTGTTTCCCCTCCCTCCCTCTCTGCGCCCTCCACTCCACTCCTCTTCTCTCCTCCTCCCACACCGGCGTTTAGGGTTTCTTTCTGGTGCCGCTCAGAAAGAAAGAAAAACGACTCTGAAAATAAGCTAAGCAAAGGAGTCCCACGTGCAGACTTATGGGAACAGGGGGAGGAAAGGAAGAAAAGGAGGAGGGAGAGGGAGAGAGAGAGAGAGAGAGAGAGAGAGAGGAGGGAAATGGCTGATCTACTTATCTTTTCTGCCCCATCTCCACTAAGTGAGCCAAGGCCACAGGAGACTGTGGAATACCTGCCCAACTCCACACTCCAAACATGGAATGTACAAACACACACACACACACACTCCCACACAAAAAAAAATCCCCACACTCACACTCTCCCTCAAAAAACACACACATACACTTACTTCCTCCATACGTGCACATATTCGCATACGCTTATTCCCACCCTACACACACTTACTCTTCTCCACATACACACACACACTTATTGTCCCACATGTATGAACACACTTACTCCCCGCTGCACACACACACCTTCTTCCACACACATGCTCCATACTCCCCCAAAACACACAGATTCACACCTGTAACATACTCACACAAACACACAAATACACACACACACACACACCCTCCCCCGCGCATGCATGCACACAAATGAACTCCTACACACACACACACACACGCACGCACACACACGCACACACACACACAAACACACACTTACTCCCACAGTTATAGAGGACTGAGATCAATGAGACCATGATAGACAGAGAAAGAGAGAAAAAGAAGTTAACAGAGAGGGAGAAAGGAAAAGGAGGAAAAGATCAAAGGGAGTATGACATCACACCCCGACTCTGGCAGGCAGAAGCAGTGTGAATAAAGCACTATAGTCTGTGAGCGTGTGTGTGTGTGTGTGTGTGTGTAATCTGGGATGTGTTAAGTCCAGGCAACTGGAAAGCCCCCTCCTCCTGCCCTCGTGAGGTGCTGGTGGTGGTGCAGGAGTGGGTGCTGAGTGTGTATGGTGGAGTGTGTGTTCAGCGGGGAAGCCATTACAAAATGCTCCACCTGGCACAAAACGCTGTTTACAATTAAACGCTGCCTCCACTCAGCACTTACCCTAGAGACACCAGAGAGAGACGAGACCCTTACTACAACTTTATTACTGCAGCGGGGCAAACCAGAGCAGGAAGTCTGGGACTCTATCCATCTGTTTGTCTGTCTATCTCCAGGTCTAACTCTCTCTAACTCGCTGTTTCTTTCTCTCTGACAGTCTGTCTTTCCGCCCCCACACCCCCACATTGTGTCTTTGTCTCTCTCTCACACTGTATATATGTCTTTAGCTCTCACAACCTGTTCTCGCCTCTCTTTCTCTGTCTTTGGTCGTTTGTTCATCCATCTCTGTCTCTCTCCCCCCTTCACTCTGTATCTTTGTCTCTCTCTCAGTCTGCTGTCTCCTCTTTTTCTGTTTGTTTGTTGGTCCGACATCCATCCATCCGTGCATTCATCTCTCTCCCCATTTATCTCACAGTCTGTTCTCTTCTTCATTGTCCGTCCAACCCTCCCTCCATTCTTCCATCTATCTCTCTTTCTGCCCGCCTCTGTCATATATTATATACTGTAGATATAAAATCTCAATCACACACACACACACTCTGCCATCTCACTCCATCTCTATCCATCTATCTGCCCAGCTTGTTGGCTCTCTCTCTCCTTCTGTCAGCCAACAAGAAACAGAATAAAAACACAGAGAGACAGAAAAGGAGGGCAGGAAAAGGTAGAGTGTGTGTGTTTGTGTGTGTGTGTTGGTGGTGGGGGAACAGCCTCCCCAAACCTCAGCAATGTTTTGGCGGGACTGGTGGAGGAGGATGAGAAGGAGGAGGAAGGTGGGGGCCGGCCACATCTAAGGCGTAGCGGCGGCCGGGGGGCCCAGGGCCCGGAGTCCTCCACAGCTGCTGCGGCAGGGGTCTGGAGGGGGTGGAGGAGCGGGATGAGGGGGGTGCTGGGGCCGGCGTGCCCCTGCACAGTCAGAGCTGCGGGCCGAGCGGCACTATCAAAGAGCCGCACAATGAGAGCTCGCCTGCACCGCCGGCCCGCTTCAAAGAGCCGCCACCACTCACTCACTCACTCTCACACACACACGCACAGGCTGGGAGGGAGAGGGAGGGAGGAAGGAGAAGGAGGAGGAGGAGGGGAGGTGTGTGCTGCGTTCACAATAAGACCCAGATTTACTCACATATATGCAGGAGAAATTGTGTTAGAGAGAGAGAGAGAGTATGCGTGTGTGTGTGTGTGAGAGAGAGAGAGGGAGGAAATAGAGAAGACAACACAACACACAGGGGTGTCTAGACCCTAAGTCTCTAATGGCTGGCTTTGCATCTGCACAATAGACTCATGATTCAACATCAACAAACACTAGCAGCTCCAGGTCCCTCTTTAACAATAGGCAGAGGAGGAGACCACCGACAAATACCGCAACACCTCAGGGACTTGCACACACCACCCAGACATCCACACGCACCATGACCCGAACTTCCAGTGCAAAAGTTTGTCTTGTGGTCAGGAGTCAGTGGGCCTCATTCACCAGTATTCTTTCAAATTTGATCTTAAGAAAGTTGACATTTAAAAGTATATTATTATACAACTGTAGACCTTAAGAACGCACAATAGGCTCATGCTCTGCACAGGCATGTAATGAAACTTGCATAAGGGTGATCTTCACAGTTTGTAGATTGTGTTCTTACCTAAGGAAAAATCTCAAATACAAAAACATGAGTGAATCTCAGAATCTTCATGAAAACTAAAGATGGCACGATATCACTTTTTTTATGACCGATACCGATACCAATATTGTAAATTTGAATATCTGCCGATAACGATACAAATCCGATACAGTCTCTGAGGCTTTTCAAAACAGAAAATAAAACTTTAAAAATGTCTGAATACATGACTGAAATTATTCTATTATGCTTAAGGAAATATTTGACATATATTTTCCTAACTAAAACAATGTAATTACTACACACCCAAATGTATATGCTTAATTATTTATTATTTAAAAAACATCTCAAATTATTCATTTGAACACAGTTCTGTAATTTTGTGTTGGACATACAAAAAGAGGTATTGTGCTATCTATAGTTGGTAGTGTAGCGGTTTGGGCGTTCGCTCCGTGATAGGAAGGTTGCTGGTTCGAATCCTGAACTGATGAAGATACCACCGAGGTACTCATGATCAAGGTACCGCCCCCAAGCACTGTTCCCCTGTCGCTGCCCATGTCAGCTGCCCACTTCACAGATGGGTCAAATGCAGAGGTCACATTTCGCTGTGATGTACTGTGTGTTGTGCTGTGTTCATAATGTCATATAATCACTCACTTTCACTTTTCACTCTCACCAGAAAAAATGTGGAAAGAGTTAAGTGGGAGGAAGAAGAGGCAGTAGAAGAAATAATGAGGTGATCAGTGTTACACAGAGCAACTATAATTAGACCAAAAGTCGGGGGAGAAGCTGAAGTAGCAGAAAAAACCTGTAGATGGTCTGACTGGTTAAAGCTGAATGGCATATGCCAACTGTAATTGGGAAAAGAGACAGAGAGTGAAAGAGAAAGAGAGAGAGAGAGAGAGAGAGAGAGAGAGGAAGGAAGAAGGAGCTGCATGTTGCTTTACAGAGTAGAGCAAAGGAGCACTCTCCCTCTCTAAAGCACATGAGGGATTTTCATTTTCACTCCTCCCCTTCCTCTTTCTCTCCCCCTCTCTCTCATCAAAGGCAGACAGCTGACTCCTGCCCTCACCCATCAGAGGCCAGGAGCAGGGCGGAGTGAGTGTGGCCACGGCTTGGACTCAAACAGCTCGTCCTTTCATTCCACAGACTCTGCTGCATCCTCCCGAGCCCCCACCACCATCACCACTTTCCCACACTGCCCCCCAGACAGCCACAGCCCCCCCCAACCACACACACACACACACACCTATCAAACCCTTCAGCAGCCACACCCAGCTTCAGGGCAACCCTCAGCCAACAGCCCGCGGCCAGTGAACTCTGAGGAAAAGCATAACTCCAAAAAGCAAAAGTCTCTGTCTGGGATTTCTTCTTGGCCTGCATTGCAACCACAGTGCAAGAATCGCAACCAAAAAATGAAAAATCTAATACACACTAATTTTTAACACATCCCCATTGACTAGTGCACTACCCTTATTCCTTCAAACAAGTGTTGGAAAACATGAGGCGCTTACAGGAGGCCATGTGTACATTACCATGTCATGAAGAATATGTAACGTCTAAACCTCAACCATAAAACTAACAGATTAAACAGCTTCATCACTTTATTTCATGAATTAGGGTTATGTTTCAGTCAACTATTTTATTTTCAATGTTTTTAGATCAACAAGAGAAGAAATATGTCATATTATTATCAATTATGAGAAATTATAATAATAATAATAATAATTATTATTATTATTATTATTATATTACAAAATGATGAATTAAATGTTATATATTATAGTATAAAAAATCATATCATATTATTAATAATCATTCATTATTATACATATTATTATTATTATTATTATTTTTGTTGTTGTTTTATTATCATTACAACACTTTTATGATTTTCAGAACATGCTCATCATTGGCTCTAAACATTATGACCTTTGTTTCTTTAATAATGAATGGCATGAATCTGTTATCCGTGTACAACAGAGCAGAAATAAACAACAGGAGTATAATTTACATTGAATGTGCATCGCTGCCCTTATAAACAGCCGTGTTACATTCCTCGGGCGAATAACAGAAATAGACAAATGTCTATTTAAAAGATGTTTTCTTGGAGTTCACGCTTAAGCCAACCTCAATCCAGCTTGGGGACTGGCATAAATTGAGGGCTTTCAGAGTAGAGGCAGCATTCGTATTATGTATATTAGCTTAAGGCTGTCACAATGAATCAGCGAGGTGTCCATCCCCGTCCGCGCTGGCCAAGTTAATTATTGATCAGGAGATAGACGGCTTCGAGCTCCCAGCGGTTCATGGAGAAGAAAAGGCGAAAGCAGAGAAATCGGGCCCGACGGCTTCAAGGAGAGCCAGGGGTCATGAATCTAATTCTCAATAAAAACCTTTGTCTGCTCACACTCATCTCATCCACGGAGCAGATTTGTCACATCTGCGTGGCTTTCGCCACAGGAAGAGGAAATGGAGTAACAGGATGCAGTGACTCTTTAAAAACCAAGAAAGGAAGGAGGCAAAAAAGAAGACAGGAGCTCAAAATGGGCAGCTGCTGGATACATGAAGTTCACTTTAAATAACTCTTCCGTGTTTAAACATTCCATCTTACTAGAGGGTTTTTAGGGCCATGTGGAGAGCCGGAGGTTCATCACTACAGAGCCAAAAAAAAGTCCAGCGTAGGACGAATCCGCTGGCAAGGCTGAGCTCCATTCATGATACTCGTTCGATTACACATGTTGGCCATATGGGTGGAAGGGAGGTGAGAGACATTACATCTGGGATTACTCTCATAAAAGAAACAAAATCCCAGAACTCAACAAAATTCTCAGCACGGTTCTGCTATGTGTTGTGACAGGATGTCATCAGCCACAAAAATAAAATGAGTTCACTTTGAAACGGAAAGAAACAAACTAAAATGTGACACGTATGCTCAATTATCATTTTCTTTTCTGACATGTTCCTAACAAAATGCAAATTCTCCTCCAGTTTTCCCTCTTCTTAACATGATCAACTCAGTGTTGTGACAATGGCAATGCATTTCACTGCTGCAGGTGACTGAGGTGGTGCATACACAGCACCTTTAAACATGACAACCGTGTCTCCACACTAAAGCTTTAACATGAGGTGATGCTGATGTTGAGGCTTCCCTTGAAATGATGTAACCTCACCTCTCATTTTTAATGAAATAATATGTTCACCGTAGAGAAGAGACAAATAATATAAGCGAGGGAAGAAGGTCGGGAGAAAGAGGGGGAGAGAGATACACATAGTAAGTAATAGAAAAAGGATAGAGACAGAAAAAGAGAGTGAGACACCCAGAGAGAAAATGAGAAAGGAAGGAGAGAGAGTGAGAGAACAAGGAGAGATAGAAAGAGAAAGGGAAGAAAAAGAAAGATAAAGAGGGGGAGTGAGAGAAAAAAAGGGGAGGGACAGAAAGAGAAACGCAAGAAGGGAAAGTTTGAAGAGGGGTAAGAAAAGAGAGAATAAGAAAGGCGAAGGAGAAAGATGGCAGGAGTAAGAGAAAGAAAGGGGAGCGAGAGAAAGGGAAGAAGGAGAAGGAGAAAGATAAAGAGGGAAGTGAAAGACAAAGTGGAGATAGAAAGGGGAGGGAGGGAGAGAGAGGGGGGGAGATGGAAGAAGGAGAAAGACAGTGAGAGTTGGGGAGAAGGTGAAAGTTAGAAAGAAAGGGGCGAGAGAGAGAGGGGGTAAGACAGAGAGAGAGAGAGAGAGAGAGAGAGAGAGAGAGAGAGAGAGAAAGTCAAGAGGGTCTCTCGATCTAATCAAATGGATGATGATATTAAAAGAATGTGTTTTCACCAAATGAAACCAGTGTTCACCAGTTTTCTGTTTGGCAGAACATTGAAGTGTGAAAACACAAACACACACAGTGCTGTAAGCCTTTAGGATTAGTCTGTACCGAGTGTCATGTTGTCTTGAGAAAGAAGAAGAGCACATAAGTCATTGGCGATGGGGAGGGCCTCTTACCATAACTCAGATGTATGCCGTTTTCATTCTCTGGCCTGCACCTGCAGAAAATGGCAGCTTTTAACAACGAGGGGGGGGGGTTCACCTAGCAAATTTAAACTACAGCTGCACTCAAGAGACAGCCATTTCCCAGTAAGGGAGTAAAAGCTAGTATTCTAATGAAAAGTTACATATTCATATAGACAGAATAATTAGTTAAGTCTATCAGTTAAGTTTTATTGTATAGGCCATTCTAAAAGGTACAAGGTTTCGGCTAATACACAAACATTGTTAAAATACAACAAATAAATAACAAGAACCATAAAAAAGCAGCACTGTATTTAAGTCACAGAAGCGAGCGAGCAAGAGAAAGAGAGAGAGAGACAGACAGACTAATCCTAAAGATTGTGAATCATGTGGTGGAAGGGACAGAATAATGAACCAATAGAGAGAATGATGAACAGAAAGCAAGAGTGACAGCTCAGAAAGTGTGTGCTACAGAAATCCACATGGGTGACTCTTATTTTGAGCTTTCACCACTGATCGCCTGCTCATATGAACAGGACAAAATAGACTCTTTTTAAAAGCGAAGTGTTTTAAAGGTGGGCTATTCCTTCTACTGCAACCTCCACACGGGACAGGACGTGGAGAAGTGTGTTCAAACACCAGAAAACTACTAGCATAGCCAGAAAAGCAGAACAAGAAAGCGACTACTCAGAACATCAGAACAGCCACTAAAAGCAGCAAAGTGTGAAGATTAAAAATGAGTGATAGAAAGGAGAAAATTAAATGGCCGAGTCTCACCTGAGGCAGTTTCTTGCATCTTCTCCCTCTTTCTTTTCTTCTTCTTTCCCTGGAAAACATCCAGGGAACACTCTTAGACCACTTCAACAGTAGAGGTGTAACAATATGTTGATCTACATCGATACCTCGATCTAAGAACTAATGAGCTCATAGCATCAGTCCAAAATGAAAAAAATCAATCAGACACCATAGAAATTATGTCACTTTATACTGAATATGTCTATTAAAAGAGAAGATTGTTTTTACATTTCAATTTCTGGTTGAGCTCAGTAACAAATAATATTTTAGTTCATTTTCGTGAATTGCTATGAATGGAAGTGATGGCGTTAAATCCCCTGCTTTAGGGGTGGTGGTCTAGTGGTGAGGATACTTGCCGCTGGACCAAGAGGTCGTGGGTTCGAATCCTACCTCCAGCATTACCATCATTGGGTCCCTGAGCAAGACCCTTAACCCCAAGTTGTTCTCGGGGAAACTGTCCCTGAAATTAGGAAATTGAAGTCGCTCTGGATAAGAGCATCTGCTAAAAGGTATAAATAGAAATCAGCATATGATATTGTCTCATATCAATCACTGGCTCCTGAATTGAAATTGAATTGAAATAGTATAGTAGCAGACTTCGAATCATTGTTGACCAACTCCATATAGTAATGTATTGTGATTAAACATACACCATTATTAAACAGATATGTTCATAATTACGTCCTATGGGAGCCCCGTTTGAGGTGGAAGGCAACGTTGCTTTCGCTGTTTTGGCCTCTAAAGGAATGCTCTCCTAACAGTCAGACCTTTCTGTTAAAGTTACATCTTCATGCACTTAAAATTGCAAAATTGTATTAAAACCCTACAATTCAATCACTCCTGGCTAATCCCTTTAGCGACACTGGGGCCTAATGATCAATCAAAAAGTTACACATGTGTTATAAAATATCGGGCCAGCTCTCATTTACATGAAGAGCACCGACTCTCAAGCCAGAAGTCTGGATTGCTTGCGGATTTGTAGCTTACCCTAAATCCCCTAGCAGGGTGACTATAGGTATAGATAGCTCTGTGCCGTCATTTCGCAGTCCAATATGAAGCCTGCTTTGGTTGCCTGCTGTAAAAGTCTGATAATCCACTTATTCAGCCACTAATCTGTGTATTCTCGCCGCGGCTGACAGAGCCATGAGGCCCAGAGCAGGAAAGGAGCGTGTGTGACAGAGCAAGGATGTGCTCTCAGCGCTTAGCGCTGTTAAATACGCCTGTATGCCCACTGCTAATGGAGCCAGCCGATTGGAAAGTTCAGCCTTCTTTGAAGTGTTTCTTAGTCCCTTTCGACCCCGTTGGCTGGTTCAAAACTTTAAGGCGTTGCCTTCCGTCATCACGTTTCGCCTAAATTTACATAGCATCCCTGATGCTAACTGTAGCAATTTAGCGCATTTATTGTGGGCAGTGGAGACCAGCTTATCACTGGCGTGGCTTTATATCCAGTACAGCTTGAGCATGATGACCTTTTGCAGAGCTAGAGTGAGTGGATTTGTTTATGATTGGGTTAGTATGAATAGAGTACAGTGACTTAACAAGGTTAGTGTATGGCAACAATTTGGAGGCTTAGCAGGAGTTTACTACCATAAGTGTGTTAGCATGAGGAGAGTCCCTTAGCAAAAAGTAGTATACTTGAAGTTCATTTTATTAAGTATGCTTGAGTATAAGTATAGCAAGTATACTACGGACCATGTACCATGAACCTTGTAGTGTACTAGAAAGTATACTAATTTTATACTTCTTTGGACTAAATTGGAACATTTTAAGTTTATTAAAGTATACTTTAAGTAGTGTACAGCAACAATCTGTAGAGCTAGTAACCTGTCAGGGTTAGTATTAATGGATTATGGTGACCATTTGAGTGTAAATATCAGTGGACTATGGAGACCATTTGCAGGGTTAGTATCAGTGGACTACAGAGACCATTTGCAGGGTGAGTATCAGTGGACTATAGTGACCATTTGGAAGGTTTGTATTAGTGGACTATAGCGACCATTTGCAGGGTTAGTATCAGTGGACTATAGCGACCATTTAGAAGGTGAGTATCAGTGGACTATAGTGACCACTTGGAGGGTTAGTATTAGTGGACTATAGCGACCATTTGGAGGGTTAGTATTAGTGGACTATAGCGACCATTTGGAGGGTTAGTATCAGTGGACTATAGTGACCATTTGGAGGTTTAGTATTAGTAGAGTCTGGCAAACATTTGGAGGAACACTATTAGTGGAGTGTGCAGTATACACACAGACACAAAGACCACTGCGCTGAAAGACGCAGATGCAAAGAGTATAGAAGTAAACATACAGACCACTTCTTTGGATTCTGACTCAACACACAGACAACTATATCTGCTTTAACACAGACAGTGAAATGTACAGTTGTCAGAAAGCTGAAACATACATACACGCCTCATATGCGAATACATATACTCACATAATTGTCTCTGGCAGACCAGCCTGGGTATAGCTGCATGTGGAGTTGTCGTTCCTTGCGGGCTAATTCATAATACTTAGCTTGCTCTTCCCGAGATAAAGCATGCCACTGTTCAGCAGGGAGGAGATTAGGGGAGGGGAGCAAAAAAAACACAGTCAATTACTCTCATACACTTTCAAGTTTCCAGCAAAGAGATGCATACTAGTGTTTTCTACAAAATCCTTTTAAACTTCCAAATGATTGGTAAAAGGGGAGTGGGGTGAGGTGGGGGCAAAAGATGGAAGGAAGGGGGAGCGCACGATGAAGAGATTAACTCGACCAGCGAGAAAGGAGGGGTGGGGGTTGGGGGGTTACTTTGATTTCATATCAAAACACTGGTTCCAATTTAGCAGCGTTTGACTTCAAACTATGTCAGCTGGCAATTACCCCACACAGCCTGCGGAACCCTGCTTTGCTGTGGTCAGGTTGGGCATGAAATTTTGCTGCATGGCCAGTACACTTCCCAAAAAAGTGGAACACATTTTGACAGCAACCCTAATGCTGATCACGCCTTCCTCCTCCCATGACCTACTCTCAAGTACAAAGCACTAGGTTTTGTGTCTTTGCTTCAAATAAATGAGGTTGAGGATTTCTAGTTGTGGCCATTTTTAAGAATCTAAACAAAGGGTGCAAATGTATTTATGGTGGGTCCAAATCCATATTTACTAATTTAAGGGCAATAAAATAGTCATTATACCAGGTGAAAGGTTTCTTCTCATTCTCTTATTAAAAGAATGGTGTATTTTGGGCATAACATGGAATAAACCAATCAGAGTGTCACCTGTCATTCCCTTTAGAAGCTATATCAGCTTGCTCACTGATGGATTGCTGGGTAAAAACGAAAGCTTTTTTGGGGAGGAAATTGTGCACATAAGCAAACAAGAAACAGCAGTAGTAGAGGTGCACTATTTTTACTCACTAAACTCACTAGTAAAAAAACACACTGTACGCAATAACCAACACACTTACCATCCTCAAACGATGATTTACTTCAGGCCTAAGAGTAGGGATCGGGCTCTGACACTTACCCTCCTGCCCAGGATTTGGTTGATGGCAGCGCTCTCCTTCAGTGTACATTCGGCTACCACGTTGGCACGCATCTCTTTCATGTACAGCATGAAGGCGTTGAGGGGCTTCTTAATGTGGGGCTTCTTGGGTTCCTGCTCCTTTCTCTGTTCGTGGTGGGGTTTCCTGCAGAATCCATCACGAAAGAGGTAAGAAAAAAACAGCCTGTTACACACCATGAAGTTAACCAGGGGGGTAGAACTGAAAAGGTGGGAGTGGGGCCAAAGAGTCAGTAGGGCTGACGCTGCGGCGACGGAGGCGTGTGTGAGAACGCGAACGCCGGCGTCCGACACGCTTTTAATCACGTCCAGTTGGGAGCTTTCATGCGGAGAGAGATTACTTCACCAGTAATGGCAACCAAACCCTGTTCTGTGCTCTCCTCCCTCACACCAATGGCTAACAGCTGAAGAAAGAGCCTTTCCCTCCGTCTGGGTCCGTATTGAGTGCCCTTATCGCCGAGACAGAGCTGGGACCGCAAGCCAAATACCGCTGATAGTGTTATCTGTTCACTGTGGCTTATCCGGGCCACATCGGGGCTAATAGAGGCTGAAACGGTACAAATGTTTAGCTCAGCCCAGGTCTTGATCTGCTGCAGTTCAGGGCAACTGAATCCTCTCTCAAAGCAAGCGCATAGACACTCTGTGCTGAGGGCGTGTTGGGAGAATCGCTGTGATAATGTTCCATGTCAAGGAGTAGCTTACTACAAGTAGCGCTACTAACTGAACAACTTTTTCAGGAGCTTATCAGTGGAAAGCTACTTTTAAAATGCTGCAGCTTTTAAAGCACGCTCAATGTATCACAGCACATTCTTGGCAATTATAAGATGGAGTCAGAGGGTGGAAGCAGGAATCTGTGACTGAGCAATAGTTTCGGTCTGGATATTTACTTTGTCTGTGTAGCTTGTAGTGTAGCTAACTACAATATTAAAATAGTAGCTTGGTTGTAGCTTAACTGCTTACAAGTAGCTTGTAGCTTTAAAAGCTGGCATTTAAAAGCAGGTTCCCCAACACTGATAATGACTGATTCTAGAAGATTCAAGAACTTTCTAGAATAAAGTTGATCAGGAAACGTTAGAGCAGGGAAAGGAGGAGGAAGATGGTGAGGTGAGGAGGGGAGGGGGAGAAGGAGGAGGGGGAGGAGGAGGAGGAGGAAGAAGAGAACTCACATATGCATTAGGTCTGTCTCATGTGGGGGCTCATGTTTGACCTGTGGATTGACAATGGCAGGGTGGGGGATACCGGTGGCGTGGGGTCCCGGAGGGCCTGAAACCATGTGATGAGAAAACCTGAACATAGAGAGAAAGACAGAGAGAAGAAGAGGGAGAAAAAATATATCATGTGCTACAATGACAGCGTAAATAATTTAACAGAACACAAATATGTTGTGAATATTTGATTACTATGACACCGTTATTAATATGTGATTTTTAAAACAGATAACGGCACGTTTGCACATTTAGTGAAAAGGGAGACTGTATGACGTGTGAGTGTTCCAACACACACACATACCCACACACAAACACAGTCTAGGGGTGGGACTGCTCTGCTATCCGTCTGCTAGAGGAAAAAAAAAAAGAGAAACTTTGCTTTGTCTCAGTAGGTAGTGTAACAGTTAGGGACTTGGCCCCCGTGATCCACTGATGTACCACTGAGGCCCTCATGAGCAAGGTACCAGGAGCTGCATGTCAGCTGCCCACTGCTCCTTCACCGATGGGTTAAATGCAGAGGTCACATTTGGTTGTGATGCACTGTGTCCTATGCTTTGTTGACAATGACTCAAATGATCACCTTCACTTAAAAAAAGATGGATCTTTATCATTTTGCTGCTTCATTGTGTGTGTTAGTGTGTGTGTATTTGTATGTGTGTTAGAGAGCGAGAGGGGGGCGGGGGCAGAGAGAGTGTGTCCAGGTTAAATGCTCACCAGCCAAGTGGTGGAGTAATCTGGCCGACTCCTCCAGGAGACAGAGAGTAGAAGTTGGGTATATCTGGACCAGAGTGATGCCTGGGCATACCTAAAGGGGGTGAGAGAGAGAGACAGAGACATTGACAGAGAGAAGATGGGGAAAATGAGTCTCTATAGCACTGTGATTTCAGTTCTGTGTACTATATATGATGATAATGAGCTAATAAAGATCGTTCTCACACTGATCCAAACACTCCCTACTGACATTGTTTACTGTATCCATGACTGTCCAAATCTGCCTGTAATACAAACACCCTCTCAAACAGGCACTCTCCCACCCACCACACACAGGTTGTGTGAATAAACATACGCACACACAACATGTATACAACCCCTAACCCTAACCTTAGTAAAGGATAGGCCTTTTTCCTCTCTTCATTAAAAAAACTTAATCCTTAACCCTCCTATTATGTTCATTTAGGCTTTACTATCTTCGTGTTACCAGTCACTTTGGACCGGGAACAATTTAGTTAATTATAAATCCATTATACAATATATTTTACTACCTAATGTTGTGTTAGAACTTTCTACCAACTCAAATTTTTGTAAACATTACAAATTTTGAACTTCCCATTGTTTTTTAAGGCTTTTAGGCCTCATTCACCTGAAGTAATACAACTTGTTTTATAATCCTTGGTCCTTTCTCATCAGTTCTATGCTGCTCAGAATTCCTGACTAATTAGGTGAAATATTTCAAAGTTGTTAGTGAAAAAGCTGCTACGTGTCTAAATACACTTACTAAACCAACACCAAAACCAGAAGTCTTAGTCACAGAAGTCTGAGAGAAAGCATGTGTGTGTGTGTGTGTGTGCGTGAAAGAGAGAGAGAGAGAGAGAGAGAGAGAGGGAGAGAGAGAGAGAGAAGTTGGTCTGTGGTGTGCGACTACATAGAGGATATTAATACCTCGACAAAACCTCCACCATATCACCACATCCTCCCCCTCAGCTCTCCCTCCTTCTGACTCACTCACTCATTTTCTCTCTCTCTCTTTTAAGTTGCCGCGGAGACGAGCGTCAGCCGGAAACGGCACATGTGGAGTTGAGCGCATAAGGGGGAGTTGTGTGCCAAAATTCCCCCTTTTAAAACACACACACACACTCATCCACAAATATCTGTATTATTGAGATTCATAGATCTAACTGTGCTGATCTAGGAGACATCATTATTCTCATTTAAAAGGTCAGACAAGCACTCTTTAAGATATAATATTACAAATAAACACAAAGCCGCAATAAAACCCGCCATTAGGTGGCCAATTTTGTGTGTGTCTGTCTGTACCTTGTTTAGAGTTGATGTCCTGTGGGTGGTGTCCGGAGTGTGGGCCGGGGGCGAAGTGCTCGTCACTGTAGGTGATGAGAGGCGTGAGAGGGTGAACAGCATGGGACGGCTGCACTACAGGAACCTTATTAGACTGCAGGATGAACACACATACACACACACAAGAAAGAGAGGAAGCAACATGTTAGAATTATCCCATTGTTACTGCAATACTATGACATTACATAAAAGTAGACTGAACAAAATTCCTTGTGTATGACCTGTACACACAGACACCAAATATGGCACATCACTTTTACGATTATGGAAACCCTGTTCTTTTGACCTCAATCACAGTTATAAAATCCAGTTCCTGTAGGGTTGAATGAGTATAAATAACAAGGGAGTTAGGGAGTTGGCCCTGTGATTGGAAGGTTGCCGGTTCAAGTCCCGGACTGGTAAAGGTACCACTGAGGTACCTATGAACAAGGTACCATCTGCAAGCACTACTCCCCAGGGAATACCACAATTATTGGTATGTTCACAATAACAAATAATCAGCCCCGAAAAGATTTCACACTTAAAAATCAGTGCAGTTTTAAATCAGAAGGACATAAGGAACAAGGATAAAGGCACCACTAGGATAAGAGAAAGAGTTAAAGATGGGAGTAGAGAGAGAGAGAGAGAGAGACAGAGAGACAGACAGACAGAGAGAGACAGAGATAGAGAGACGGAGGGAGGGAATGAAAGAGAGAGGGAGACGGAGAGAAAGGGGAGGGAGGGAGCGCCACAGGGCAGAGGCTGTGCTGAGGTCTTGGGGCTGGAGATCAAAGGGAATCATTAGCCGGTGAATAAGGGAGTTCATTACAGAGCCCCGGCCGTCTGCGGTGGAACTAAGCAGGGTTAATCACGTCAGCAGTAGCCTACACACACACACACACACACACACACACACACACACACACACACACACACACACACACACACATACACACACACACAGAGCTCTGGGCTGACTCACAAAGCCACCGTCTTGACACAGAACAGCTCACACTTATACACACCCACGACCCCCAGCATCATTACAGCTATATGGGAGTGTATATATTACCATAATAATTACACACTTCGGCTAATGCAAAGGTACATCCAGTACCCGGTTCCCGCACCAGTAATTTACTTTTAGAATAATTATTAGAGAGATACAAAGAACTTTTAAAAACTTATTAAGTTGTTATGCTGTAAACTAAGAACACATACTGTAAGAATTTTTATGTAATATGCAAACAGGCCACTTGCTTTGCTACACACCCAAAAGTCCAAAACAAGTGTTCATCTAATGTATCTTAAACAGCTTTGAAATATTTTTGGTAACACAAGCAAACAAGGAAGAGCGTGTAGCTGCTAAGCATCAGCATTAGTGATGATATAACACAAAAATCACCAAGTGATTTTAGATCAGTCGCTAGAGAGAAAAAAGGGCTAAACAACCATCTGGATTCCAAGAAATATTTAGTATCAAAACACAGTGCTGGACAATAATCACTTCAAAATGTTATCTTCATTATTAATAATAAACCATTTAGACTCTATTAGTCGGACAGGTTGAAGGCATGTCTAAGAACATGACCTAATATTTTTAAGAGCACAGTTCATTACACTTCAGTAACCAACCTGGGCAACATTACATCACTGATTGGTACTCAATGACAAGTTTCTTAAATTTCCCTGGCAGATCAAAAATCCCATGAAAGAAATTAGGAAAAAGTGTTTACAAAGTTTCACAAACAGCTCTAACACATTTACTTGTCTCCTTCTTAAGTTACATTTTTGTGAATGATTGATGACCAAAAGGTTCGGTAAAAGTCTCTGGCTCTCGTCTAGTGAGCGTCATGAGCAGCATGTGCAGGGCGGGTCTTGATCATCATGTATTGCTGGAGGTAAAGCGGCCCGAAAATGAACAGTTTGTCCATAATTTGTGAGCAGAGTTTGACATGCCTGACCTGCTAATTGTTCCGAGAGGCGGAGAGCGAGATGGAAACTATCATTACTGCTTCTTGAGACACTTTGGTTTAAAGTCATAGGGTGTGTACATGAGAGAGAGAAAGCACAACCACCTGGGTTCACCTTCAGGTGAATTCAAATGAGCAGGAGAAAACAGACAGTAGAAAAGTCGATACAGCAAATCTGACACAGACACAAACTCCCCAACACCTGTGTGTGGCTCTGTGTGCGAGTGAAATGAAGGTCAGGGGTCAGGACTAATCTAGGTGGAGGAGTGGTTGTAATGGGCCTTATCCTTTGCTAAGGAAGCCTAATCGCTGCCTAGCTCTTGCCTAATAATGTCCGACCCCGGGGCCAGAGTGGGGGCCACAAACGATAGCATCCTCACTGCTGCCTTCATTTTACGCCTTTCAGCCCCTTTCGGCTTTTCCTGTGGGAGGCAGATAAGAGGCGGGTGGATTTGCCTTTAAGCCCTCAGTCTCTGTCTCCAAATGGGGAGAAGTGGAAAAAGACAAGACAAGGGAGGAAGAGAGAGAGGGGGTATGAGAGGACAGTTATCGAAATGGGTTAATGTATTTATCCACAACACACACACACACACACACACAGCTATGTCCATCCTATAACTCTGCTCATGCCCATTACTCTACTACCGAGAGCTCAATCCCCAGCAGGGCGAAGAGCTTTGCATCTACTTGCCGCCATATTGGCTCTAGAATTTCTTTTGTGCTCCTTCCGTCACAGCTGTCAATCTGCATTTCTCTCAATTTCTTAATAAACCACCAGGACCATGCAGCACATACATCTAAAAATCTTTGCAGGGAACATCCTCGAACTGTCTAGGAAAAGATGGGAAACCCTCAAATTTTGTCTTGCTACCCAATGTAAACCCTCAAGCAGTTGATTTAAGGGCACAGAAGTATCCAAACTGTAACCTTAGTGGACCTTAGTTTGCAAAACTGTACTCTTAAAGATGAAAGGTTTGGAATTTTCTCCTGAGCGTTGGCGGTCCAAGGGAAAACCCAGAAAGGGGGGATCAGAGGCTTCCAGAAATCTCCAGAAGGTGAGTTTTGCTCCCCTCCAGCACATTTGACTAAAAACATCCCGACTCCGGAAGTGCGTGTGCTGCCTCAGAGGCCCGACTTTAGCAGATTGGGTGGCAGGGTGAACGGCGGCCGAGCTGGAACTCTCTCTCTCCCTCCCCCATCTCGGTCTCTCTCTCTCTCTCTCTCTCTCTCACTTTATTGTGAGGAGAAATAATAGGCTTAGGCCTTTCTATTCATATTTGGGGTGAGCGGCGGCATGGATCGGAGAGAAACGATTCCATTTGGAATTTTATAACCAGGCTTGGCTGGGGCCAATTCACAAGAGCCTCAGATGTGGTTTTAAGAGAAATTTCATTGTGCGGAACTCAAGCTGGCCAAAGGCCTAGAGAAACTCTGAGGGAGGGAGGAAAGAAAGGGGGAAGAGAGAGAGGGCAGAAATAAGAGAAGAGAAAAGAAGTGATACAGAAGGGGAGAGTGTGAGGGTGTAAAGGAGGACAAGAGAGAGCGAGCAAAGGACATAAATGTGGAGAGAGAGAAAAAAGATAGAGAAACAGAAATGAGACAGAGAAAGAGAGTGGGGGATGGAGGAACATGACTAAGGCTGGGAAGTTGTAAGGGTAAGGACATGCAGGGCAGAGAGGTACAGTAGAGAGAGAGAGAGAGAGAGAGAGAGAGAGAAATAGGAGAGAAAGAGAAAAAGAAGCTAAGAGACAGGTAGAAAAGTATATAGTGAGGTAGAGAATAAGTGAGTAGAGTGGAATAGGAGTATGGGAGAGAAATTAGAAAAAAACAAACACATGAGAGCAGGAAAAAGGAAGAAAGGGAGTAAGACAGGTAGAAAAATTAGGATAGAGATTGAAAGAGAAGCTGAGAGAGAGATGTAGAGAGCAAGAGACAGTAACAGAAGGGGGGAGAAGAAAGGGAGCAAATAGGGATTATTACCACTAATGTGGAAGTGTGTGTACAGGTGTGTAGTCTGTAAAGACAATACAGGCTCCTGCACACTCGCTTACATTCCTATGCAGAGCCAGTTGCCGTGTTCAAGTCGCCTCGACATTTCGCGCCGAACCGTCCCGCTCCTCTCCTCTCTCGCGCGCCCCTTCGTGCTCCGCTCAATTATCGTCCCGCCGCAGCGCGCGCGCGGGGGGAAAGAGGAAGTGGGACTTTTATAATCACCGCTTCCCACTACTGTAATTTATATGCAATGAGGACTGCTCGCGCCGCCGGCCACAGCCCAGCGTGCACGCGTGCGCGCGAGACACAGAGAGAAACGGGGCGTCGCGTTTCGCAAACAGCCACCGACGGATCACCATGCCGCCAAAAAAAAAAAATCTGCACGAAAACGCTCCCGGCTCTGTCCCCTCACGCGCCGCCCCCACGCTCCCAACTTCCCTCAACTCTCTCCCGAACCCCGTATGCACTGACCTGCACGCACGCGCAGACACTGACGGTGAAACGGGGCACGTCCGGTAAAGAATTGAAGATGTGCAATAATACAAAGCACAAAAGCCGCTGCTTGAATGCTGTGATGACTTCATTATTTCACATTTCAGACCTTAGCAGCTCAAACAAACCGCGGTGAAGGCCAAAAGGGGAAAACACACCCAGCAGCAGCCAACACACCGCGGCCAGACCAGGTGTTCCCACTTAGATCAGCAGGAATGCATGACCTTTACACAACAAAAGGTGAGCGAGCAGCGCACACACATACACACCGTTCTGTCTTGCTATCTTTGTGAGGTTCTTCTCTTAACTGTCACAATTACTAGACCGAATTGAGGCTAAAGATGCACTTAAGTCTAACTTTAGAAGGCCAGTTAAAAGCCAGTTCAGGCAGAAGAGGGAGAGGGAGGGAATGGAAGGGGGATAGAGAAAAAGAAAGGATGAGGAAGTGAAGGGGGGACCAGGAGTGAAATGAGAGGGAAAAGAGAGATCTGGTGGAATATCACCAAACAGAGTGTAAGAGAAAATCAAAGTTTGAGAGAGAGAGTCTGGGAGCGAGGCAGAGTTGGAAAAATTCTTGTCCTCACAAATCTTGGGGTTTGCTGTATTTCTGGGGACCAGCAAGTCCTCGTGAACATCTAAAACCTGGCTCCAGTCCCACTTTCCCTGTGCTGGAAGCTTCAAAAGCCCCCCAATGTGCCACAGAGGGCCACTCCGCTCGTGCAGGACAGGAGCGAAACGAGAGAAGCTTAAATAAATAACCAATTAGCATACTGCAGAAGGAGTGAAGCCCCCAGTCCTCGCTGGAGCGTTGAAAATGGAATGTGTTATTGGCAGGACTTGGCCTGGTGGCCGGGGGGCTTAATGTAACCAAACCCAATTAATGAAGAAGAAAGCGAGAGTAGCGGCACACGCCACATGCCCAGAGTAGCGTGAGAGAGAGGGAGGAAAATAGAAATAGCAGAGTAGCAGAGTGAGAGAGGAAAATAGAAATAATGAGGGTAACAGAAAAAGAGATAGAAAGAGAGAGCTTATAAAAGAGAAAATAGAAAGAGGAAAATAGAAAAAATGAGGGGTGACAAAGAAATAAAAAAAACAAAGAAGGAAGCAATAGAAATATCAGAGAGAGAAATAAATTTAGAAATAAAAGTGAGAAAAGAGGTAAATAGAGGTAACAATGGGGAGGGAATGAGAGACAGACAGAAAGAGCAAAACAGAAATAAAATGGAGACAGAGAAACTGACAAAAAACTTGCTCTGGAGTGAAATGATTCATATTACTGAAGGCCCTCTCATTTTTTCATTTTTTTCTTTGCATAGTTCATCTTTTCCTCCATCTGAACTCAACAATCACGAAAAGAAGATTTTTTCCCCATTATAGCAGAGTTGTGCTGGTAGGAACATAATTGACTGGATCAAGTCCCATTCTGATTGAAACTGATTAAAATCCTCTGATGTTTCTCTCTAATGACTGCAGCATCTCTGCTACTGAACTCGCTCAGCTGCTGCTGTTCAAAGCTGTGGGGGGAACAACCTCTACCGAATTGGCCCGAGATGCCTCTGGACGAGCTCCACCTCTCTTTCTCCAATCACAGTCCTCACACAAGTCACATGATCAAAGCATTATCATTCTTACTCACTAAGCAACATTTAAAAAACTAATTCACATAAATGTAGACAATACAAGACTCAACAGTTTTACTTCTCACCTACAGTAAAATGAATGCCATACTGAGTGAGTGAGTGAGTGAGTGTGAGAGACAGAGTGAGGGAGGAATGCTTAATTGAAGAAATCAATAAAAGATAAAATAAGCAATTAAAAAGTAATGAAAAAGACAGAGTAAAGATAAGCTACATATAAAGATAAGCCTGATTATATGCTAATTGGCCCATAATATTTTAATCCTTTATTAGCCACATTTGACGTGTCTTTTAATGTCTTCTGAACAAAAGTGAGAGCAATGCTACCTGTTAGTATGTTGTGGTGCAATGGGCAAACAAAATGACATATCATATTGAAATTACAGGTATATAATATATAATTATATAATTTTTAATTAGTCACAATTATAAGTTCCAGATTTAACAGTATGACTGGGCAAAAAAAAGAATAAAGAGAATCAATTCCTTCCAGATAAAACTTATTTGACTTTGATTTGACTTTAAAGATATTCTACATATTCTACTCCACATCATCATCATTTAGCAGCTTTCCAAATTATGTTACTAAGTAAATTTTAAAAATACATAATAAACTATGAGTTCAAAGTTAATGCTCAAATTAACAATATTGAAGACATCTAATCTGGTAAACCGATCTTAGATTTTGGGTTAGTTTCCTCTTCAGTTCATCTTGTTATAAGTTATTACCAAGAAAGTGATGCAGAATAAATCAGGCTGAAGATAAAGTCGATGGGCCTCATTCATCAATATTTCTTAAATTTGCTCCGAAGAAAGTTAAGACATTTAAATGTAAAACTGAAAAAAAATAAATAAATAAGCTAATGTTTTGCACAAACAGGAATGCAATAAAACTTGTGTAAGAGTGCGCTTCACTTTTGTAGATTCTGTTCTTACCTAAGAACAAATCTCAAATAAGAAAACACTGGTGAATGTCAGAATCTTAGGAAAACTGAGTTTTAAGAAGAAATTTCTTCTTCATAAAAATGGCTGGTGAATGAGGCCTAATGTCGTTATGAGATGGTACTTACAGATGATTTATGAAGAAGGAAAAAATATTGAAAATGTTAATATTCTTTGTTTTACAAGGCAACCTGTGTTTTGTTCTTAAGATTCAGAATCAAGAAAAAGATTTGCTTGAAATCGGATTCAGTTCCAAAATATTTGGACTGGAACAGCAATACCAAATGGAAAGTAAGCATTAGCGTTTATTGGATCCAGGATGTGGGTGTGGAAGCTTATTGGCTCATCAAGCTTAGGCGAGTGTGTCTAGTTGATTGTGTGAAGGTTGTGTGGGGGTTGTGAGAGGGTTTGGCCGAATCCTCACCCCCCTGCAGCCCAGCCAGCTCTCGCCTGGTGCAAGGCTCATTAGCGCAGCAGGGCCTGGTCACATCAAAGCTCGGCGGAAAGGTCAAACATTCCACTGGAGTGGCCTAGTCAGCAGGTCTGGCCACCCCTACTGACCACACACACACACACACTTTATTAATATTAAAATCTCAGCACGGCATGAGCCAATACTTCTCCATCAGCCATGCGAGCAGATCCGGGGCTTGCGTTCATCATTACCACCTTCTATGTAAGTAGTCGCAGCTCCGGTGACCTCTACAAAGTGCAAATGAATGAACGAGTGTATTCTGCCATCCTTCCTACCGGCTGTTGCCAGCGTTCTCTCTGAGCTATTCATAGCAGGCACTCTTGCGAGACTTAACACACTGCTCCATATTCAGCTAGCAATATTCATGTAGTGTTAACCAAGGCTAGCAAGCTAGCAATCCGGACGTGGCGGACAAAGAGAGAACGACAAATGGGACGCAATAAAAGGTGTTAGAGCTGTTCAGTTCTCCTTTTTCCGGAAAGGAAAGCGAGAGAGAGTGCTAAAGTGCTAAAGACTTGGGCTGGAGGCAGTGAAAGCTGTGAAGGAGGGAGGGAGAGAAGGGGGGCGGAATGGAAGAAGGGGGGGATTTGCCTGCTGTGTGTAGATAGTGTAGCGGCTGCGTTCACACAGGTACTCTGCAGTCTGCACGTGAATGCCTGTCAGTCTGGATTTGAGGAACTGGCGGCGAAGGGAGAATAGAGCCTGCAGAGGGGCTTTGTGCTTCTACCTGAGCTGTGGAGCCTCTCTCTCTCTCTCTCTCTCTCTCTCTCTTCCTCTTGCACAATCATTTTCTGTCTCATTCACTCTCTCATTCCCCCTCTCTCACAGCTGCAGGGCTGGTCTCAGGTTAATGTTTCAGCTGTGTTGGCGACAGTGTGGGCTGTGTGTGTCTGTGTGTGTGTGTGTGTATGCATGTATGTGTATAAATAGCACATTAAAAATGAGAGACTGGGGACATCCTCCATTCCAGGATTATGACCTACTTTTCACATCCATTGGCACCACTGCCTTATAGTGAGCCACACTACCAAATCATGTGGGGGAAAAACACACACACACACACACACACACACACACACACACACTTTACATTGAGCATTGATGTTGATCATATGCAGCTAGAGTAAATCTCTATTACTCTACTTTCATTTCTTTGCCTTTTCAGAAGCAGAATCAGTTTGTCTGGCCAAATATGGTAACGCTTGCAAAGATTACGACTTGATGTTTCGCTTCAATACAGTAACCAACGCCAATAACCATTAAATTAGAATAAGCATACAGAAAGAAAATAAAGGAATGGGGTAAAGATAAAACCAACTACAATCGATTATTGCTAGGGGCAGTTGGCGGCGAAACGGTAGGGTGTTCGCTCGGTGATCAGAAGGTCACTGATTCAAATCCAGGACCAGTAAAGTTACCACTGAGGTATTCATGAGCACTGCTCCCCAGGTGCTGCCCTTGTTAGCTGCCCGCTGCTCCTTCACAGATGGGTCAAATGGAAGATCACATTTCATTGTGGTGCACTGTGTGCTGTGCTGTGGTGTGTTCACAATGACAATCACTCACTTCTCACTTTTTTTAATGGGGCAGATGACGGATATGCAAAAAAGAAAATCTCTGCCAAATTTTGAACTTTACAAACACCAAGCTCAGCTGAAACTCTCCCCTCTCCCTTTCTCCTTCTCGGAGCTTCATGCTGAGCTTGTTTGTGAGTGACAAGGCTTCAGCTTTGACTGGCTACTACTTATGTGACATATAGCCAATCAGAGACTGTTGTGGAAGGGGTATTAAATGAGGAGAGTCCAGAGCAAATGGCACGGAGAGAAGAGACGGCAGTGGAGCCACAGTAGCGCACCTTGTAATTACTTAATATTGGTGATGATCAAAATTAAACACAGATGCCAAATAAAGACCCCCAATAATCGGCCCAGCCGATAATCGGTCGACCCTTAGTATGAATGTCTTTGGGTGTCTATACAACTGGCTGTAAACAAAGTCTGTCTTTTGTATTTGGAGCCATAGGTCCTTGTTCAATATTTTCTTAAATTTGTTCTTAAACATAACTGTAGAATTGAATAAAACTCAATAACCTAATGTTCTGCGTAAATATGCATGCAATAAATCCGTGTGAGTGCTCTTCAGGGTTTGCAGAGTTCCTTCTTACCTAGTACCAAATCTTAAATAAGAAAACATTACTGAAGGTCAGAATTGTTGTGAAAACTGTGTAAGTGTGTTTTAAGAACAAATTGGTGGTTGGTGAATGAGGCCCTTTGTTTTTGGAGTCATGCCTTCTGTTATAAAGTTGACTTTGACACACACCTGCTTTCAAATGGTGAAAACAACGTTTCCCATCAGAGACTTTCCAAACTGTGTGGGAGACTTCAGAGCTCCTCTACATCCACCCACACATCTGCCCGACCTTAGGCCGATGCAAAAGCACCTGAATGCCACCTTCCCAACCCAAAACACAAAGCCCCTTTCTTACTCTCCCACTGTGTAAAATAATAAAAAATGTCAGAGTCCCCCGTCCAATGGCTATTCTGCCATTGTTCTCCTCTTCAAGGCAATAACGAGTAAAAAAAAAATCGATTACGTAAAAGCGAATCTGTCTCACTCTCACTAACCCCTCCTCGACATGGGAGGCTTTATGGCAGGACAATGGCGTACGACTAAAAGACGGCATTGTGGGGAATTAGCTAGTTAGCCGCAACACAAGCGCTTTTTTAGGTGGCTATTATCAAGTGAAAACCTCTAGTCTGAGCACACACATGCTCTCTCTTTCCCCCCTCTCTCTGTTTGAACAAACGGCTTACGCCCCACCCTTGTAGCCCTACAAAGCACTTCGGCAAACTCTTGAGAGTCGGTACACACTAGAGATGCTCCTCCCCTTAGTCGATACTTTTTTTGAAGAGCGCCTCCATGTCTCGTTAAGGGCCAAGGCAAACGAAACCCGGCCCCGTGCAAAACAAGGCCAGCCATAGCGGCCCAAGGGTTTTAAATTGAAGACAGAGAGAGAGAAAGTTTTGCCATGGAGGACAAATTCAGGCAGAATACATGTCCGTTTTAAAGAACTAGACATTACCTTTATCAGACACTTTTATCCAGTGCAACTTACATTTCCTAATTTCAGGGACAAACAGCCTGCAGCAATTTGAGATTGAGGGCCGTGCACTCAAAGGCACAATGGTGGTAGTGCCATATTTAGGATAGAGCCAGACTTGATCCCACAACCTCTTGGTCCACAATGGAGCATCCCACTACTTGGGCATCACGACCCAGACCCAGAACGAGGTGCAATAGAGAGTAGACTCAATAGAAAACAAAGGAATTGCAGCTCTATATCTGGAATGCAACGGTTGATGAAGATGTGCCATATTATCTATTTTCATTATCCTGAAATATGGCCAGGAGCGACAGCATGTGGGAGTGTGTGTCGTAAACAACACTAACAAAACCACCACTCTGAAATCATATAGCATGAAATGTGTGGGCGGTGCTGGACTATTTTTACACGGCTTGAAAAGCCCCCAAATATTCTCATCCCCTTTAAATGTAGTTAATGTTTTCATCAGTTTCTCACAAAGAAGTGTGTTAAAAATCAACCTGATATTTGGTGAGCGTGTATATCCCAGTAGGAGGCTCAAAGTGGCACTCAGCTTTCTGATGTTCAAGCTTTGAGTGAACATGAAAAGCCTCACCTGTCTGAGAGTGTGTGTGTGTGGGTTTGTGGGTTTCTGACCTAGGCTTATTTTGGGGACAAATTTCAGACTCTAGATTGCAGACTGGGGACAGACGTACCTGAAACATCCCAGTTTGTTTTTGCCAACATATCGTATTAACATATAACATTAACTTAAAAAACTTAATATATCTAAAAGAGCAGAAAAGTTCATTACTGCAGTTTGGTTGGGGTAAAGCTCAGACATAGGCCTATGTAGGTATGGCTAGGGAATGTCCCCAAGAGTATAATGAAATAAATGTGTGAGTGAAATTTATTTATAAAGCACATCTTTACAGCTAAGGTTTCATCAAAATTAAGTGAGGATGAGAGAAAGAGCAAGAGGCATATATATGATACACTCCTACAATCTAGGCCCACAAAACCCAAATCTGAGACTTCGCTTCCTTTCATTCACCGGAAGTCCAGCCAGCAGACGTGTCCATTGTTAACACAGTGCACATTGGTCATAACAGGGCAGCAAATCTAATTTCCTTATTACATCTGCACATCCCCTGGGAAACAAACGAGCCTTTAACAGCCACTACAGCCGAGGATCAAAGAGGCGGGCGGTGCTAAAGCAGCCCTATCAGATGAACGCGCACACACAGACACACACACACACACACACTCTTGCGGAATTCTTTTATGGGTTTCATCATTCTGCATCAAGTGACTGAAGTGAGTAAACAAACTGAGGAAAGAGAAAGAGACAAAGAGAGAATGGGAAAGGGAGGAGAGAGAGCAGTAGAAAGTGTGTGTGGGTGTGTGTCTGAGAAAGAGAGAGCAAAAGAAAGAGGGGAGAGACAAAAGACAGATAGAGGGAGTGATGGAGAATGACTTAATGAAGGAAAGAGACTAAATGAATGAGAGAGAGAGAGAGAGAGCAAGAGAAAAAGAGATGGAAGATATGGAGCGAGGAAGGGGAGGAGGTGGAGAGAGAGATTCAGAGCATAAACCAGGCTTACATCAGCTGTAAGCTGGGTCAATCCCGCGCTTTTTGAGCTTGCATGCGAGAGAAGCGCTAAGTATCTGTGAAGGGCTCTCCAGAGCTGAATGAACCTGTGACCAAGCACTCCAGACCTTATTGCCCCGGCACGATTTATGCAGGTCCAAATCAATTAGCGAGCGAGGGGGAAAAACTCACGGGCCCAGCTCAATAACGCAGAGACAGAAGTTAATCAGACGTTGGGAGATCAAAGATCACATCAAAGAGCCAAAGCCATCCATTTGCCTGATGAACCTGATCAACAATTGGCCAACATCGAGAGGCGCTGCTAATTATCAAAGTTTGTGTGGCAACAGCCCGAGGAGGCGGGAGAACGCGGATCCTCAGCAGCAGAGAGAGTGAGTGAGTGTTAGAAAGAGAGAAGGAGACCATGCGGCTCCGTTTCACTCAAGATCGTCTCCGGCCAGACCTCGGGTCATTCGTTTTTTTTCCGCCTCGGCTTTGCAAATTGGGCGCCTAGGGGGCACGGGGGCGGGGGGTGGATCCCAGGCCAACTGGGGTGGGAGGAAGCAGTGGGAGGTGGGACCGGCCACACGCCCCGCCACAATAGGCCTGCCTCGTTAGTGCCGCGGCCGGCCGTCTCCCTTCATGCCCTCCAAAACAGTTACAGCCGTAAAGACGGGGACATCTGCAAGTGTAATCGGCCCCATTGTGGCCCCATTTTCTGCTCTGTTGGACAACAGCAGGGCAAGGCGGCTTTTCAACACCTCTCCCTCCCTCCATTCCTGCCTCCTTCTTTTCCTTCTTCCCCCTCTCTCTTTCTCTGGTAGCGAGCATCCTTGCTGGTGGGGCGATAGATGCAACTGCTCAGGTAACGAACACGCTAATCGGAGGCGAATTGCGTGTAATTACTTCAGCTCTCTGATTGGTTTTTAGCCCCTGCCGAAATGTAACACACACCCTTTCCTCACCACTACCAACCAACCACCACCCCATCCCCCTGCTCACCCACTTATTTTTCTCTCTTCTCTCTCTCTCTACCCTACTCATCTTCCCCCATCCTCATCCTCCTTCCAACACACACAACTTCCAGCACACACAGCCTTCCTCCCTTCCCCCTAATTCCTCCCTCCCTTTGCGCACTCTCTCTCTCTCTCTCTCTCACGAGCAGCAGCCAAGACTCTCCATCTAGTCGGAGGCAGGAGGCTTTGAAGAGATCAAAGGCAGAGCCGCGAGCAGTGCAGCGCTCTGGGAATACGGCGGGCCTCGCCGCTCCTCAGCCTCATTTTCCAGCGTCATGTCGGATTGCAGCTGGATTGCATTTCGCCAGTTTTCTTAATGCTCTTGGTTTTGACTTTGACATCAGTGATCCCCCCCTTCTTCAAAACAAGAGCGAGTGTGCATGTGTCTGTTGGGGGGGATGGAGTGAAAGAAAATGAAAGAAAGGCATAGAGGCAAAGGAAAAAGAACGAGCGTGTGTGAGAGTGAGAGAAAGAGAGGGAGAGAGAAACAAGAGCGAGTGTGTGTGTGTGTGTGTGTAGAGAGAAAGAAAATAAAAGGCGAAGGAAAAAGAATGAGCATGTGTGTGTGTATATGAGAGAAAGAGGGGGAAGAGAAAGAGAGAGAGATTGACAGAGTGATTTTTATTTTCACAACTCCATAATTGGCCAGTTCAAAGGGACTGTGGGGGAAAAAAGGGAGCATTTGTTTTCAATTCTGTGGCCGATATGAAAGGAGCGACAAACTTTTATGGGTTTCCCAAAAATTAAAGACAGGCCCTTTTCACATTCAAAGAACAGGGTGTTTTTTATGGCGGAGACCACACAAAATGATTTGATAGCAAACCGAGGAAACAGAGAGAGAGAGAGAGAGAGAGAGAGAATGAGAGAATGAATGAATGAAAGTGCTGGAGGGGTCAGGGAAAAAGTGAGAAAAGTAGGAAACGGAGAAGGTTGTATCCATCCATCCAACCATCCATCCAACCATTAAAAGAGTGGAGCTAATAAAGCCTGGTGGCGACTCGTCCCTTTGAAGCGCTCCTCTGCCAGAACCATACCAAACTCCTCCAGCACATAGCATCAATACTTCAGCACTGTCAGCTCACACAGCCTGCTTAAACACACCCCCCTTCTCCCCACGCGAAATAATGAGCTTCAGAAAAAGAGAGACCCCCCCCCAAAAAAAGAGAAGAACCTTACACTTGTGAAACACAGTGGCTATTGATCATCTAGCCCACGGAGGGACACATTACTGCTTATTCCTGCCTCCGAAGTTCCGAGAACAGAGACTTCACACAAACACAAACACACACAGTCACATCTTTGTGAGGTACTTCCACTGACTAAGATAAGGTCTAGATGGAAATAAAACTACAACACCACCTAACCCTAACCTTAACCTCAGTAACTTAGCTAATCTTTTACCTGTACTAAAAACATACTGAACAAATCATTGTTTTACTTATGAGGACATACACTTATACTAATGCAGTGTTTTGAGAAGCTAAATGGTAACTTTTCAAGCTACAAGCTACTTTTTGTTAGCTACACTACAAGCCACTGAGAAAATAGCTAATTACATTGAGGCTAGTTCATGGCCACAGATTCTTGCTTCTACCTTCACTAAGGTGTACTCCATCTTCTGACTCCATCTCGCAGCTGCCAAGATTGTGCTGTGTTGCAATATGTGTCATGGAAACCATTTCTGCCAACTCAACCCCAATCAGAAATGCCTGGCTGTTTAAAAAATACCCGTTTTTGTAAAGAGAGAATAGCATAGCGTTTTGCCGGGTTTCACTGCATAGTTAGTTACTGGAAAAGCTAAAGCATTTGAAAGGTAGCTTTGCTGCTAATAAACTAGTTAAGTTAGTAGTCATTTTAGTTAGCTACTCCCCTCATAAAGCCACAACGACGACAAATCCCAGGTTTTGGTATCTTTTAGGAGACAAATTAGGTCCTCACACAAACACACACACACATACACACACACAAACACACACAATTCAGCTTTCTCTATCTGTGTCACTGTTGAGTCCAGCATCTCGCTAATAGCACTGTAACTATCAGCATCTAGAATATTCTCTTGTGGCTCCTCAATCCGAAATCACCAAAACAAAATGAATCGTCCCCGTTTTCTAATCACAGCTCGTATGTGACGCGTCTCGGCAGGATAAGTAACTTTGCACCAGACAACTGTTCAAAAGTACACGAGAACCGGATTTTAGGTTGCCTGACGTAACTTTGAAAGCTCGCAGGGTGTTGTTTTAAAAAAAAAAAAAAGGGAGAGGGGAAAAATACAGCTGACAGACTCGTAAAGCTCCCGAGTGGAAGCAGAGCAGGTCAAAGCTACACCGCGCCAGCAGGTTAGCGAGGTCACGCGCGGCCTGGCGAGTCACAACAACCAGCGGCACGATGACAACCGCAGCACACGGACAAAACGCGGCGCCGAAGCTGAAGCTGCCGCGCCTTTTAGTCTGCGGGGCCCTTCTGTTCATCTGCGTTCCAATCCACAGGGCCTGTGTTCCCGGCTCCCTACACCCTCTTTGTGGAATGTCGGTTAATGGAAAGTCACTTGGCAAAAGTCTTTCATTTGGAATGAAACGTTACACAACACAGACAACCAGGGCTGGGAGTCAAATCCGAGAAACAATCGATTACTCGTTTCCATGTAAAAGGGAAGCGACTCCACACAGAAGTTACTGCAGTTCGCCATGTTATTAAATACATTTTAATATTAATGTTTAGATTAACTTATGACAAATTTTAGACCAAATTAAGAAGCTCATTTTAAACTTTAAGTCAGTCAATCAATCAAGAATTTAGGGATGAAGTGCTTCTGAAACGCTGCTAGGCTGCCGCTGAAAACAGCATTTTAAACGTGTGTTTAATGTTAGTAATTATATGTTATTTTAGTGATGAAGACAAATTCTTGTTGATAACACGGTCAATTTATCTTATTTCCCAAATCTCCTTTTCTTGGAATTGTCTTGATTCCCAACAACTAGAATTGAGAGTCTATTTCAAAGCGTTATGAATTGTAAAATGCTGTACCAAGAAGTACAGGACACCAGAATGAGGAAAAACCCATAGCGCAGCCTGAATAAAAAAATGATACATTTAAAACAGTATCTCAACACATTTTAGTAACACAGTTAGTGCATAGGAGGCAGATTAAACCCACTCTTAGGACCATAACAGAACATAAATAACAAAAAAAATCAGGGGTTCCCAAATATCAAACTGATCAATAATATTTGCACAAAATTGTCATAAATGTTTACTTTAACATATGCTATTGGGATTTGAACGTCAACATTGTCAGCCATTTGTGCAAGCTTCTTAACGACACGTTCCATCTTTTTAAAAACCATTTCTTACATCTTTTGAGTCATTAATCCACAAATCTTCTTTCACTTCTGATCTGATCCAGAGAGAAGAAACCTGAATTAAAATGCTGTCCACTCAAGTGTATATATATATATAAACTCAATAGTTATTCCAGCTATGGTTCTGACCCAGCTTTGGGTCAACGTGAGTGCGTGCGTCCTCTCATCCTGCCATCTTCACTGTGTTTTTGTGTTCTGAACAGGAAATGAATACAGACTCAGGCTAGCCAGAAAGCTGTTTTAAATATTGTCTTATGCAAATACAGTTAAATGTAAAGGAAACGATTTCCCATTAAAATGCTGCATACATCGCCGCTTCGTGGCACTCAGGTGAACGACTTGGTGGGCAGACGCTTTTCCGACCGCTTTTAATAAAAAAGGGGAAGGAAAAGAAGAAATACTGCAGCCCGGACTCTGCCACATGGATCCAATAGGGCAGTGGTTAGTGCTGGATGTAGATGGAGTATCGATGGCTCTGAAGCCCAAACGTATCTCCACTTCAAAGGCCTGTGGGCTGGAGCTCGCTCTGTGAGGTCTGAGACACAGTGCTGCTCAGACCTGCATAGCAGATGACACCGGGGCCTCCGTGACCCTCCTCACCGGCTCACACTGCGAGTGTGTGTGTGTGTAGGCATTAAAGCTACTGTAAAAGCAAATAAGATACAAACTACATCTGTAAAATTCTAAAGAATGTTTATATTCCTGATCTACTGCAAACTCACATATGGACTCAATAATCAAATCAGTAATTGACAGACCATCTGCTGGGTTTTAGGAAGTAAATGCACAAAGGCATGTAAAGTTCGGGATTCGGGGCTTCGCGATGAATCGTTTCTGCATCGTGATTACATCACTCATATCACAGGACTTGCAATGCCAAGTAAGACACAGTTAAATCAAACGCATCATGCTACAATTGTTTGCTGCTTTATACTTAAAGAAATCTAGCTTATTCTTTTATTCAGCATGAGACATTTGTCTGATTATTTCTTGCATAAAGTTTAAGAAAGTATAATTTGTGCTCAAATTTGAAAAAAAAAAAGAAAAAAAGTATTTTTTGTGACAATACACTGCCCTAAACAATTACTGTCCTCTTTTATATCACAATGTACAATACTGTGGAAAAGTCTTGGGCCACCTTTCTTGAGCAATTATTTAATAGTTAAATAGTTACTTTATTAATTTATAGATCTTTAATAATTCTGTTTCATAGTGTGATATACAATCCTGGGCAAACGTTTTGGGTCACTCTTAAGTAGTTATTTCCAAACAGAGTTACTTTAGGAAGCTTATGAAAAAAAAATCCTGGTTTATACTGTGATGTACAGAACTGTGCAAAGGTCTTGAGCTCTCCCTCATTTCTTCATATTTTGGTTCCAACGAGCCAGGAATAGCACTTACATGCACTGTATGTTTGCTCAGGTTACAATAAAATCACGTTAAAATACTGTAAAATACTGTCTAATTTTCTTAGCAAAATATAGCGAAATGAAGCAAGCCTTAAAACTTTTGCATAGTACTGTACACAACAGATGCATAAAAGAATCTAACAGAAGGAATCCAGTCTTTGAGATGTAATTTCTTAGTTTTGAGAATAATTAAAGAACAAAAAGCAGTAGCAAACACAAGTAGTAGACAGGAAGTAGGGGTATGCAGAGGGCTGCTGGGAAATGTGGTTTGCTGATGCTGACAGGAACAGGAAGGAGGCTAAACAGGGGATTTAAATCATGTTAGGTAAGCCTGGGTTTGGGGGGTTACGATTCCACGGCACGTCCACACTGAGGAGGACATCCGTCACGTCCCACATCAAAGAGATGTGTGTGTGTGTGTTCTATAGCTAGAGGCCAATAACAGTGGGGGTAGTAGGGTGGGACAGGGACGGCCTCCTTCAGCAACAGCTTCCATAATGGACAATCTAGCATTCAAACAGCATAATCTTCATTGAACCACGTCATCAAATATAAACCCCTTTTCCACTGCAGTTCCCAATTTGGAATCAGCGCCATGTTTTTTCATAGAAAAATAAAATAGTGCTGGTGATAGCACCAAACTTTTGTTCCAAAAACTGGTTCAGAACTGGCACCAAAACATTACTGGTCTGGAACCAAGAACCCAGTGATGTTAGTGCTGAAGTGGGGGAGACGGAGTAAGAGAGTCAACTTTAGATAATGAAATGGTAGTGAGTTAATGTCTTTGATTAAATAGCAAAGCATTCTGAGAATTAAATTGAATGATAAAATTATTTTTTTGCTTACAAAATAAATCTCATGTTGAAAGAAAATTAAGAGTTTTAAATAGTGTAATATTATTCAACTGTAGAAATGAAAAAATCCCAATAAGCTTAAGTTTTGCACAAACAAGTATGCAATAGAATTTGCCTTATTTGCGTAATGATTTGCCTTTTGAGATTTAAATATATCCTTTAAGCTTGAAGCTGCATCTGAGAAAAAGACATGTTCAGCCATAGTTGCTTCGTGTATTAGGTGTGGTGTGTGATGAGGTCGCAACATTGTCATCCAGCTTCCACTGGGCTCTTAAATCAGTGAAAATACCACTACTTCTCCCTGGCACCAGTACTGAAACCAGTGCAGTGAAAAAGGGGGAACAGTGGTACAGGAAGCAGGTCCAGAAATCCCTGCCAGACCATCAAAGATACTTTCTTTTCAAACAAGATGCCACTTTGGTTGTGTAGAAAATCATTATGAATAACAAGCGCTAATTTTTTCTAATATTCCTAATAGTCCCCATGCTTTCTTGCCCGAACAGACTCACACTCCACCTCATTTTATGTCATTTCCATTGAAGGTTGTCTTCCTATGACTTGCTTTTATGGCGTACTATCCATTTAATAATTTAGCCACATTCTCTTTTGTGGTGCCGGACGAGTTTCCAATTCCCTCTTGGCGCCATTAGAAGTTCCAGGCTTCTGAGCAGTAGTGTTCGAATTCTGAATGGCTGCGAGTTTCAACATCAGGCAGCCACACTTAAATCAGAGAGTCAGTTAAGCGCTGTGGTGGATGCAGCTGAGCAACACTGGAGGACTTTTGGCAGTGTTCCTGTAGGAAGGTGTTTGCTAATTGATGGATTACGGGACAAACTTGTAACTTTTTTTCCCTCTCTTTGCAAAGGGCCTTCGAGGCGCGTAAATGATGAAACGGGGCAAAGAGTGAACAGCTCTTTTTTCTTTTTTTAACGAAGTTTTCCTACCCTAATGCCACCGCCTTTTGGCCAGCGGCTTTATGAGAAATGTGAACCGTTGCACACGCAGTCACTTGAAATAACCCAATACGGAAGAGTAAAACTTCACACGACCTCCTACTGAACGATTCCGAACACACAGCAAAAAGGAACAGAAACCCAGCTCACTTCCAAATCCAACCCTTCACCACCCCTGTGTCTCACTCTTTCTCTCTCTCTCTCTCTTCATGATTCTACTGATGAGACAGAGTTCTAGAAAATGGAATTACGTTAATGCTAAATGAATTTATACTGTAAGCGGTGGAAGAAGCCTAATTATCTGAGAAAATGTTCAATGTCATTTTTTTGCATTCCTCAAAAAGGTCGCTTGAATGTTAGCAGCACAAACGTCACGGTTCACGCTGTACACATGAAAACGTTCTCCGGTAACCTGTAGGCAGACGTCAATCTCAAGCAAAAACTAGATATCATTTCCAGAAGCTTTCTCTGAGACTTCAGAAGAGGTCTACGTCACAACGACATGAGTAGCCTCCGCGGGTCACGGCCACCAGGACGCTAATAGCCACACCGGTCAGTGAAGGTGCCCTCGCCTTAGAACTTCTGGAGAACCGCTCTGGAGCTGGAGATTCTCTTGGTGCTACGGCATCCCCACTCGCCTACACGTTTTTCCTCCGCGACCTTGTACCAGGAGCTCAAATCTGCTGACCGATCAAAAAGAAAAAAATAAAGGAAAAAAAACCTCCGGTCCATGACTGGGTGGGCGTCCGGCACTGGAATGTCATGGCCAATGGAAATCAATCCAAACTTCATGGAATGAAAAGAGAGGGAAGGAAAAAAAAATGAGAGAAGGGAGGGGGGTCTGCCTTTGATCTTGGCGAAAACTGATCCCAGCCCTTGGAGATACTGTGTCCGCATATTTGATCCCAACAGCAGAAAAAGAATGAGAGAGAGAGAGAACAAAAACACAACCACACACACCCCTATTTGCATTGCTCAGGTCCAGAGGCGTGCAGCTGGAACAGACAGATATGTCTGACATGCCGACTGTTCCGTTAGGAGACGAGGTGAAAGGGGCAAAGGCAGGTAGCAAGGGTAATGGAGGGGAAAAAACTACAGTATATTCTACAAAAATCGGTAAACGAACAAGTTTAAAAACCTTTTTATAACAAGTGAATACAGAGCGAGTGACCTGGTTACATCAGCGACATTGTGGCGTTATAGAGTGAGCAGCAAACGAAAATTAAAGAGATGGTTGCTACCCAAAACAAAAGCAGAGTAGTAAGCACATGACAAAAGGCAGCAGCAGTGTGTGTCCTCCACGCTTCTTAAACCACATCATCCTAAACACACTGCGGTGACGCACTTCTGAAGGCGCCGGCGCTGCGGTTTTTAACCCCAGCACAAGACTACTAAGCTTTCAACACAACATAAGGATTCGGTTTACAGTGAAATGGTTCGCTATAATCAGCTAACAGTTATGATGAACATATCTTCAATGTGCACACAAACACACACCTTGCTGTCTTTGTGTCATTTCCTTTACTCCTATAATGAAATGATGTTGACCATACTATAGCTGCATCTAACCCTAACCTTGGTAATCAGAATATTTCTTTTAAATATAAAACTTTTCTATATTTTTCCTCATTAGGACTGACTCTCACATCCTAAAAATTTCCTTCCAAAGCCACAAAATGGACAAATCTCAGATTTTTGTATATTTTAGGGAACAATTCCGTTATCACATGAAAACACACCCCTTGCTATCTTTGTAAGGTACCTTCAATGACTCCTTTCATTACTGGATTAATAAATAAAACTGCTGTTACACCAAACACACACACACACCTTCTTATCTTAGTGAAATATTTCCACTGACCCCCACCCTTAATGACTATATATAGATAATAATACAGCTACATCTAACCCCAACCTGACCTTCCATATCCAAAAGCAAATCTTTGAACCTGGAACTTTGCCATAAAACATTCTTTCATTAAATATTTTTCATTCCCTCATTAAAGATCTTTCCTTCATCCAAGGACCAATTCTAAAAATATCCTAAAAATGCAGGTTTGTCTATTTTTTTAAGGGACATACTGATTCTTATAACCGCCTTAACCACAAACAATAGCAGAGAGGGTCTGTCTGCAGGCTCCTGTGTAGCCTGTAACGCCTGTCTGTCCCCGGCACGGGGCCACGGGCACCCAGGGAACCTTCCCCACACAAAAACCTCCAAACAGGATTAGAGTGGACAGCTGCTAGCGTGTCCATCTCACTCTCCCGCTCTCCCCCCTTTTTGGGGCATTCTTCTTGAATATTTGCAACCAAGACAGACAGACAGAAAGAGGGCTGGGCGATAATCAATAAATTGGAAGCGAGTCACTTGAGCCCACGTGAATAACCCCAAAATTAATTCATAGCAACCCCAAATGCCCTTTTCATTCTAAAGCACCACAACCACTCCAGGGACAGGATTTACAAATCAGGGAATCTGTATATGTATTAACCAGATGACGCAAATGTTAGGCCGCGAAAATGAACGCAGACGGCACGACAGGAATCCCCCAGCCGTGACTGAGCCGTTTCCAAGATACGGGTCACAACAAGAGGCACACGCACCACTCCAACTTTAAAACAGAGCACTAAACAAATATGAAACAGATAACTACAAGTTGAGTGTTGCGAGAGGAAGGCCACGCTGCCGTTTGTGGAATAAGGTGAAGGTTTCAGGGTTCCAGCTCTGTGGGTGAGATGGGGCAGAATGAAAAGAAGGCAGCAGCCCGGGCTGGACTCACCGTTCTGGGCATGGGAGGAGACAGAGAGCCGTTGTTCATGTACGAGTCGCTGCTCATGTTGGTCATCATGATGTAACTTGGGTAGCTGGGGTAGGGGTGGCCTTTACTGTACAAGTCTTGGAGTTTGCCTGGAAACAGGACATATTTTAGTAAATTCAGGAGAAATACATTCTCAATGGCAAGAAAGTTAAGGGTTACTCTGATGCCATTTTAAAATCAGAATCTAATTTATTTGCCAAAAAAGCTGAAAATATACAAATAATTACCAGTCGTTAGTGTCTCTCTAATACTCCAGAAAATATAGTTACAATGAGACAATATAAATGAATTTAAAAAATAACAACTGTGCCCATAGAGTTCCAACTGAAATGATTTAAAAGTACATTTAATGTACTTTAGTCCCAGATGTGCAAAAAACTAGCATCGAGTAACTTCTGAAATATATGAAATAGGATTAACATTTATAATCCTATTTCAGAGGCTACTTGATGCAATCCCCAAAACTAACATAATAAAAAATGAATGTCAAAATATATATATAGCCTTATGCAAATGTAGTACAGCATAGTGCAGTGTATTCAGCAGGACGTCATAGTGTCAGTGTCATTATTCCATGCCTTGTTCTTCCACCGCACTATAATACAACCCTCCTTTTCATTTGGGACAATGAAACCCCTCTGAGCCAATTAGCAACAATTAACACACTCCGTCTCACAGACACACACAGTATCGAAACACAAGATGACCCCCAACTGTTTACCGCGGTCCTCGAACTGTGTGTATTTGTATCAGTGTGAAAGAGACAGAGAGAGTGTGTGTGTGTGGGGGGGGGTGCATGGGGTGCGGGGGGAGTTTCAAAAGAATAATAGACAGAAAGACACACTCACACCCATCTCCTTCATCAGTGAAGGTGGGGGGAGACTGAGACTACAGGAAGAGTCGTTTGGTTTGAAAGGGGTGGAGAGGGTCTGTTGTTCACAAAAGCCAGAGAACAAAAAGGGCCACAAGTCGCACCATTGTGTGTTACATCGTTCCGGGTACGGGACTGATGAGCCGTCACAGAAGATCAAATGAACTTTGGAGCAACGCACCACTGACAGTAGCGCACAAGTGTGTGTGTGAGTAAGAGAGAGAGAGGGGTGTGAGTTGGCTGGACCATCTTTGACCACGTGCCGTGTGCCATCAGCACATGACTTACAACTTGCCTTGTTGAACAGCATGTCTAAAGCTAAAACAAATAAATTCTGATTTATGTTTTTAAGCTGTTGAAAATGATCATACACCCTCCTCAAAGTAATGAGTGGTATATATTAAACTTGTTTTTAAAAAATAAAAATAGATATCAACATATATCTCTTTTAAAAATATTTTTCATAGTTGAGTCGACTGCACTCGTTCAATTTACCAATTTCACAATATAAATGGAGCTCTGATAAATAGGCCACTGCTCTGACACACCCTCTCCCTATGAAATTTGATAAATGAAACCAATATTCAAACAGTACAACTGCAAAAAGAAGACTTTTTCTTACTGTAACCTGAATGATTTTGGAAGAGAGAAACACCCATTTCCATCACTTACCATCGTCCTCTCTGTGTTTTTCGTGGTATGAGTCTGGAGTTATTTGGGACTGTCTAGCTGCCTGTTATAAAAGAAATCAAGGCAGAGAAATGTGATCTGTGAAAGTTCATGAGAGAAATATGAAAGCGAGAGAAAATATAGTTTTCTGTTTTCTTTAACTCCAATAGTATTTATGTTCACTCTGTCAGTAGGTTAGATTTCATAGTCCTTTCATAAAAATGTAAACAATAAGCAAAATCTCTGCAGCCTAAATAATAATTCCTTAAAGTCCTTAGCATTACTTCTGATGAGATCATTCATATACAAGGGGGGAAATTATAATACAAATAAAAATAAATACAGTCTGTATCCAAACCAAGTGTGGCATCAAGAATGGAGAAAAATAAACTGGATTTGGAGATCATCTCCCTTAGGGTGCCTTCCAGCAGAGTCAGAGATCTGAGATGTTTTCTCAATTAACATTTATCCCATCATTTGCTTTTTCCTCGTCACTGTCTAACTGTGGATGCTACCGATGCCAGGAGGAAAGACATTTCATTAACACTGACTAATAATGCATGGCTCCGTCTGCATCTGGGGTTTGAATTTATGTTAAAGGGATTTTCAGTTCATGGCTAAAAGAATGTTTGAAGTTGCACAAAAAAATCTAACTGATATCTGATCTTTATATTATTCTTTATCTTTACTCACAGGAGGAGTCATTTGAATATCTGAATAAATCTTAAAGCATGAAAGAAACCATTAAATCCATATGCATGTATGCATATTTTTCATAAATTAATAAAAAAATACTTTAAAAAAAACCAAGTTGCTAGGTGAATAAGAAGCAAAATATGCCATTTAAACGACTTAAACTGATTAAAGGAGGAGAAACCATGTTTTTTAAGGGAGAAATTATTTTAAGATCACCAGGCCAGTTGTAGCTCTGCATCTTATACAGCCATGACATCTGTTATTTCATATCTTATTATTTCAACATCTTCTGTTATTTCATAATTTTTAAAAAATATTTCACATTAAATATGAATAAAATAATACAATAAAATAAAAAGAACAATAATTGTAATCATAACAATAAAAAGAAATATGCTAAAAGAATGATGTAAATTGTGATCTACGATCGTTTTCTCCTACTATAAATAGCAATATTTTGTATTAAACAAAACTGTACACGAACTGACTTTTACCTATGATTATATTTTATATAAAAATTGCAATTAAAAATGTGAATATTTGATATAATTTGAGATTTATTTTCTGAATTTCTTAATCGCTATTTAGGGCAAAAAAAAATATTAATTGGTACTTTTAATTTTATAGCAGTTAAATAAGCTTAGCAAATCAAAGAAAATTGTACATCGATCAAACAATGGACAGATAATTTCTAGATACAGTTTGGCAGTGTGTTGAACTATCTACCGGATATTTTCGGCGAATTGCACTTACAATGTGATATGTGAATCTTATAAAAATGTATTCTTATTTATATTTTGGACCAAACCCAGCAAATAGATGCATTTTACAGGTATAAATCTCACTACGTTGTATGTTTCTAAAGAATTTTGACATTTGAATCATTTCTTACTCACATCGTGACTGTTGCTGTTTGGACTAATTTCCGTCTCGTTGACAAGAGACGACTTGATTTCCGCTAAGTCTCCTTCCTCCTCGGAGTGACTGATTTCAGCGAATATCTGCTCCTTCTGCGGGTCACCCTCGTCTTTAAACGGAATCATCTCGTCGGTGGCGCAAAGCTCCGGATCCCCGCCGCCACCTCCGCCCGATAACTGCGGCATCGCGCTCGGCAGAACTTTCCCCCTTTATCTGCTCGACAAGAGCAAGAGTTCAGACGAAACTTGCCGAGGAGAAAAACACACTCTCCCCGGAGCCGGTGATCTGGACCTGGAGCGCGGAGTGTGTGTTCTGGCGTGTTTGGGTTCGAGCAACAGGAGAAGTGAGTTTGCGTGCTTTTAAACTAGTGTACGACCAAGATATCAAATCCAGGAGAAAAAATGTTAAGCCGATGCTAAATCAGTTTTCTAGACCTGTTCTGTTCTCTCCTGCTCGCTTCTTTAAAAAGTCAGAAGTTAAAGTTCACACGCACAGCGATTCCGTGTCAAAAACTGAACAATTTGAACTAAAAACGCAGTCTCACGTGTTTATTTCCTCCACTCGGCTTTTACCTGAAATTGTCCTCTTGGAGAAAAAGTCTTTAAACACTTGGGGAAAGTCTTAAAAAAGAGAAGAAAAGCCCAAATATTCGCCGGGTCCGCATAAGCCCAATTACGAGATGCGTTTTTCGCGGGTAACTTTTAGCGTCGTTCCGTAGAGCTTTTTGCGCTTTCTGACAAGGAGAGCGAGCCGATAAATCGCAGAGATTCAAAGCGCCGTGGACGGAGTTCCAAACCGGAGCACCGCTCCGCAAGCTATGTAGCGGGTGTGTGTGTGTATGAGTGTAAGAGCGAGTGAGTGAGTGAGTGTGTGTGTAATGTGGCGCCGCTCTCCTACCCCCCTTCCTCCAGTTCCCGCATTGACTGTGAGGATAGAGATGAAAGGGAAGCCGCCGCTCTGATTGACACCACACCGATTGACACTCCTGAGAGAAGGAAGGTGTGTGTGTGTGTGTGTGTGTACGTGCAGGGGGGTTATAGGTCTCTCGCAGCAAATGGGCATACAGGAAAGAGAGTGATAGGCGGGGGATCTGAAGCCTGTAATGCCAATATACTGCTTTACTTCTGATGGAAAGAGGAAAATTTGAAGGTTTGAAGCAAGACTCAACCAAGAAGATACTCCGCTAAAAAGCGCAGTTTCTAGATTAATATGGAGTTTGCACAAGTTTCAGAGAGGTTGCGAGTGGTTATTTCCATACTGTCGTTTATTTTGTGCAAAATTGTTTTATTTTGCGTCTTAAAGCGCCCTTGTATTGAAACATAGTCGTTCATTTTAGTGTAATAAATGTAAGAGAAAGTAAAAGCATACAAAAAAAAATCATACAGTTCGAAATATTATTTCACCTAAAGAATAAGAATAAAAATGAATGCGTCGTAAATTAAACATGATGTTAGCTTTGACGGTACTTTAAAACTAATTCTGCCTTTTAGAAAAATATAAAACGCTGGCTTGAGTCGTTCGGTTGGTCTCACTATACAAAGAGATGGTTCCATAGGTGGAGCTAAGGGCGTGCATAATTAGCAGAAAATTAGTCAGTCTAGGTTAATTAAAGCTTTTGTCTTACCCTTCGAAATAGATCTGACTTAATGAGGTTTGTACATAGAAACGTCCTAAGATTGTGCCATTATAAAGTATGTCATGAACAGATATTTATATGAAACTTTTAATTCGTTTTGTGGTAGAATTATTCTTTTATTTTTATCAAATGATTTTTTTTTTAAATGAATGTGTTGTTGTGTGTGTGTTGTTTTATAATACAGCGAGACAGCTTTTTTCCATACATTCATAAATTCTGAATGGATCATTAAATTTCATGGTGTAGGAAGTCATGAAAAAGGATGTTTAGGCTACACGGAATAACCAGAGACTGCTGGACACCATTTAAAATTCATGTCCATGTGACTAAAACAAAAGCAAATAAATGCGGGAGCTCCCTGAAAATCGGAAACTCAATGAGGAAAACAAATAAGTGAGGGAAGGAAAACCAGGAGGGAGTTTGTGTGTGGGGGTGTGTGAGAGTGAGTGAGTGAGTGTGTGTGTGTGTGTACGTGGGGAGATTGCGTGAGAATAAGTTGGGGTTTGTTGAGGCGGATCTTTATAAAGCGCTGGGGGAAGGGGGCGGAGTTAGTTTCAGGGGGCGGGGCCGCGGCGCGCTTTGATCTGCAGGCAGCGGCCTCTTTGATCCCCCTCCTCGCGCGCCCCCTTGCCTTTGTATGCCTAAATTTGGCGCGAGGATGGAGGCGCGCCAACATTTCCACGTGTGCGTTCGTCCCAGCTGAGAGGCGGGAGAGCGCGAGGCTTCTCTTCCGGGTGAGGAGACGGCGAGAAAGATCAAAGGCTCTGGGTTTTGGATCCGAATGTGGACTCAAAAAAAGGCCGAGACTGGCCGCATTCCAGAGTGTGACGGGAAAACCGAGCTCGTGCACATTTAACCACGCACACGCGCGCGCGCGCACACACACACACACACACATATATACCTTGAAAAGCAACTCTGTATTTTAACATGTCTAACAATTTATGCATAACCAAATTCGTTCTGGGTTAGAGTTATTGAGAACTATTTTTTTTAAATTTGGTGTTATCTGTAAATCGCAACAATTAGAAATTATTTTAAAGCGGAATTATCATTCATTTATTAGTGGTGTTATTTTGTACAGTAAAGATTTAATAAATATCTCTGTGATTGTGAGTCAGTTTAGTCCCAAGTAGGCAATGTATAAGCAGAAATGACTAAAACGTAAGGATGAAAATGAGGTTGGTGCGGCTTAGTTTGCTTTGAGAAAATATTTTTCTTTGGAAAAATACTGTTATAACGGTCACAAAACAGCAGGAGGAATCGCTGCAGAACTCTTCATATTTATATTATGCAAACAAACAAAACAAATATGCCATTCTCTGCTCATAGATTTTTAAAAACTTTAATGCAAAAATGTAGCTATTTAATTGTTCTAAAGCAAAATGAAAATGTCAATTAGCAAGCATTTTTTGCATAATTACAAAATGTTACGTTTACTATTTCATAACAGGAGAAGCCAAAGAATCCTTTGTAGAGGCATCAGTTTGGAGTTGCCACTGGTGTCCAGGTGCCCCCAGCTGAACCAATCCACACTGATCTTGCTGCTCCCCATCAGTAGAGAGCCGACACAACATGGAGAGGCAAAATGTGAACGAAGTAAGCTGTGAAAACGAGAGCATTTGCATTTCTTGTCTTAATGAGTTTGCAGGAGTGACCCCATGAAACATGAAAAGCAGGCCTTCCTGCTGCGCTCTGACCCGAATTTGGGTGTCTTTCACATCCATCTACTGCATATTGAACGTTATATAACCTTGGAGGGGCAGGAATCTATCTATAATGGAGCATAATTTATAACAGCAAATGAAAGCACTGATGTGCAGATCTAGCAGTGAGAGAATGCAGGGCAGCACTGTCCTCTCACTTAGGCTGAGTGCTAATCCCCCAACTTATATGCTCAGCAGTGACTTCATTAAAAATAGACTTAAAAAAATGATTATATTAATGAGAATAATTTTAATATTTATAAAATATGATTATATTTAAGCATATTTGTATTGCCTAAAGAAGACATTTGACCAAAGTACATAGAGTAAATTCTAATATCACATACTGTATACTCTGTATAATAAAAATGATTTTAGTAGATAATAAATAGGTTTCAGACAAGTAAATCTGAACAATACCTTAACCCCAGGCTGCTCCAGGGAGACTCTCCCTGTAGTTAGGAAATGGAAGTAGCTCTGAATAAGAGTGTCTACTAAAAGTCATGTCTGTGTATCTATCTGCAATTGGACTCAATCAAAACCTTAACCAGTCAGAAAAAGTAAATTACAGAAATTATTATATCAAAATACCTATAAATTCATTTAAAAACTTGTATTGTCCAGCTGAAAGGAACCTAGAGCGGGGGTCACAAAGTCCAGTTCTGCAGAGCCACAGCTTGCCAAAGATAATCCTCCCCCTTTTTCTAATATTCTCAATTCTCTTAAGTGCTGTTGAGATCAATCAGGTGTGGTAAAAGTGGGTAGGACGAAAAACTCTGCACCTTCAGTGCTTTCCTAAAATTAGAAAATCTAAGAGACAAAGTAGCATCAGAATCAGAGATTTGAGTAAAATAGAACCACCCCCCACATGCTCTTCTCTACAGGCCAAAGCTGGCACAAGGGCACACAGCGCTTCCACCTGCTGCGGTTCCGACACCTCCCTCTGGATCTAAAAATTACAGCCCTACCGCTCAGAGCCACGACCGCACAAACGACAGGAAACAAACAGCACATTAAGATGAAAAGAGCATGCAATTAAAGTTTGAGGGGGGGAAAAAAGAGAGCCGTTTATCAGCAGTCGGGGGAAAAAAACACAGCAAAGAAGACACAGACGAATGGGGAGGTCCGTGGTGAGTGATGGTTTTCGGCCCTTTTTGATTGGTGGGAACCCAGGTGAGGCAGTGAGGAGAGGAAAGTGTCTTGGGGGGACGGTTTAGTGTGGCGCACAGCCCTGTGCCTGCTCTGTTATCTGGTGATTCACTGCAGTGCCGGCAGCAGGGGCAGACACGCTGTTATTAAAATAAAATCATACGCTGGATGATGGGCGGTGTGGGGGGGGGCTGAAGAGGAAAAATTTGTTAGGCCAGGTACCGAGGCTCCAAAGCAAAGTTGAGTTGGGTACAAAGACTATGTAAACTCCTAACATAAAGAACCACTTTCTCTACTTATACATATGTGCACACACATATAAATTCAAATATTAATAAATAAAACAAATATTAAAGCAAAAACTTTAAAATTAAATTAATTTGTCAATTAAAATTAATTGTGAAACCCGACATTGCATCACAGAATAAGTTGCAGCATCTTAAAAGCAGAAATTTACTATAAAGGTAATATTTCTTCATAAAGATCTGGCAGCTGTAGTTATCTCATCCAGAAAATAGTGTGATATGCATTCTCGACTAAACTTATTGTCTCCTCACACACCTACTTCTATATTTAATGATTTCAGTGAGAAAATAAACCCTTTCTGATCTTCTTCATGTTGCTTGGTGTCATGCATCAAAGAAAACTGGGCTAAAACAGTGAAACATCTAGTGAGATCTACCAAGAATTAAGGGCAGGAGAATTAAAGCGTGATTAAATATTAACACCAACTGAGTTAATTAGCAAATGAACAATGTTAACACCAAAACTTAATTAATGTGGTGATTTCTTTAGGCTCCATATTAGATGTGTGAGGTTTACAGTAGTGAGACAGCATTGCTTGGGCACTGAAATGTACTAGCTGTTATTTGTTCTTTCTTTCTGTTAGAAAAACCACTGCTGTGAAACATGTAAAACTGTGGTGCAAAAAAGCTTATAAATGTTAATTTTTTGTTGAATGTAATACATGTTTTATTTAAAATATATAATATTTAAATATATATAATATTTCTCTTCAAATACTTAAATCTAAAATAATATTATGACTGAAATTCTCTTATTTTTCATGTAATTGTTTATTGTATCTATTTTTCTTTGTATTTTGTAATTATCAATAATGCTTTGCATATGAAAAAATTATAGGACATCAAAGACCTAATAATATTATTATTATTTAATTCATTTTAACTATTTTGAACTTGCTGTTCCAACATAAGAGACATATGCCGCCATTATGCCATTCTCTTGTCTGCTTGGTCTCTTACAGTTTGCACCTAAACATAAACAGTAAAAGACATGCACAAAAAGCCACATGTCAAAAAGAGTTTCTTTGACATTTTCCTAATGCAGACTGTGACTTTGGAATGAAATTCTGGCTCATGTCTGACTCCACACCGTGGCGGGCAGCAGTATGTGTAGAAGACGTGAGTATGGATTTTGTGCGCCCACTGTGTGTGTTTGGAGTGTGTTGAACTCGGGGAGGAAATGCTGGACTTGCTCAGTGTCTTGCAGGCGTCCTTTCATTCCGACGACTTATTGGGGAGAGCCTTGGGTTTGCGCCACTGCCTGCTGGGAATGTGTCAAAGGTCATGCCTGACCTGCTGAGGGGTCATTCTCTCTGTCCAGCCTGTAATCAAGCACTAATACACACACAGAGGCAGACATGCGTGCACACGCACAAACACACACAAGCACAAAGATCAAACAAGCTTTGTTCACTGTGCTATCAGCGACTTAGTTTCTGTATCTCATCATGCCTACTATGAAGCATAAACAGTAAATAAGAAGTCCGCTGTGTGTGCAAGACTGAGTGTGTGTGTGTAAACACACTGGAAAGAGCATGTTGTATGTAAATGCACCATAAAAATACTTATTCAACAACCATTGTTAAAAAGAAATTATTTTATTAAACCCCCAATCACAAAGTTTCTGACCCTCACCAATGCTTTATTATTTAATAGAACAGAATCTACAACTACTGAAGAGAACTCTTACGTTAATTTTATTCCCAGCCTGTTTGTGTAAAAGATTAGGTTGTGGAGATTTCTTCTATTCCACAGTTGTATAATATTATATTACTAAAATATCTTCACAAATTGAAGAAAAAGCATAAGGAAATATTGCTGAATGAGGCCTATTAACCCTATATTGATCCTGCAGCTGCGTGTGTGTATGTCACAGTTTCATCAATGACTACATTTACGTCTGTCATCTGTGAAGCACTAAGCAGCATAAGAATATAAAGTCGCTCTCGTCTGCCTCCCTTTGTTTAAATATGAGTAAAGACTGAGGGTGTGTGCAATAACTCCCAGGCACTGGAGTGTGAAGCTGAAGAGGTCTGATTGATTTCTCTCCTTCTGAGCGGATCCTGCCCAAATCCCAGGAGTGGCCGAACACACACTGACAAACTTAGCTATGGATTAGTCGGGCCCCCCGACTTCAGCGCTTTGCAGGTTTGAAAGACTTCATTCAAACCACTCCGAAATGTCAGTGTCAATAAAAAAAACTTCGGAAATCCCCGCCTGGCAAGTGACTTGATTAAACACTAAAGCCAGTAGCGTACTTGTAGCAGAGGGGGGAAAAGGCTACATTTAAGGATCCCGAGCAGCGGAATAGGCCCATTAACCATAATAAATGTAACCTCCTGTTCATTGCCTTTCTTTTTTGTTCACTTTTTTATCTTGAGTGCCAACAGTACATGCTTCATGTCTGTTTTATCGCTAAATCACAAACGCAATGGCTGCACGAATTCATGTGGAACACACAAGTTTATAAGCCACTTTGGAACAAATGCTGTTTAGCATCACGCCTCTTGTTTAATAATGGCAAACTGGGTGTCATGTATGTTATATGAGTACGATATATATGTGTATACATGTATCTCTTGATTTATTTATCAAAGGAATATTTAATTTTAATGTCATAAATTATATATAATATATAAGATCCTTATTTGAATACGTCCTCAAGACTTGCTTTAAATGCATCCTTGGATTTCACAAGAAATAATAAATATTTTGACTGTTTTCTTAATATAAAATCAGTTTTATTAGTGGATTTCTGTTTTAAAAAGTGTATTACTGTGGCATATTTAATTAAAATAAAAGCATTCTATTCAATCGAGTAATTATGTTAAATATGCCAAAGGAGAATCCTTATAAATTCTGATACATTATGAGTTATAGTAAGAATTGCGCCTGTAAGGTCCCGGGATAGGCTCCGTTCCCCACGCGACCCCAGTTGGGATTAAGCACCTCAGAGAATGAATGAATGAATGAATGAATGAATGAATTTCTCTAACACTGTTCTCTTTGTTGATCAGTTGTTAAAGTACGCCTGACTTATATGCAAAATATTGTTCTTAAGACTATAGCTTATTTTACTGTTGCCTTTCTAAAAGTTCTGAATTTCAGTTCTTATCCCTTGGTTATCTTCAAATTTCTGTATTGATTCTGGTGAAAGTTAAAGGTGCCATGTGTAGAATTAGTCATCTTTCTGTAGCAGGTTCTATAAAGGAGGATCATCTTTAAAGTATCATTTCTATAAAGTATCTTTAAGTTTGTGTAATATATCTGTGTGGCCAAAATTGTTGCCTGAATGTCTCCTTCTGTAGCAGACAAGTGCAGGGGCTTTTGGTCGAAAGTTCACTGTGTTAAATGCTCAAGTTCTGTCCTCTAACGGCGTTACAGTTTTATTTGTACTTGGTGTGCTTACGTGATTAAATAACTTTTAAAGATTTTGATCTTACATTTCCAATGCGGCACGGTGGCGTTACATTAGAGGAGCGCTGAGCACCAAGCCCACTGCGGCATTCGTTAAGCTCGCTTCTGTAAATATTTGCCACAGTCTGTGTTGCGATGCCTCTCGACCTGGGGTTTGGTGAGTAAACAGCAAGCACTTTTTTCGGGGAGGGGGAGGCAGACGATGCCCTTGCCAGTTTGTTTACAGCGTTTACACGCTCGGATGGGCCCACTCTGATGTCCTTTCTACTTCCCAGGGGCCCGCTCTTCTCTCGCTATCTCATCATGCGGCCTTCCTCTATCTCTATCTCCTCCTCATCACCCGGCCTTCCTCCCAAGCCGCCTCCTCCTCCTCCACCACCATCTCCTCCTCCTCCTCTTCTTCGTGCCTCCAGACGCCATGTCCACGCTTTGATTTCTCCTGTGCAGTGGTAAACACGCCAACCCCGACGGGCCCTTTTTCCCGTTTCTTCATCTTTAGACTGTTTAGTCAACGCTGTGACTTTGATATGTCTGGAGAGAAGCGATCGGGTTGCGGACGGGGTCGTGTTGATGCGCACGAATGATCAGTCACAAACACACAAACACACAGAGTACGAGTTATAGGAGTTTTGCGATGGAGGCGTACAGAAAACGGAATCAATCAAAAGTTCTGACATGACGACATGTCTAAAGTGTATGATTACCTGCTTCCTCTTTGTTTCGACTTTTACTGCTTCGGGTCAACACATTCAAGACGCTGATATTTTTTCTATTGATCTACTGACTTTTATCTTGACCTTGTACCCATCTGTAATCTTAAGGAGTGACTACAGAACCGCCAGGCAGCCATAAAACAATAGCTACGTTTTCCAGACATGAAAAGGCAACACTAGACATCACAAGAAAAATAGTCCAAAACTAGACAGACAAAACCAGCTAAGTTTTTTTTAAACAGCAAATCTCCCAATAACATACCAATAAAGAGAGAAAACATGTCAGCTTGGAGTACTGTTACGTTCATGTCATGTCAAAATGAAAGGAATGTCATGTTTCCAACTCATAAAAACTGTACATAGCAACCTCGGAGTGGGAAATTCCCAGACATAGCTTTGAAAACATCTTGCTAGCTCTGATTTCTACAAACATAGATGTAATATCTTGTTTGGCCTGTATTTGTCATTAGCAAAGTCGCACAAGCAAAGTTTATATTCCACATAATTTATGTTAACACTAATAATTCTGTTAACTGTTTTACAGAGTGAACTTTAAGCATGAGAAGGCTAGTTTGCTAACTGATCTTCATTTTTCTTCCAAATTGTATCGCTTCAGATTGTGTCCAATATAGCCCTCACATGCTAGTTAACGCTAACATTTTTGGACGAAATGTGTGAGTACAACTTTTGAGAATTTAAAAATACATGATCACTCGATAACAGGGCTCCCGACTGCCATCTTGAATTATCAACGAACACAACCAGATTCAACCAGTGAACTCTTTCAAGTCTGAGAAATGATTTGTCCCACATGCCACGACCGTAGCGCAAAGGCTTTCTACGCGGCCGCTCTGTACTTGTCACGATTCAAATGGTTTAAACTAATCAAAACGGCTGATCAAACGCAGGGCGGAGAGTGAGGACGCCGTTAACAGGGAGATATTTATTGGATGTGATTGTGCGCTGGTGGTTGGCTGGGGTTGTGATGTGGCCTCCCACGGGCCCCGTAACCTCGGCGGGAAACGGAATCTCCTCTCGAGTAGCCACATTTTCCAAAGATGAAAGAGTAGAGAAGGGAGGAGAGGAGAATAACAGACCGTGTGGTTTAGCTGTTAGCGGTAAACTCCAGAGGAGATGTGGAGATCCTGTTCAGAACAGCGTCACGGCGCGTCTCCGGTTTTTAAAACAGCGCCGCCGAAAGAGAACGCTTTGTTTTTATTGTTTGCATCACGGCGCATAAATGTTTTTCAGTCCGTCTAAACGTGGAATATGAAAACTGGGATCAGCGCGGAATATTTAGCGGATCGGGGTTTGTTGATGACAGAACACATCCTTCTCGGCACACTCAAACAGCACAAACAGCTGCGGAGGAGCTGAGAGGCAGAAACGGGGCCACTTCTTTGCCCCACCAGAGCCGGATAAAAGCGCTGATGTGGAGGAAGTTTCATGGGCCCCGTACTGAGATGGCCTCAATAGCCAATAGATGACTTGACCGATATGAGCTCACTGGAGGAGCAGCGCTACACCGGATCAATCCCACTGATAACGCAGAGAGACGCTGGATTGGATCCCAGGGGTGGACTGAATTAATCCCCAACACAGGTGCTCACACAAGCGAACACACAGTCAAGTACTTATAAAGACCAGTCACACAAAAAAAGTCATACAAAAAGGTCCATATGAAGCCAGAAAAATCTGACAAATATCATGTTTTCTTTTCCTTTAACCAACAGTCAGTTTCTCAAACATACATATACGAAGAGAAAAACATTTCTCACATCTGATATCTCTATTAGAGTCATCATAATGTTATATTTGATCTAAGAGTGTATTCACGAACTTGGGTTCATTTTAAGTGAAACTAAACAAGGCAGATGTGAATACACCATAGGAAAAGTAGCAGGTTACAGTTCAGTATATGTTGTATTTGAGTAACTGTATATGCCAAATCTTGCCAAAATGCCAAGAAGGCCTGAACTCTCACATCATGAGCCATACTGGATGGTTCGTTTTCTCTCTCTCTCTCTCTCTCTCTCTCTTTCTCTCTTTCCATTGTGTGTTGTCTTTTTGTCTTTTTTCATGCACAGAGACAAAGTTTGCCATCATATTAATTAATGAACTTATTTATTTATTTTGCCTCATTCAATTAATTTCAGATCAAATGCAATGATTTCAAAAAACAAAGGGCTACTTTGAAAGAGCCTTATATTAAGGCAAAAGAGATACTCTTTGGAAAATCCAATTAATCACAAACGTTTAATGTATAATTTAAAAAATGCTAAATTAATAATATATCTGTTCACTTCTGAATAATAATCTTGCAATTTAAGTTCTTGTAGTTGATTGTGGATAAGTTTAAGTTAAGTTGAGAATATAAGTTTGATTAAATAAAAAGCCTTCAAAGGACAAAAATATTTCTAAAGTATTTTACCCTTTAAAAAAAAAAAGAAATATGTCAGAATTCTATTTGCATTTGCAAGTTTTGAGATAATGGGTTTCAAACTATTTTTATTCATAATGCAACTATAATTTGTACTAATAAGGATATAATTCCTTTAGTGAAGTTATTTAAATAATAATTATGCAGAATTTTCAGTGCATGGCTGATCAGAGTCTTTGCATGTTTTAATTCTGCAGAATCAAATGACATTGTGGCATCTTATATTCTTTGGTCTTGTTTGTGTTCAAAACTTGTTTAAAGAACCTGTCACTGTATGAAAAAGTCCAGGACTGTTTTGCCATATATACAGTACACAGCTTTGCTTTGGTGGGAAAGGACCAGAGCAGTTTAATCAGACAAAGCTTTTATGTAACTTGCTCATGTCCTTAAAGTCTCCAACATCCATACCCAGGTCATCTGCCCCAACACGTACTCGAGTTTCGATTTTCTTTTTTTTTTAAGGAAAAAGATTCAGTTCCATCTCAAGATTGATAAACCAGATTATCAAACAAATTTGAATATTCTATAGCCCACCCCCATGTCAGTGGTGAGAGTACAGTGTGTGTTCTTGAAGGATGAGAGTGTTGCGGATGGCAGCGCGTTGGAGGAGGGATCCATTGTGCCATGTTAATGATGTCCCTTTGTGATAGACAAGGATGAGGGCTGAAGACGGTAGTGGCGGAGAGGGAGCGGGCGGCTGAGGGTCTTAACATGACTGGCAGCTGCAGTAATCCGTCCTTTGTGCCCTCCAAGGGGCCCGGCCAGACAAGCCAGATGGAACAAGTGAACGAAAGGAAAGGAGTGAGGGAAGGGACAGAAGAAGAAAGAGAGAGGGGAAAGCAGAAAGACTGGGAGAGAGAGAGAGAGTGGGAGACACCAGGAGACAAAGAAGAAGACAGACAGAGAAACTGAGATAGAGTCGGAGGTACGCAGAGAGAGAGAAAAGAGAGAAAATCAACCGCAGTACAGTGATGGGTCTGGGCCACACTAAGCTCCACTAGGCTATGGTTTGATTCCTCGAGCTGCTTAGTGCTTTAGGCCTGCCTCAGTACCCTAGTGTGTAGTTTGTGCGGTCAGCTTGAAGCGTGCCAGGGAAGCCTTTGATTGGTGAACAACTCTCTGTGGGACCAGGGAGAAGACACAGTCTTCTGAAAATGCACAGTACACCGCAGACCATCCAACAGACCCTTTTTATTTACTCTAGACGCAGCAGAATGATATACACGTCTGCAGTGATATTTTTTATGTTCATTTCAGGGAGGGGCGAGGTGGCCCGCTTACGTTTGGCTGTGTCATGGAGCTCTTCTGCGGCTTACATTTTTAGTGTGTGAAGAGTAGTGATCAGGCACTACGGAAAGAAACAGCTTGGTTAAGCTATGTTTCGGGACCATTAAAGAGGGTTTTTGGTGTCAAACCTGCTTGAGATGTGTTTTGAATCCTTGGCCAACGAATATCTCAATATGTGTGCAAGTTTATACAGTTTTTTAGGAGGGGGCTGCAATGGTCCAGCTGCCTTCTAGAAGAAGGGATACCCACAGCGCCAGTTGATGAGATCTTAATTACATCTGCACCATATTTGGCATCACAATCATTTTTTTGTGTGAGGCAAACAGTTGAGGAATATCCCTGCAAATTTGATCTTCGTATATGGATAATTACTGGAAGTCTTAAACCATGCCATGATCTCTGGAAACTAAAACATAAATGACAGCTCTTTGATTCTCTCTGAATGAGCCCCCTCACTCCAGACTTCAAATAAAACATAAAGCAAAGGGATTTGAGAGTGAAACAAACTCCATTGATCTTCCAGCTTTCTTCTTAATTTTTACTAAACCGTTGGCTTAACACCAAAAAGATTTTTTGAAGCCGTCAAAACAGTCATTAATTCCAGCATGGTAAACCGAAATCCGGCACTGAATACTACTTAATATCTCCAAACCCTCTCCATTCATCGTCCAGCGAGAAGTTTAGCCACCAGTGGCCTCAAGCGTACCCTCACAAGCCTCCAAACATGTCTAAAATGACAGAGGGAAAGCATTATACATTTAGTTGCATGTTGAAAAACAGCAACGCTGGAAAGCGAAGCATAATATTTGTTCGATTCCTTGTGTGCTGTTTTTCCAGCACATAAGGATTCAATCTGTCCACTGCGGTGCAGTACAGACATATTTCATTTACATAAAGCCTTGTTGGGTTTTGAATCCATATCAATCATATCGTTTGGGTATCCCAGTGATATAAATGTGACATTGGCCATAAGGCCAAGCAGGATTGGAAGCAATCAGCTCGGGCTCAACCAGTACACCGATGCTAATGGTAAGACTCCGTCGCCTGCTGGTTAAATTGATATTCGGAGGACAAAAACGGGGTCCAGGACATGCTTTGCTTGAGTGTACAAATCCTGGATTGAACTCAAGGGGCAGCGCAAGACCCAGGATGACTGACGGCTCATTCTTTGCAAATCACTGCACAAGTGTGTGTCTGTGTGTGTGTGAACACGTGTATACGGTTTTTGAAGGCATAATGAAAAGTGGTGAGTGAGTGGACCATATCCATTGCTCTAAGTGGCTGGCTGGGGCCCGTCTAATTTAAGAGGGGATTAGGCTGGAGGAAGAATAGTGCAGCCGTACACCCTCCCTCTCTAATTGGAGATTGGTAATAGCCAGACTCTCATGAAACTGAGCTTTTTCATCTTACATTTTTGAGATAGATTTTAAACATTGTAAGGTTTGTCGTAGAGCTACCTAATCATTATAAATAAGCAACATGCAAAATCAACCTTTTCTTACCAGTTTTATTATGCTTGATTTTTCTTGTTGTTTTTCGGTCAAAACCTATAATGGAAAAAACAGAAACAATTTTATTAAATTTGAAAGCAACAAAGGTTGTAGTATTTAGTGCTTTGTCCCTTGATTTGAAACTGTTTGCAACTGTGCCTAAATGAATCAGCTTTGTCTGTATGTGTTGTGTAATTAAATTAATTATTGAGGAAGCAAATAAATGCATAAACAAATACAAGGCATGGAAACAGGGGCTTACACCATTTGTCACCTTTCTTCAAATCCGTGAACCAAGCATGAAAAAATGAACCCGGAGAGCTGAAAAGTTACTTCTAAAATGTTTCAAAAACTTTACTGGTTCGCCTTGAAACTTGTTGCTTGCTACTGGTCCACTATGTGCCAAAGTGAGTCCAAATAGATCATGCTCTTTGAACCACAGCCGTTAAATTATGGTGCAGAGTCAGCTCATGACTAAACTATTGGGAGGCAGATCACATAGTGCTTTATTCGGGTGGATCTTCCCTTTGACTGGGGATGGCAGCATAACTCACATTAATGGCTGAGAACTTTTTTTTTTTTACTAGGGGTGGGAAACTTCTGGAAGTTTATGTGAACTGCACAACATCTATGATGAGAGTGCAGTGCTGGTCTTTTGAGATCTCTCAAAGGGTTGAACACTTCAAACTGCTCTTAGAAGCCTCGTGAGCAGACCCAAACCAGCCCCAGAGAGCATGCACACAGAGAAAGAGAGAGAGGAAGAAGAGAGGGAGAGAGATGGAGACACAGAGAGAGAGAGAGAGAGAGAGAGAGAGAGAGAGAGAGAGAGAGAGGCGGAACTGGTGGAGCTAGATGAGTGCAAAAATCTCTCACTGAGAAACTCTAAATAAAAGAAATGGCCAAAAACTTGTGTTTTTAAAGATGTGTCTGATCGGATGAGATAAGACCATGACCAACCCCTTGCCCGCCCGCCTGCCTGCCTTTCCTTTTTTCTCTCCTTCTCTCCTTTCTGCGACTGAAATAAGGCACTGCTTTTTCCATCTGATTGAATGTAAGACTAAAAGAGGAGCAGCGTGAGTGTGCCCACTAGCTTTTAGTCAGTAGCCTAATAAGATCCTGTGGGAAGGGCCACTGTCAATCATCCAGCATCCTTTTTTCCCCCTTCTTCTCCCGCCAACACTGCTATGTCGTCCTGCACCACAGAACCAAGGGGCATGAAATAATTAGAGATCACCAAGTTACCACTGCTTTACACTTCATGCTTTATTTATTAATATTATTTTTTTTCTATAGGAAACATAGGCAGAGGGGGCTGTGCAGGGTTGATTTGCATGAGGGCGTTGGCATCTGAGAGGGGGCTTTCAAAAACATTTTTGAACTGCTTTTTTTGGGTGGGGAGGAAGGAATGGAAGTGTAACTGCAGAAATGTGTTTTGATTCTATTTTTGTCCTTACCTTGCCTACATGCATGATAATAGCTTATTACATTCAAATTTATTTATTTATTTATTTATTTATAGCGCTCTTAACAACAGTCATTGTCACAAAGCACTTTACATATAACCGGCCTAAACCCCCTAACAAGCAAGCCTGAGGCGACAGTGGCAAGGAAAAACTCCCTCTAGTAGGAAGAAACCTTGAGAGGAACCAAGACTCGAAGGGGGACCCCATCCTCCTCTGGGCGATCGGGCGCATGAACATTTAATGTACAAGCAATAGTTCAAGATGAGTTGTTAGTTATTTAAAGAAGCAAAGATACAAAGATAGTCCAAGGGATATTCCGAATCCCGGGTTGTTACTGGGCCACTTGCAGGACCCTCTCAGCAACATTAAGCTGAAATTAGTTCAGTATTGTGCTGCTAAGTCAGTAGACATCCATAGGATCCAATCCCAGTTGGTTTCATGATGATGTCTCCATGGAGTCCTGGTGCAGGTTCAGTCGGTCAGGATCAGCTCGGGAGGGTTGACAAAATCAAGCGTCAGCTCAGGGAATCCTGGTGAGTTCAGTTGGTCAGCGTCAACTTGGTAGGGTTGATATGGTCAGCGTCAGCTCGGGGCAACTCCATAGAGTCCCGGTGAGGGTTCGGTCAGCCAAGCGTCATCTTGGGATCAGCTCGGGAACAGCTCGGAAAAGGAAGAAGAGAGAGAAGAGAGTTAAGTGCCTTAACCTAACCTCCGGCAATGCTAGAGTAACTATGGCAGCCTAGCTAAGAAGGGAGAGCTGGAAGGTAACACAGACATGAGGGCTTCCAGGGGTCTCAGCATCACACCAAACCACCGTCTGCAAACTTGAGCGATCAGCAGAGTGGTGGGATGACAGCACCAATCCCCCCTTTCATTTTTAATCTCAAATGACCATGAACCCCCAGATCTCGCCTTTAACTAAGAAAAAGGGTCTTAAACCTTGACTTAAAAGCAGAGATTGTTTCTGAGCTCCGAACACTAATAGGAAGTTTATTCCACAATTGTGGTGCTTTATGAGCAAATGCTTTTCCCCCCACGGTAACTTTCTTTATTCTAGGTATTACTAAGAGACCTGCGTCTTGCAATCGAAGCGTACGCGTTGGATTGTAATTGCAAATGAGGTCACTCACATACTGCGGTGCAAGACCATTTTGAGCTTTATAAGTCAAGAGAAGTACTTAATAGTCGACACAAAATTTTACTGGTAGCCAGTGGAGTGAGGATAGAATTAGGGTGATATGATCACATGTGGGGTGTGTTTTTAATTTTTTTTTAGTATTGATATAAATCTTGTCTATATTTTGCTTGACATATGTGTGACTCTAGACTTTGTAGATATTGATGAGATTCAAGGGTCTTGAAATTATTTAACTCCAACCCTAATTGCAAATTAGTTGACTAACAACTCTTAATTTAGATTACAAGTAAGAATGTGAACTAGTATGTACAGTATGCACGTGTTTTCCCAGTTGACTACAAAGTGCTCAGGAACGTCACAACACATCAGCTTGAGTGATCACAGGGCCAACTCCCTAACCATTATACTGCACTTATATGTAGATAGCTTCCTGTAAAACATTGCATAGAAGTTGTTTGTAATTATTATTTTAATTATTTTAATTGGAATGTCTTTAAGGTTGATATTTTTAGCACTTTCTTAGTGTTTTCTAATCTATTCTTTTTTCTTACATTTTCATATTTACCTGTAAAGTCTTAGGAATGAACCAGGTTGTATTTTGCTACATTGCATTTGTGTAGCTATGCATGTGACAAATAAAATATCCTGAGTCTTGAATCTTGACATCTTAAGCTCATAGACGAAAACTTGCCCACAAACCAAAAGGCCCATAAACTCTACCCAACCTCCAGGTCTACCACCATTGCATGACCCTTATTCCCAAATTGTTCTAGAGAGACTGTCCTTGCAATTAGGAAATATCAGTTATACACAGATCAGCCATAACATTATGAACACTGACATGTAAAGCGAATGACCTTGATTAAATCATTATAATGACACCTGGCAGTGTGTGGTATATAATAGGAAGAAAGTGAACTTTGTCTTTGAAGTTCATGTGTTGGAAGCATTAAAAATGGGCAAGTGTAAGGATTTGAGCGATCTGAATAACAAAGGCCAAATTGTGATGGATAGACGACTGGATCAGAACATCTCCAAAACTGCAACTCCTAATGGATGTTCCCAATCTGCAGTGGTCAGAATCTTCCAAAGAAAGCAAACTAGTGAACTGGTGAAAGGGTCATGGGCAGCCAAAGCTCTTTGATGCATGTAGAAAGTGAAGGCTGACCGATGTTGTCTGATCCAGTAAAAGAGCTATAGCTCAAATCGCTGAAAATATCCATGCTGGTTCCCTAAGAACGGTGTCAGAACATACTGTACAGCACTCACAGTTTGTTTGGAATGGGGTTGTGTTGCTGCAAACGTACTCAATATTAGGCTTGATGTGTATGTTTAAGTAGAGTTATCAAATACTGGTGCAGCATGTGTACAAGCTTTTGATGAAAGAGATTCCTGCCACTATGGTGGCTTTGAAAGAACGTTTCTCTTCCGGAGAGGGTGGAGGAAGAAAAAGAGAGACAGGGAGGGAGGTAGGAAACAGGTTTCGTTTATTGTTAAACACATATGGAGTAGAGGTAGAACCCAGCACAGAACTGAGAAGTGAAATATTAATAAGGTATCGAGAGAGAGAGAGAGAGAGGACAACTCAAATGTTTGTCAGATCAACATTTAGTTGTTCGATGATTTTGTTATGTTCAAAGTGTGACGGACGGAGGTGGAGGAGGAGGAGGAGGAGGAGGAGGAGGCAAAGCCGGAACCAACCAGCCCATCCCAAAACAAAACAGGACGGGGATTTACCGGCATCTGCATGTGAATGGCACCACGTGAGTGCGGCGGCTCCCAAGCCGCTCTGGCGGGGGCCTGCTGTAATTGGTAAAGAACAATGTCAGAATAGGGTTTGGTGAGTAAAAAGAGCTCCACGGGAGAAGAATATAGCAGCTACACCTCTCAAGGTGAGGAGCGTGACGTGCAGGAGCTGGCGTTTTACGTGCGCCGCGGGAGAAGGCAGCCTCCGCACTCATTACGGACACCAAACAGCCCCGCTTCTCCTCAGGCATGAGCAATGCAGCCGCTGCCAAACGAAAATCCATTTACATGAGCCGAAACTCCATCCAGCCCTCTTCCCCCTCCTCCAGTACCACCATAAATCACAACCATATCAAAATATTCAACTGAAAACAGAGCTCGGATTGGAGCTGGAAAACACTGAAGTCTGCAGAATGCCATGAGCCAACGTCAACATGTCACCAACCCACATGTCAACAATGAGACCGTCTCTGCAGCTGCTACTCGCCTTCCAGAAAGGAGTCTGTCTTCTGTCTTTCGTCCTTGTCTTCTGTAGGGAAGGATCCTCACGGCTTAATGACCCTGATGCCTGGCCTCAATGCAGAGGCTGTGTTTTTCCTCCTCTTTTCCTGTGCCAGTCAGTGGGCACCTCGCTGGCAGGAGCAGGGCAGTGCCAGCAGGGCCAGGAGTGCCAGCCTGAGGAGAGTTCAGTGAGACGGGCCCCAGAGGGTCATTCCTGGACTGGCAGGAGATCAAACAAACAGCACAGTGATGGTTATGCCTGTTTGTAGGGTTATATGGGGGGTTAGGGTCACTTCTGATCTGGTTCCTCAGAGAGGGAGATGACAGAGAGCGAGAGAGAGAGAAAGATGATGGTATGTCCCTCATCTCTTCTTGGTCTACAGTTCTTGTTACAGCTAATGGAAGGTGTGACGTTGGATCAGAAATCCAGAATAGCTCTAGATGTGATAATATGTGTGGTCTTGTATATATACAGCTATACAAGATTTTACAGATCATACAAGTAAAACATGAAGTGAAATGTAGCCTTGTTATTTCCTCTGACTGTATAAGTGTGTAAATGAGTGATTATTTGTCACTGGGAACACAGCACAGCACACAGTGTGCCTCAACGAAATGTGACCTCTGCATTTGACCCATCTGTAAAGGAGCAGTGGGCAGCTGACATGTGAAGCTTGGAGATGATATCTTGCTCATGAGTACCTCAGTGGTACCTTTACTGGTCCGAAATTTGAACCTGCGACCTTCCGGTCATGGGGCGAGCTCTCTAACCGTTACGCCAACCGTTATGCCAACTACCAACAGTGCCAATGCAAATAATTTCACTGAAATTCAAGCAAATAGATACATTTATGAAAATGCCAACCTATATGTTATAAAAATTCTATCTGCTCAAAAATGAACATTATGGGCTGGTTTCTGGAGCGTAGATTAAGCCTAGTCTTGGACTAAGTTGCACTACCGATGAAAATTTACCATACAAACTAGTCTAGGACTAGTCTTAACCCTTGACTAGAAAATTGGTCCAATAATTATAATAAATGCAGTATTGTGTTATGATGAACACAATTGTGACCCTCCATGGCAAAACCAGTCGCTTGTCGCAACGGAGGTTTCCAAGAAAAACGACCGTTTATGTTGCGTGGGGTAAAATTTTGGATTTTTTGTTTTTAGTGTTTTGAAACAGTGAATGGTCTGTACTGTACTGCTGTGAATAAATTTCACTAAGTTGCACTACCGATGAAAATTTACCATACAAACTAGTCTAGGACTAGTCTTAACCCTTGACTAGAAAATTGGTCCAATAATTATAATAAATGCAGTATTGTGTTATGATGAACACAATTGTGACCCTCCATGGCAAAACCAGTCGCTTGTCGCAACGGAGGTTTCCAAGAAAAACGACCATTTATGTTGCGTGGGGTAAAATTTTGGATTTTTTGTTTTTAGTGTTTTGAAACAGTGAATGGTCTGTACTGTACTGCTGTGAATAAATTTCACTGAAAAACTTACCCTTTCCATCCTAAAAACGTGACTTTCTTGAGATGAGAAATTCAATTCCAGCAGAATGTTAAAAGTTTCTGTTTTGACCGCTCTACTTCAACATTTATGGTAAATCTACTCGTTGACTTGTGAAGATATTTCTCCGGAATCCATCTCCGTCTCCCGAGTTCAGTTAACCTAACGCAGGTAGGCTAACCGTGTGGCTGTGAATGCAGCGTAGGCTACCGTAAATATAAACATAGCCGCCACCGCACCAAGCATCTGTGAGTGCTACATCGATAGTCAACTTCAAAGGCAGATATCTCCGTTTCTCACTTGGCGTGACAGGAGGAACCCGAATCATTTAAATGTTGATATCTCAGTCATATGTCGCCCGATTCATTCGATATAGGTATCGTTTTGAAGCTTGATTTATGCCCTTTCAGGAAAACATAAGAACTCAATTTTGAAAATTTGCGACAAGCGACTGGTTTTGCCGTTGAGGGTCACAGATCAGAGTTATCAAACGTGGAATTTCATAGTATAGAGGTTTTGTCACTTTTTCTCAATTATCTCATTTCTTTCTCCACAATCATTAGAAAGGAGCCTCTGAGGAATACTTACCAGGCCTTCTTCCTTTGATTTTTCTAACATTTCTAAAAACATTTTTCATTATTATAAACTCTCCTTCTGCCTCTGTCCCCGAATACCTCTCTCTCTCCCTCTCCCTCTTGTTCGCTTACTGTTGCTCCTCACACAGTTCTTCATGTCACCACTCTGTCCTCTTTGATGAAGGGGGATTAGCCGTGACTACTGGAGCATCACACACAGACAGAGTCAGACAGAAACACACACACACACACACACAGAATGTGTTCTAATGAGACTGATCTGTGTCAGTGCAACACACATGCTGGTAGTGATGAAACCAGTCGGCTTCAGAGGTCAGAGCCCTGCTCTCCTCCTCTCCCACTGAGATGTTAAAGGTTCACTTCAACAACACACTTGAGGGTTCAACAGGCAAACTCCTACTTGCCACACTGCATAAGCGTTAATAAAGGTGTTTTCTGATGGCCCTTAAAACCTCCTTAATGGATGGAGGTCTTAACACGGCAACAAGAGTGATAAAAAGAGAACACTCCCACTTAATAATCAATTTATCAACATTTCTTTCACACCAGCCGTATTAAGGGCGCAGCCTCGCCAGGGAGTATGTTTACACAGCCAGGGCCCTCAGGACGGTTCCTCCTTGGAGATATTAAGAGCACCCTGAGGGCGTTGGGCTGTGGCCCTGAACAGCCAACGTGCATTGACAGATGCTGAGGAAGCGGTTGGAAGTGAGCCCAGGGCGAGGCGTCTGGGCCGTGGAGCGGAGACCCCGAGGGCCTACCTGCACTCTGGTGCCAGCACTGCAGACAAAGAGGGTGTGGGAACTCCCTCCCTGTTTCTCATGCACTCAACAGTGCGTATATGAAAGAAGAAACCACAAGTGAAAAATGTTTTGGTGCATTGTTAGCAGTGCTGGGGCGAAGGAAACTACTTTTTAACTACTTTTTCCGCAACTTATCAGTAGTGAAGCTACCTTTAAAATACTGTAGCTTTAAAGGAGCTATATGTAAGAAATTTATGGCAAGAAAGAAATGAACCTAATGTGTTACCAGAGATTAAGGAATCATGTGAATTTTAAATATTGATCTCACTGACAAAATTAGTACAGGCAGAATATTCGTATTTAAAAATTTAATTTACAGCCTGCAAATCGTGTTAATGTTTTGGTTTTGTGTTTTAGCTGGTAACACCACCCACCGCTATTGGCCAATCACAAAGCTAGTAGCATTTTGGCATCCAGGTTGCCAGTTACCACTGAGCTGCAGCTACAAGCATTCTTGATTACAATACTAAAACTAAAAGGCCTGCTATGACTCTTAAAAACGTCTTGACAAAAACAAAAACAATGCGAGGATCAGCAGAGGAGATGCCTTTGTAAGATGGAGACAGCTGAAAGCAGAGGAGAATTTGAAGACAGATGCCAAAGTGGCTAATTTTTTCCTTGGATGTAGCCAAGGTTGGCTAACTTGTATCACCACTAGACGTAAAGATGTATTCAAAATATTTCAAATATTTTCAACAGTTGAATAACGTTATTCATGGGTCATCTAACTGACTGAATTGTTTGAGAAACAAAAATGGTGACTTGTGATGGCTCACATCAGCATCATATTACGCTGAGACAGTGTGGTAACAGTGTAAACATTAGTATGCTAATTATGGCAATACGAAACACTAGACACTAGATTGACCAAATATGAGGATCCGCCAACCTATCTGGCAACCTTGAGTCTGGGGAGGAGGGGGAGGGGAAACAACATGCTACAGTGTTTTGAATTTGACTGCAGTACCAGTTTTGGCCACAATCTTACACAATCAAAAACTCCTTTTGTACAAATGGAGTGGCATTACAAAAAATTCTCTTGAAAGCGAGTGATTATTATCATTGTGAACACACCACAGCACAGCATACTGTGCACCACAATGAAATCTGTGACTGGCAGTGGGCATCTAACATGCTTGGAGATGGTACCTTGCTCATTAGTACCTCAGTGGTACTTTTACCGGTCCTGGGATTCGAACTGGTGACTTTCTGCTCACAGGGTGAACGTCTTGACCGTTACGCTATAAAATGCTCGGCTTTTTACAAAAATGTGTTTTCTACTACTAGGTGTTTCTGATTGATGTTGCATTGCTAGAAGTGGCTACCGTGCACCTGTAGCACACATTGCATTACAGTGCACTCTCAGTACCTTTGAGATGGAGTCAGAGGATGGAGTCTTTCTTGGCAAAAACAGAAGCAAGAATTGTATGGCCGAGAAATAGCTTTGATGGAGCTAGCTGCTTATTCTCTACAGCATGTAGTGTAGATAACTGCTGTATTACAACAGTAGCCTGTCTGTAGCTTAACTACTTTTATCTTCTATAGCTTGTAGCTTAGAAAGCTACAGTTTAAAAGTTGCTTCCCCTGCACTGCTCATTAGTGCCAACGGCGGGTCCTGGAAATGCTAGAATCAGAATCAAGGCCTTTCTTTCAACACGTGTCAGCTGGTGCAGTAAGAGAGAAACAAAGGAGGAGAAATAAAAGAGAGAGAGGACAAACAAAGCTGTATTGGAGAAGGAAGGGAGGAAGTAGAGGGTGGACTGAAAAAGAAAATTAAAAATATAAAGGCAAAGTGGCGATGAAGAGAAATGGGATGAGAGAGAAAAAAAGATGAGAGGATACAGATAGAGAGAGAGTGCAGAAAAGAAGAAAAGATATATGTAAGCCAGGGTTTGTGAGTGATTGATGAGGTGGATATAGGGAAAGTCCCGTCTTTTTTCTGGGGGGTCTTAAGGTGCAACGCGATCGGTTCCACAAGGAGTTATGGATTAGACTTGGCCTGTGCTGACAACACAGACATCATAGAATTGGAAAACAGCCCAAAACAATTAAAGGAATACAACTGGCTTTATTTCAGCGCTGGCCCCATTAGTGTTTTTTTGGGTGGAGTATTTCTTTAAGAGTCTTTACACAGGACTAACTATCCTTCCTCCAAGAACAACTCCTGAAAGAAGCACTTTTCTGGAATTTTCCAGAAAATTCCCCAGAGAATACGCAAAGAAAGCGGGTCACTAGGACCAAATTAATTAATATAGAATAATTTTAAAGAGACAACACTGAGTCTCTTTTCTCACAACTGGAGATGTAGAGGAGATAAAATAAAGGAGCGATGAGAGTAGCTGTGCTCTGAGACTGAGCAACGTGGCACTTTCTACACATATACACTGCACACTTCCACTGATCAGAGATCAATGTGTTTCTTCAGGGCCAAATCTTCATCTGTGCCATTACTCTCTGGGTCAGAGATGTTTTTAAGACACGCAGACACACACATTCTCACACACACACACAAAAGATTACAACACCATAATGAGCTCCAGACTCCGAGTCAAGTTTTAATTGGGAGAGAGTGTTTGCCATCATTTTGAGGGAGTTCGACAAGCCAAAGTGTTTAGAAAAAGTTAGGATGCTCCAAGCTCATCTACAGAACGATAATAATATGGATATGTGTGTGTGTATGTGTTCATGTATGTGGGCATGTTTTCAGATGGTTGTGAACATTTTTTAAATAATTGTCTGTTAAATCTAAAATTTGATATTGATCTCCATAAGGAAAAAAAAACATTTTTTAGGAAAAGTAAAATGTCAAATTTGTGGTTAGTTACTGGGGTTAAGGTTAAGTGTTTCTGGAGTGTCATTTATATCTTATCATTATGTGAGTCAAAGGAAAAACCTCACAAACATAACAAGACATGACTGTGTGTGTAAGGGAGGAGTTGTTGAATACAAAATGTCTACATAGAATTGCAATGTACTGCGTAAGTGTAGCAATTTGTTGTAATGCTCGATGGACAATTTGTTGTATAACTAGCCAACACCACACTCCACTGAGTCTAGAAAATGCCAAAAAAAATCTCTTAACAGCATTTTCCCTCTCATTTCTCTCGTTATAGAATTTATATTTAGATTAGCAAAAGCTGCATCTCCCCTCATTGGCCTTGTCAGCCCTTGTCTAGATGTGGCAGCATCTACACTTGAAACAATTCAGCGATCACACTCGCCTTAACAAAGCCAGTCAATGTTGGAAACAGCTGCTATTCTCATCCAACTTTCAAAGCAGGATGGGGAGTCAGAGAAAATCACAAACAAGTAAGGTGCTCAAAGGTTTTTTGTGTGTGTGTGTGTTCCACGTTTGGCTGTCAGGTTTGACATGAACCTGTTTCCCCTTTCTGCGCTGATTGCGTTTATATTTTTATCCCATGTCTAAAAATGAATATTTCAGTGTTCTTTTAAAACATGTCAGCGAGGGCCTTTTGAAGCTGCAGTCTTCCACTGTGCGAGTGTGACACTGCAGGAGCTGCGCTGAGATCAAACTCCACCTCTGGGGAAAAAACATGAAAAGCCAATATGAGCAGCGGACCAGTTTACCTGCGCGGACGCCACATTGTCACCAAATTTAAAAAATGTTTAAGCCGAGAAGATTTCTGCGGGTCTCGCAGTCTGAACGTGTTATTTTTGTAACTTCTTTTTAGGGATCTTTGTTATCTATTACACTGCATATCTGAGTGTGGAAAAAGAGCATCTCTTCAGTCTGTTGGTGTCAGTGAGAAGAAAACGTCTTGTTTTTCTCACTCAGTCTTTTTGTATGACATACACACTCAAATAAGTAAAAATACACTGATTAGATAATGTAGCTCTATTTAATTACCTGTAATGCATAATATGTGTGTTTGTGTGTTATATGCTTATATGATGCATGAATTAATACACATACGAATACGTACACATTATGTAGTTCTTAGTTCTACATAATACATAATACACTATATTTGTACACATATATATATATATATATATATATATATATATATATATAGGTTGATAGATAGATAGATAGATAGATAGATAGATAGATAGATAGATAGATAGACAGATAGATAGATAGATAGATAGATAGATAGATAGATATTTTTTCCTCCACACATCAAACACACACATCCTGATCTTGTTCACCACCTAAAAACATCCTAGTAATTACTGCTGCAGTGGACTTTTTAATTCAAGCGGTGGGTGACAGAAAATTACAAGGTGCAAACATGTATTTGTGCGAGATTGTTTCATGTGGTCAACAGCAAAGTGAGATTGTATGTTTTCACTGGTGCACAACTGCGCGTGTGATATTTAGCGCTGAAACCAGGCTGTGTAAGTGTGTGAGGCACGTGTGTATGTGTGTGTGAGATATTAAGCTACCATGAGTTTCGTGCCGTAGAGAATGCCAATACAGCCTTAAGGTGCGGAGTTCCCCTTTCAGAGATCACACACACACTCCAATTAACTCTTACTACCTACACCTGTGATGAGAGAGAAGGGAAGAGACAGAGAGAGGGAGAGTCAGAGAGAAACACCTGAACAAGAAAAAAGCAGTAGAAAATGATCCGGTTAAAACCATGTGAAAGGGGGAAAACACTGCTTTTATGAGATATTAATTGTTTTTTTCCCAATTGACAAAAGTGACAAGATATCTACATATGACCTGGACTCAACAAAAATGCAATAAAAATAATCAGAAATGCCTTATGGTTTGTAGGAGCATGCAGAAAAGAAGAATGCAATTAGGATTCATTGTAAACAATATCCAAAGCGGCGCAAATTAAATCTCATTGTAAAAGGCTGCTGTGTAATGTACAAAAATAAGTCAAAATTGAACTTTCTACATAATCATAATTGGGTAATTTTCTTAACAATTCCATGATGCTACTTAAAACCTTTCCCGGTCCCTTTCAGCGAGGCAACGCCACAGCATCGGCGGCTGTCTTTTGTGTACCACGAGGCACTGATGTGCTTTCAGTTTCCATGCCAACAGACTTTCATCTTTCATCTTTCTTACCAGCTCATCCTACGCTTCAGATGAATTAGGTTTGTTACAAATTCTTTTGAAGTGCAGAGGCAACCCCCCAACCCCAACCCCACTTCAACCAAAACAAAACAAAAAAAGGGGGGAGAAAAAGAAGACAAAACAGAAGAGTGGTTGTATGTAAGCCAATAATCAACGGCGGTTTCGCCCTCCCCGGGCCGACCAATGGCATTATGGACAGGAAATCTCCACTTCATTTCAATTTGGGATGTTCTTCAGCCACTCCCCGCATCCTCTCTCTCTCTCTCTTTCGGGCGGCACGCGTTGAAGTGCGGCCCACTATTCAGCTCCATTATGGAACCCGGGGCTCCGTCGAGATGCATTGTGGCAATGTAATGATCTCCAATTACGCTGATGCAGGAACTGTAGGGAGATGACGGCAAGGCGAGGAGGGCGAGGGGGGCATAACTCTCCAGAACAAAGACTGATCTTTGGAAGAACTTCCATGTCCACGCAGATGCATCTCTCCAAAGACGAGGAAGGAGAATTACACCTCTGGACCGGAGAGAAGTCATTTCACGAAGCTACCCTTTCGGATGTAGACGGCCTTACAGAACATCTCAGGGAAGAACGGCCACAGCCTTTGAAGAGTCTCCCTGACAAGCCTGTTTTTCGAAACCTTGTCTTCCAGACGTAATTTTAATTTCAGGCTTGTTTCTGATGTTTTCTGCTGAGTGGATGGTATTTCACAAAAGTGAAAAGGGAGCAAATTCAAAGGGCATGCATTACCAGAATGGGGCTTGTTGATGAGGCAGTTGCAGGCTTGTTGACGTTGCAATGCTTGAACTAGCCTTTTAACAACAGACATTTCTAAGTTTCCTCAGAACTTTCAACGTGGTGTGCAGCAAAATTCAAACAGCTTATATTTTGGGAAAAGTGGTGGTCACAATTGCAAAATGCACAATATTAGGACAAACTTTATTTTAGCTTATCCCCCCCACCCCCTCCACCACACTTTCCAACTCATGAAAGTTTCATCATCCCATACAGCAAGCCTACAGACTCTCTCCCCCCCCCCCCCTGTCTCTTTGTAAGTCCCTTAGAGAGATGCCATATCTATCGCTGGTGACATCAAGGTGTCTCACACCTTTGGGTGCCCTTTTGAAGTTCACTCGACTGGAGAAAGCAAAGAAATCAACAATATGTCAGAATAAAACACTATCGAAGGGCTGGAATATAAGTGAAGTATCAGGGTCTTCGGGGTGGAGAGAAAATAGAAGTGGGAGGGGACGGGGGGCAACTGACTTTGAAGGCAGGAAACAATGAAAAGGATGTTGGAGAAAACGAGAGGAATAAAAGGAAGCTTTCAGTCTGTCTCTGAAGTACAGCTGAGAGAGACAGAGAGAGAGAGGAAGAGAGAGGAAGAGACTGCACCAAGCACCTGAACAAGAAAAAAAGCAACGGAAGATGATCCCGTTAAAATTGCACTAGGGATGGGGAAAAAACTACTTATGAAAAGACAGCTGATGCACTTCTGCAAGTTTCGAGTTCCTAAAGGCCCCAAACTTTCTTCTCTGGTGACATTAAAAACATTGTCTGCGCAGCCCATTAAAAATCTTGTTCTATTTGTTTGTGGTGCAGAATGTTAGCGAGCTTGTCTGATTACAGCGAGGTCTCCTCTCAGCGCATGTTGTGTGTGGAGAGAATAAAGCGATCTGCTCTCTAAACACTTTTTAATTAGCATTTAAAAGAGTGACAGCATATGGGCACGAGAAACAGCTATTATCATAAGAATAGCGTGCGTAGCTTGTCCCGTGGAGGGAGCGAGCAGGCCAGAAAAATGTGACGAAATGTCTTTCCTCTCATTTATTTACAATGATCATAAAACAGGTTCTAATTTAGAATGCGTTTTGTGTTCAATGCATTCAATTTGCTTTTTAAAAATAGGAATAGTCTCAAAATACAATTACTTTATACTTAATTATGAATTCAGATTTCAGAATTAATTAGCCTGTAAAAATGTACTTTTTGTACATGACACTTTTTCACAAACCACAAACTGACTAAATAGATTTTTTATTAACACTGTGGTTTGATGTGTTGAAAATTTAACCTTTAAGACTTTTTATTTTATACATTTTTTATGTTTTCGTTTTACTTTTACTTTAAATTGTTTCTATATAATTTCTCTAAAGCACATTAAATTACTGTGTTAATTAATGTATATGATGTGATCGTGTGATATATAAATGAATTTGCCTTGCCTTATAGCTGTTATTTCTCCCATTTCATTCAAGTTAAAAATATTTCTAGAATTTTATCGTATTAATACATTACGAAGAATGATGCCTGTGTTTTTTTACTTAAGAATTCATGCCAACATATGAATAACAGTGTGATTGATTTATTTAGGTTAATCTTTCTTTGGCTTCTGAGCATTCTCCGCAGTGCAGAATTAACTGGGATCCAGAGTGGCGGTGGGAGTCCTGGAGTGCACGAAGGCCGTAATGAAGTACATGTGAAAAGCATGGCTGGACTACTGTCCTGGATAACACGGGGCTAATTGGAGATTGGTCACGGCCCTAGAATGTTTGACTGTAATATGAAAGGCCACTCTGCACACAGAGAGATGATCTCCCTAAACCCAGAAACGGCAGTTGAGGCGAGATTAAACCCATTCAGCACACGAGATGAGCCCAGCTGGTGTGTGCCTAGTGCGTCTGTGCATCTGATTTTTTTTCCACAGCATCTCGATTTGTAAGAATCTTTTTTGCTGTCTCTTAGCTTGATGGATTGTATGTTCTTTCAGTGACCGAACCACTGATAATTTGGGTTTTTTTCTAACATATTACACACTTGTGCTGTCGGATAAGAGCAAAATCAAAGGTGTAAGAATAACTTATGCATATGAAGACCCCTTTTTCCATTTTCTCCATAACCCAACTGACTCATTAACTTCAAAGCAACTGATAGGAGTTTTAATTAAGAGCAATGTGGCACAGAGGCACAGATAAGCTCTCTGCCTTTCCTTTCTCTTGCACTCCCATATCGGAAATGCGCTATGTCTTTCCTCCGATGATGAACATTCATGATTGGCGATCGTCAGCAATCCGGGCCACAAAGCAGCACCAATCTATTTGCACCTTGCTCGAGCCCTCTGTCAACAGGCTCAGGCATCTTTTGTGCCAGTTTTTAGTTATTTGGATCCCCATTAGTGCTAACAATAGTAAGAGGTCCTCTCACAATAGTCACAGTGTGCAAATACAACACAATCTGTACCGCATAATATCTCTATTGAGACGCTAGAGGTCTGCTTTCCCTGCCCTACTGCACCTGAGTCAGCATGTGAAGGGTTTGGTAATTAGCACTGCGAACACTACAATGTGAAGTTTTGCAGGCCTTTATGGTAGAGAATATGAGCTTGCTTTTGTTAACACAACCCCACTGAAAGAGTAAAGGTTAGGGGCAAGGTTCCATTGTACCTTCTTGTCACTGTTGTGGTACCTTTAAAGGGACATTTTGCATCTCAAGTCATTGCAACAAAATTGTATTACTCTGAACTTTCTAATTAAATTTCAGGTGATACAGTTTTATACTTAACCCCTTAATACAATTGGCCTAATTGATATAAATTCAAATTTAAATCTCTGAATTAAAAAAAATATATTAATTAATATTTTTGCACAAAATGTAGTGATGGAGAAGTTCTTTTTAAACTGTAGCTTTTGTAACCAACAATCTTCTTGTGATTTAAAGTAGCTAAGCTACAGCTAATCTACTGCTTTAATATACAGTAGTACTTAGCTACAATACAAACTACATAGAAAAAGTAGCTATATTGAAGCAGTTTCAATCAGTAAAGCTTACATTTGGGCTGTAGGATGTTGTGGTACAATGTAGTTTTTAGTAAGTGGAAATGTTACAGCATTTTAAAAGCAACTTCACAACTGATAAACTGCCAAAAAAGTAGTTTTTGCTAATCGCTAATTTTAGCTAGTTACTTCCAAACACTGTGAAAATGTATATTAAAATGTATAATATTTTTATATTACAAATCTTTAAAGGGAACAAAATGCACAATTATACACAGAAAAGTACAAATTGTTGGTAGTAGTTTAGCCTTATGACTTCATATGAAATCCACTGCAACACCATACGCTCACTTACAGTTATTACTTACATACTTACATAAGACTTGTGCTTGGAAGTCAGAGACATTCACATCATCATACTTAACCAAAACTGCACAGTTAATGAAAACAAAAGGTACAGCATACTTTGTTAGCTACATTAGCCTTCCTGGCTTCCTGGAGACTTGAGAGTTTAAAGAAGAACTTCCCCAGCCGTTACTCTTCCTTCTTCTCTACCTTATGTCACAGTTACAGCGTTTGCGTAATCCCAATCTGAAACTCGTCTGGTAAATGCTAGCCGGTGTCTGTGCAAGCCCCGAGGCCTTATGCACACAATTGGCATTTGAGAGTCCCCGCGGAGGGGCAGCGTGGCTGTCTGGTCCCCAGGGTGGATCTGATTCCCTGCCAGCGTGTGGAGGTGAGGAGAGACCCCGACTTGAATACTCCCCCCACCCACCACCCACTGCTGGGATCAATAGCAACCCAAGCAGAGGCCGCTCTAACCCAGAGGGAGGCCTGCGCAGCGGCCAGATTAATTGCAGGCTACGATGGAGCAGCACACCATGAGAACACACCGCTTACAGGCAGGCAGAGGCACACACACACACAGTAAGCAGACAACATCCATCAGCATGCAGGATCCCAGATGAACATCTACACCCCCCTGGAGGTGCAGCTTCTTTGTCTCCAGGTAGCCGAGACCTGGCAAGCGGCCCACCGCCTGCCTCTTTCATGTGGGTGAGGGGAATTATCTCCCTTTATGCGTCTGTGTGTGTGTGTGATTCATTCAGAGGTAGCTTCCATATCTGTGTTCTGGAACAGGGCCAGCCACCTGTGAGCTTTGTGGCTGAGTGTGTGTGCGTGTGTGCTCGTGTGTGTGTGTTTGTATGTGCGTGGATCCAGTGTACAGCTACTGAAGGGTCTCTAAAAGCAGAGTGCACAGAATCTCGTCTCACAGCCTGCAGGGTTAAGAACTAAAGGCAAGCACTGAAAAGTAACCCCAAATAACATCCAGGTTCACCTTAATTTGCACATGCACGTGTGCATGTGCATGTGTGTGTTCCCCTTTTCCCCCATTTGCACAATTAAGAATATGGAAGGTACCTGCCCAAAGTGCACAGGCCTTTACTTTGAGGTGACATTAATGACTGGTATTTCCCCTGATCTTCAAAGAAAGCTGCAGAAAGTGTCTTTTAAAAACGAGGTGAGGTATCAGCGGAGATCCCCGTGATGAAGCGAGGCTGAGTTCACCTGCGCTCAAGCATTTCCATTTGTCTGAACACATATTTTGTTTTTGGCACTATCATTTAGGATCATAATCTTATTTCCATCAAGGCCATCAAGGCAAAGTGCTCATATAACATTTGCCTTTGGTATGAGTTGCAGGAGTCTGGAAATTAATTCGAGAAAGGTTGCACAATATTCTGTTTCAGCACTGTCAAGGTGATGTGCGCAAATTAAATTGAACACATGTATGTCATGGTATAACTTTTTTGCGGCTTTAAGCCAAAGGAACACTTGCCCTCGCGATCTCCTCATGAGAAGTTTCATAGAGCCATTATTTTTATATATACCACCTGCATATCATAGAAAAAGTATTGGAATGCCAATTTTTCTCTATATTGTAACACTCATTTCAATTGAGTGGAATCCATATAATTTAATCAACGTTACCCTTCCTTTGTAGAGGGACTACGCACATAAAATTGTTTCATGTGAAATGCAATTATTGCAGTTGTTTAACGCTTAGGGTGGTGACCCCATGATTAGAAGGTTGCCGGTTCAAATCCTGGACAGGTAAAGGTACCACTGAGGTACTCATGAGCAAGGTATCATTACCAAGCACTGCACCCTGGGCGCTGCTTGTCAACTGCCCACTGCTCCTTGACAAATGCACAAATGTCTCTTTTCGTTGTGGTGCACTGTGTGGTGTGTTGTGTTTTGTTCACAATGAAGAATTTCACATTCAATCACTTGTATCATTATACTGCTATTCATAGAAGCAGGGAGAAACCTGATTAAATTCATTTAAAGAATTAATAGCAATTGATAATTCTGACATAAGTCTTATATAAATATGATTTTACATATATGTAAGTGCAAAACACTTACTTTTACCAACATATCTGGAAATGGTCACTGCAAATACATAAGATCAAATGCACAATTAAAAATAAGACATGTATCATAGAGGTCTCAGTGCCAGGTCTGCAGATAATGCAGGTTTTCATCACTTTCCCAAAAAGCACAGAGTGTGTATCTATAAGATCTACACCTGTGACCCCGGCTTCACTTCCACCCATCTGTTCTCGCATGGTGTGTTCAGTGCAGGCCTGCAAGGTGACAAGTGGCCCCTATAGCAGCACCACATGGCAGCTCAGGGCTGTTTATTTGGGATTTTGGGCTGTAGGCGCTGCAGTGGCATGAATGCTCCCACATCAGCTCCTCACAAACTGCAGACCTAATGCAGAAAAGCAGAGGCTCTCCTGAGATGTCAAAGCCTTTGGTGAGTGTGTTTGGATTATGAGAGAAGCAAGTACCCCAAACATGGCCTTGTCTCTTGGTGCCAGCGCCTAAGTGGTTGGGGGTGTTGAGGGATGGAGAGGGGATGGTTTTGAGGGGGTTGTGAGGACTCGATTGTCTCTAGAGAGACCAGAACACCTGAGATTTTGTGACGTAGTGAGGACAGCCCCGCTTATGGAAAACATGCCTTAATGAAAATGAAAAATGATTCATTTTTGTTAAAAGATTTGCTTTTGGGGATTAATGTTATGGTTTGGGTAAGGTATAGTTTTAGGTATAGTATTATTAACAACTAGTCATTAAAAATACCTCACAAATAGCAAGAAACAATCCTGTTTTACTCTCTGTGGCAGTTCACGTCTAATCATTGTGATCAATATATACCCCATACATGAAAGGGTGTGTGTTTGTGTGTGAAGCAAGACTGACCCTTGAAAGGCAGTGAAAGAATATTTGATGTAATCACTGAGGTACTTATGAGCAAAGTATCATCACCAAACACTGCACCCTGGACGCTGCTCGTTAGCTGCCCACTGCTCCTTCACAGATAGGTTAAATGCAGAGATCTCATTTCGTTGTGGGGCACTGTGTGTTGTGCTGTGTTGTATTCACAATGAAAAATTTCACATTCACTCACTTTTATTATTATACTGCTATTCATAGAAGCAGGGAGAAACCTGATTAAATTGATAATTCTGACATAGGTCTTATATAAATATGACTTTACATATATAGATTTGCAAAACACTTACTTTTTATGTTTACTCCAGATGTACAACATACGTCTGTGTATGTGTGGGTTTGTATGTGACTTTTCTTGTAGCATGAGTGGTAGCAATGCAGGTGCAGACTGTTCTTTGTCATACTTTTACTGTGAAAATATATGTAATAACTGAGAATGATGCTTGATTGCATATGGCTAAATTCTTCACAATCATAAAACCAGATTGATTTGATGGCGCATAATAAAATCTTGTGATTGACTGGCGTCAATGAAATTTGCCATCATTTGGAAACATCAAAGAGAAATGCTTTATTGATTGCTGCCTGGTCACTATCCTCCTCAGAGATAGGCATCTATCTAAAGAAAGTCTCTGCGCTTTGATGTGAGTGTCTGGGTCTTACATCAGAGCCAGGGTCAACAACCTTGAAAGGCAAGCCTATTAAGAAAAAGTAACAAACACATCTCGCTTTTACAGCAGGAGTAGCAAGGACAAATTTCCTCTATCAAATAAACATCATTTGAATGCTTGCAGGAGAGCAGTGGTTAAATTAACCTGTTGTAGACTTGAGATATTAGCCCCTACACAATTATGCATCTTTGGTGATTAAACAATGTAAAAACAATTATGCTCATGTGTGAGGTGTGTCTGTGTGTGTGTGTGTGTGTGTGCGTGTGTGTGTGTGTGTGTGAGAGAGAGAGAGAGATCTACAGAAAAGGTCTAAGTAAGTCGGCACATCAAAGCCTAGATGAAGCCCTGGTCTTCCTGCTGGATAAGGCCAGTAAACTACTCTACACTATTAAAGCCCCAGTCTACCTTCATGCGCGTTATCTTCATGGCTGTTAAGCAGCCTCCTCTCTTCCCCTTCTCTGGGTCATATCCAAAAAACTCTTAAAAAGACGGAGAAGAGATCATTACCACCACCAAACCTGTGCAAGTCCATTTCCAGCCTGCCCAGGGCTGTTTTACTTCTCCCCATCTGAAATTAAGAAATGATCACTGCAATAAAAGGTGGAGAGAGACAGATGAGGTGGAATTGCCAAGATACCGGATAAACGGATATTTGATTTGACGTACATTACTAAAACATCTCCCTCCGATGTGATTAAGCATTAATATGTAATCCTTAAGTATTTTCACAAAGTGGCAGGGATCCAAAAAGGTGACTGTGAAGTGCACAGAAATACGGCTTACGTTTACTTTTGCATTTGTTTATTTTTTGTTTTATTAACGTTTATTTAAATGTCAGGTACAAAGTATATGCACCAATAAAATAATAATGTTTTCCACATTTACAAGGATATATTGGGTTTTAAAAAAGAGAGTTAAAGTTAGAACATGTTAGGCATTTCACATTGTGATTCATGGGAAAAAATAACAATTATGGAGTGCTCCATTATTTATACAGTCTAGGTTTAAATACAATATTCAACCCTGGTGAGGAAAGCATTAAACTCTCACAGACACCGGGGTTTCCCCGGCTTGCACTGTGTCTCAACACGACTTCCCATGTCTTTGAATGCTTCATTAATATATGGCTGAAGGGGTAATTCAGCGCAGGCCACAGATCCTGTCTCCTTTCCACACAGATGGAAAATGTTTTTTTTTAAACTGCGCGGCTTGTTAAATGGTAGACACACATATGAAATATGGCTTTGATAAGGATGGAGAATTGATTTACGGCCTGACTTTTATCATCGCTGCATCATAACCCTTTCGCCCTGCAGCGCCGCTCTAGCTGTGTTCGTAACTTGGGGGGAGAGGAAACCACCTGCTTTGATTTACTGACGGCTCTTAGATGGGGTGGACGTGTTCGGTCATCCTCAACAAACCACCATGTAGCGTAGCATTTGCTGTCGCGTGTTCTACAAACGCTAATCTTACTACAGTAACAGAGGGGGCCAATTACTATGCTGTGTCAAGGATGTTTCAGGTGTTAGATGATTCTGAAATGAGGCTAATGGAAAGGATCCGGTCTTTCATTGAAACCTAAATTAAAAAACAAAGGATCAACAAGCTGCAAGCAGCCAGCCTGAGACTTACACATTGGCGTCAGAGATCAATGTTTGGCAGTCAGAGCTGTTGGGTGCTGCCATTGTTTTACGGCAAGCCCTGCCTCCACTTAGCGGAACGCGGGGGTGCAGAGTCGCAAAGCCGTCACCAATAGACGCCGTGCAAGCTTCTATCTGTGCTGCGGATTCCATTAAGTTTCAAATTAAAGCAGGCACATCAAAGAGCCCAGGAACACACACACACACTCACACATCATGTAGAGCACACAGATATATAGCACAACCTTACAGGAGAGAAATAACTCGAGCAACAGAGTGTTAGGGGAGTCCATTTGGAACATCTTAGTCTGAAATAGAGAGGTATCATTTCAGTAGCAGGATTGCAGGCAACAGATTTCATTTTACACTTCAGGCCAAAGGTGCGGCGCTGAGGTCAGATTTAATAGGTGGCAGTTTCCCACAGACAAATAAACCGCCAGGTAATTTTCATCTATTTGCGGTGTAAGGGCTTAAGTGAGGTATGCTTAAGGCTTTAAAATGAGCATTATTTTTGCAAAAAACTATAAAAATCTATTAAAAATATATGTAAACTTGTAATGCAAAACTATTACAACTAAATAGACTGTAAGTTATTCATAAACATAGCTAAAAATACAAAACAATCACCAAAATAATAGACTACTGTATTCTGAGCTTTCAAAATTGTTCACAGTGGTAATATATGTATTGAAACAATTCCCTGTTTCTCTATTGCCATAAGTAATAACATTTAACAATGTACAAACTACAAGCAAAAACAAAATATTTCCATAACTTCACTTGGCTTTGTGCCTACCCCACCACAGAAGGTAAGTTGTTTACTCATGGGACCTTATTGTTTCTCAGATAATGCTATTTATTTTTCTGTCTTGGGTAGAAAATTAGGAAAACAGATTCCAGGGGCATGATAAGGCTTTATCGATTGAGATTTTGTGCGTGATCACTGAGATTAGACAACAGTACGGAAAGCCACTGCCTGACCCTTGCGTGACATCCTGGGGTGAACAACCACCACACCTCTCCCACGACAATATGTGTGTGATGAGAACTTGGGGAAGGCGAGAGGATGTTCCACTGCATCGTGAAGGCAGTGCTTCTCACAGCCCTACAGCTGGCTGGACGATAGTATCGCAGCATGAGTGCTGCTTGAAAGGTTTTCCTGGCCGCCCAGTTTGACCAGATAAGGGCAAACAGGCCATGGTTCAGCTCCCGGACAGGAACATGCGAAGGGGTTGATGGCAAGGTCATCTGAGTCCCAATTTGCTCACTGATTTGCTTATATGATTTGAGCTATATGACATTTCTGCTTTGAAGATTGTATTGTATAATAAATAGGAGTTTCATACATACTTCAGGATTTTAACTGGAAGTTGTAGTAACATATTGAAAAAGCAAGCAGACACAAACTGTGAATGGATCTGGACCATGGAGGACTTGAATAAATTCTTTTATTGAACATTCAGAACATTTAAAGGCTATATTCCTCTGTGATACATTTTTCACTCCAGGAGCCCACATCTGCCCATGCACATGCTTATGTGACCATGTCACTGTCTATAATACAGGGCAAAAAGATGAGATACAGTGAGGTAAGAGAAGTCAGTTTCTGAACATATAAGAACGTATATGTAAATGAAAATATACTTAATTTAGACAACCCGTACGCAACAAAAATATATTTCTCAATATATTATATGATAATATATTTCATGTGTATTCATATATTGTGAATTGTACACATTAATATGTTATGATATATTCTATAATAATATATCATATATGTAAGCAATATATATAAATATATGAAATAGGAAATATGAAAATATATGAAAATGCTGCAATTATTGCCGTTTTCATATATTGAATAAATACATTGTTATACTATCTAATATATTATTATATATATTGAAGTATGTCCCACATTAAATGAGATTATATATTGGAAAAGGTATTGAAAATATACAAATATATATGTAAAATTATATGAGATAATATAACTCATTGTACAAGATAATATAGTCAGATTTATATGGGAACATATGTCTTAAATATGTTGGAAAATATATTGATTTATATTGAATGGATAGAATAAAATGCTGAGGATGAAATGTCATGTGGAGAAATAAAAAGTGGACTCAGAAAAAATTGTACTTTTTGCTGCTCTTAATGATGATTTCATTTATAATACTTACCTACATTTTACAATATATGAATCAATACATAGCCATATATGGTCTATCCATATGGCTATATAATGTAAAATATAATGAATGTCATGCAAAATATGATTTGGAGCTTGGAGCTTGCTTAAATCATAAAAAAATACTTTGTTTCAATAAACATACATGCAGTAATGTAATACAGTTTTGTTTGCACAGCAATGTATTTTAAAATACATGAATCAATATATATAGCAATAGGTTATCCATCCATATATTGCAAATATATGGGGAGGTTTCTCATATATTGAAATATATTTCCTAATGTATTGCAATATAAGTTCTAGAATATTGCAATATATGTTTGTTTCGTAAGCGAAGTCTCTTATGGTCCTGGTTACTCTGGTCCAGCATCTCCTGATACAAATGCAGAGGTCGAAAGAGTACTGAAAATTTGTACTCAAGTACAAGTACTGTTACATTGGTTAAAATGTACTCAATTACAAGTAAAAGTACTGGTGTTTAAAAAATACTTGAGTAAAAGTACAAAGTGCTCTTCTCAAAAACTACTCAGAGTACTAATTACTTTTTAACCGATGGAAGTTTTATTGCATCATCAGTAGCATTTCTGTCACACTTCACTTTCTGAACCTTTTGTTCAGTTTCAGCAAGAGCTGGTTTTCAAAATTAACAGAGTCTATCCGGCTTCGTTTGGCTGTGAAGAGTAGACCAGCACAGCTAAAATGTCATTCACATGCAGCAGATGCAGGCAGAGCTGTGTTCAGCTTAAGAGAGAGGTTCTCCCATCATTTTCACTGTTGACAGTGTTGTCTTCTGTCTCCATTTTGGCTTCTTTGTCTCCAAATCTTAAGTCTATAAATTAGTTTGTACTCCACTGTGTAGTACCTCCAGACACCTGTGCCTGCTGCTGCAGCGGAGTTTATTCTTTGCTTACATCATAGATTAATTGGCGCGGTCGCGATTGCACAGCCTTATTGGCTGCAAATATGCAGATGAAAGGTTTGAATATTAATTCAAATTGTGGGCGTACTCAGTAGTGACTTTTGATTTTATAAGTAGCGAAGTAGATTACATGGTGTAAATTGTACTCAAATATGAGTAAAATTACACACTTGAAAAACTACTCATAAAAGTACAAGTACCCAAAAATCTACTTAATTACAATAACGTGAGTATTGTGTAACCCTTCCACTGTATAAATGTCCAGCTGAGGTAGTAGATCTTATCTGATGCAGTTCTCTGCTGCCCAGATCACTCTCTGTAGTCTCTTAATGTCCTGTTCCCAAACATGGAGGTGAGGATCTGAGTCAAGACACTCTTTCTGTGGCACATATAAGAGGTAAATCCGAACATGATCACCTCCATTATTCATCTGTTTTGCTGCTCAGTTTCTCAAGACTTTCTATTCTATTGCTCCTATTTTTAACTCTGCTCTATAATCTTCTAGTAGATATATTATTAGTTTGATTGAGGAAACCAATCAAACGGTGCTATATAATATTATCATACTTTCTGTGATATTTAATAACTCCAAAATGGACCTCTGGTCATGTAAATAATCTAATAATAACTTGTCGTTTGTTGATTTATGTTTCTAGAAAGCTACTTTGAAGACCAAATTGTACATTCTAGTGAGGCAATGGTAGCCTAAGTGACTGACAATCTGTGTTGGTGAAAATGAGATTTGGGGTGTAAATCTTAACCCATGAACCACCATTTGGATCCTGAACAAGGCTCTTAACCCAAAGTTACCAAAGGTAGCATGTCCTTGTAAGTTCTGAATGTAAGTTGCTCTGCATAAAACCATTTAATAAATGCCATAAATGTAAATGTACTATAATAGCCTTCTCCCTTCTTCTTCCTTCAAAAAAGGCATCTAAATCTTGATTGTTTCTAGCTGAGTGAAGCACAAAAAGACTCCATATCAAAGGTGAAGCTACACTAGTGTGAGATGCACAAAAGAAAACATTCAGAGACATCACAGCTTTTGCTAGAATCTATATTTCAGCAGAAAAGTGGGCAGGGCATAATTTACGTACCAAATGGTAGAGAAGCAATTAGAAAGAAAGATGAACCACTATTTACATTCATAGTATTGATCCATTTTAAAATGGATTGAACAGTTGAACAGACTATGAATGAGCTATAGGATAATCAGTTGTATACTTGGTGCATTTGTCCTGTTAGTCCTGTTAACGACCAGAGAAGAACAGAACAGTATTTCATTGTACTGTTGCAGAAATGACAAAGATTCATTCATTCATTAATTCATTCACAGCCAGTTTTTTTAAGAAACTTTTTTTAAAAAATGGGTAAAAACTGCTCACAACTGACTGCACTAACTGATTCACGTATAAACTGATTAGTACACAGGTGTACTTTATAACTTAATACCATATTCTTTCTACAGTGGCGTCTAGTTAATTGAATTAGCAAACTAACTAGTTATATTAAAATACAGACATCTAAAACACAAAAGTAAAAAGGGGGTCAATGAATGTCAGTGAATAAATGTCTCCAAATCTGATGTAGTGAAAAAATGTCATTCTGATCCCGTAGTTATTAACTGTTCAGTCTAATTCTTGAAATGAAAGCCTCTTTTGTAGTGTGTTCTTCCAATGCCTTCATATCATCATCATATCGCGCCTATCATTTTTTGCTACTCAGTACTCATGTCGGAAACATTTTTATCTATTCACCAATTCGTTGGGGTAAACACATGACATGAGTTATGATGGAAATTATGTAAATTGCAAAGTACTGCTTGGGTGTGTTACATTATCACTATCACATTGGTAATGCAAGTCATTTTTAGTGATAATGGAAAACACATTTACAGAATAAAAATATTCCACCTGGTTTTCAGTGGAGCATCTAGTCAATGAGGAATAATTTCAGGCTCTCCTGTCCCAAGCTGTGAATACTGCTGCCATCTTCTCCTTGCAAAATTATAATGCCGTATGCCATTATGATGTGACAGTGGCACCAACGCAAAGTCGGGCAGAATTGTTTAATGGCATGCACTTCACCAAGCCAGACAGCCATCTGTCATTTTGGAGCTTTTAGTTCCTTTTGGCACCTGAGTGAATCTGAATGGAGAAACACAAATAATCCTTTCAAATGTTGCACATATTAGTGAAAGTGAAATTCGTTGTCATTGTGAACACACCACAGCACAGCACACAGTGCACCACAATGAAATGTGACCTCTGACATTTGACCCATCAGTGAAGGAGCAGTGGACAGCTAATATGGCAGCGCCCGGAGAGCAGTGCTTGGGGACAGTACCTTGCTCATGAGTACCTCAATGGTAACTTTATCGGTCTGGGTTTCAAATTGGAGACTTTCTGATCACGGGGCAAATGCCCAACCATTACGCCACCAACTGCCCCATTCTGTTGTAAGGTGTTGCAGGTGATGATCCACGGAATCTATCAAAATGCCTTGATTAGGCTGAAGGATGATAAGACACACTGCACAGGAAAGTAGCAAACTACATCATAGCTATTTCACAGTCATATATTTCTTGCATCAGTCTTCATGGACTCCATTCTTCAACTGCAGCTGCCAATAGTGCACTGTGATGCAATGATTCTAGCCTATCAGAAGCTGCTACTTCAAAACCACCAGGCTTTAAAAAATATCTGTCTTTGTAAAGATATAAAATATTTTTATTTTATAATGATGTCGTGTGTTGCCATGCTACATTGCTATTTGTACAAAAAAGCTACTTTTAAATCCACAGCATTTTAAACGTACCTTCAGTCTTAAAAAGTTAGCAGCATCGTTACTTGTAGTTAGCTACTCTATGGGAAAAACAGGAAAAATAAGCCAGGTTGGTTTTTGAGGCCCTTTTCAAGTGATTTGCATATGGTGAAGCTGGAATTTAAACCTGACTTTTCAGACTAGATTTCTCAGGCGGAGATGGCTGCAACAATACAACAGAAACAAGCACTAGGGTCACTCGATTACTCTCAAGTATTCAGGGGTCAAGGGGACACAGCGGGACTTTGTAACCCAACACAGTCCCTCCAAAAGTGTGAATCATAGAACGCAGTGTATTCCAGCAATGTGTGAACAACCCCGGGACCTGTGTGACAGGCAGGGTGTCAGCATTTGTGGGGATTCATATATCACAGTCTGTAGCTGGCCAGAGGGCCCTCTGGGCCTTTCCCTCCTGGAGAGCTGAGTCCCTGGATCACTCCTCTTCTGAGTCAGAGCTCTGTTCTCATCGAGCCCTGTTTCCTCTTTCATTCTGAATCATGGCCAAGAGGTTCTCTTTGACCTAATCTCCTCATTGTGAGAAACTGCATAGCCGGTGTGAGATTTGAAAAAAGTATTTTAGAGTAAGACTTTAGGATTTTGCAGCAACAGTAGTTGTGATGTATCTTTTTTTAATTTACATTTTGCATTTAGAAGACGCTCTTATTCAGAGTGATTTCAATTTCCTAATCACAGGGGCAGTCTCATTGAGAGCAATTTGGGTTAAGTGTCTTGCTCAGGATCTGAATGGTAGTAATGCTGGCAGTAGGATTAGAACCCACAACATCTTGGTCCAGAGGTGAGTGTTCTACTACACTAAATCTACTAAATCATTCCCACCCTAGAATCTTTAATCTGATTTTTACATGGCATTGCCTAACTGATTAAAGGAAAACTACAGTGCTCTGGTCTTTTTCAAAGTCAAAGTAACCTTTTTTGTCATCTCTGCTATATACTGTACAAGTATACAGAGAGACGAGTGGCTAGGGTTAGTGCACAGTTTTAACAGTGCAAAGAACAAAGAACAAATAAGGTACATAAAATAAAATATCTAAATAGAATATAAAATATACACTTTAAACTAGAAGTACAATATAAAGGTAAGCATTAAACTTTAAACTAATAGTAGAAAGAGAGACAAATATATTATTAATATGATTAATATATACATACAAATCAGACATTTACTTTACAGGACAAGCTGAACTATAACTTGCAATATGGAGTCTCAGGTGAGTTGCTATATGGAAAGCCTTTGACCCACGTCTCTGCTAAACTCATTGTGGAATTCCCAGAGTGAGTGGGAACAAACACCCTTATGGCATTCTGTCTGATAACTCAGAAACCAAAATAACCTCAATAAGCAAAACATTATCAGACCCAGCAATTTAAAACCCAAAGCAGCAGACGTCTAGATCAGTAAGATAAATGATATTGAGAAAATTCTGAAATTTGACAAGTTTCAAAGCAGGATAACCTTTGGCTTAGTTGAGAGGAGCCAGGTCATTCCCAGAATTGGAAAAGTCCAGCTTTAGAAAGTAAAATTCCTGCCTGATGGTCTTCTTCCAATTAAAAATAGTATTTGGGTAACTGTAAACACGTGTTAACAGTTCGTATAAGCTTTCATAAATTGACAGATAGGGAATATATTACATTTTGGTTAGGTGCAGCCTTGATGGTATGGGTTAAGTAGAAGACTTGGCATGGATTGTATTTTCTGAAGTCCGGACCTTCCAACCTTGGTCCGTTGTCATTTCATTAATATGTGTCAAGCCAAAAATGGGTTTACCATTGTGTACACCACTATATTACATTTTTGATGCATATTATAGCATATACTGTTCTTGTGTTGGGTAAATAAGGTGGTCTTAACTTTGAAGGTGTGTTTTTTTGTGATTGTGAGACATTGGCTCAAAATAGGCTTAATAATCTAGAGACTAAATCTTGGCTCTATCAATACTCCCAACTTAAGGGAGTCTTGGGGCCTGTTCTAATGTGACTAAGGAATGCTGCTGGCTCTAAACCTTAATGATTCATGGCAAACAACTTCTATGACTTTGCACATGAGTCAAAAGCCTAGACCTCCCTGCTGAAAGCTTGGACCGGAGGCCTGCTCGGCCGGCGGTCATCGTGTTTTGTTTGGAAGAAGTCTCTCATACATTAAAATAATGGGAAACAAATTGCCCGAGCACGTTTCCTACATCAGCGGTAGGATTCCCGTTGTCGGATCTTGCCAGAGATAACCGACACGTGGAGAGAAGCGGGGAAGGAACCGAGTCCCGTTCTGAGCGGCTTGTAGCCGCAGAAAAGGCCTGGGCCCGGGCGCTGCATAGCAGGGGGGTGGGGTTGGTGAGGAGGGGATGGCAGTGGCTCCTGGCACAAGAAGGCAACATGAATAAATCACATTATAATCCCTGTCACCACAAGAAGGGAGAGAGAGAGAGAGAGAGAGAGAGAGAAAGAGGGGGGGAGGAAAGAAACCAGGCCAAGCATATGGCTCAGAGAAGGAGAGGGATAGGGAGGGAGAGAGGCAAACTGAGAGAGAATTGGAAGAGAAGATTGGAGAAATGGTGAAAGAGAGAAGGCACAGTCATACAGTTGTAAACAATAGGTGTCTTTCATATGAACTCAGACGTGCGCTGGAGAGACGGGGTGACATTTCAAAGGCCGGGTCACAGCGTGGGCCTCTGTGCCATCCGAGGCTTCTGGAATAGAGTGAGAAAATGGGAAGACTGGGGTCTGTTACCGAGTGGACTGGGCAGAAAAATGACTGGATCAGGGAGGTCTCTCCTGTGTGGAGAGCTCTGTGTGTGTGTGAGCAAGTGCGTGTGCTGCACGGGTGGGGCATGAGGGAGAAGGGCCTCCAGCCCAGACATGAAAAGGCATTCTTTCATCATTGCTAATCTGCAAAACATAAACATTGGAGCATCTCTCTCTTTCTCTCTCTCACCCTCTTTCTCTCTCTCTTTCTCTCTCTCTCGGTTTGCACCCCTCCACCCTGTGGCTTGTGGTTAGGGATGTGGGCCCTCATGTTTGTGAGGGTGCGTGAGGAGCTCTGACTGTTTGTTTATGTTTGTGAGAGTCATTCTGAGTGTATCAATTGACAGATCGATGTTTCTGACATCTCGAGGCAACATTTGAGGGAAGAAATAATTATTGCCCACTTCTCTCTCATGAGACGTGGTGAACAAACATCACAAGAGAGTGAATGTGTGTGCGCTCGTGCATGAACACGTGTGTCTGCATCTACGCTCAAGATGTTTTTTGGTAAAACCCGGTTCGAGGGCGTTTGTGATTTTCCCTTCAGCAGGGCATGACCAAGCATGAGTGACAGACACTCAAATAGCCACAAACTAACTGACAATTAGTTATATTCCCACACTAATCACGTAAGGCATCATAGTGGTAATAGGGTTTAGGCGGCTCAATGTGAGAGAAGCACATTAAGCGGGTGCAGCGCTGAGATGTGATATCTCCACTAATCAGCCGTCCGGACTCCAAAAAACTTGCCACTCATTGCTGGATCAGAAAGTTGGCTGTGGACACTCAATCTGCAAAAAAAAATTAAAATGCAAGCAGAGAGAAACCAATGAGATCCCGGTTCAGGGGAACAGCATGTACACGGTTACAGAAAGAGGTCTTGCACATAGCAGGATTTATATTCTCTCTGCTTTTTTCTGCTCTCTCTCTCTCTCTCTCTCTCTCTCTCTCTCCCTCTCTCTCTCTCAACAAGCACACACACAGGCCTTGCAAAGCTGTTTCTCTGAGTATTTAAGAGATAAGGCCGCTACGTTAATGCGGCCGAAGTGGCGTAATCCAGTTTCGGGGACTCTTGGCTCTCTTGCTGTGGCTCAGTGGCCTCCTCCGTTCAGCTGCGTATCTGTGACAGATTAGGCCAGATCCCCCTGGATTACCTTCAACACACCAAGGCCCCCGACATTGACCGCAGCCCCCTCTGCTCCCCTTTCCTCTAGCTCCTCTCTTCCTCTCAGCCTGGTTTCTCTCTGGCTGTCTGCATTCTACATTTGGCACTGGCGTTTGCATTCAATATTTAAATGAAAACCTAGAGCAAAACGGCCTGAGTGAGGAAGAGAGTGAGGGAGATCGAGAGATAGAGAGAGTAAGAAATCAGGAGATAATCCCCTGTTTTTTTGAGTGACATGTATACAAGCCCCTCGCTTCTCTGTCCTCATCTGCAGTGTCAGGGACTCTGGCTGGGCCGAGTCTGCTGAGAGCGGAGGACTCTGGCTCCGGCAGTGGGAGTTAATCCGACCCCGGCTCAGGCATTAGCTCTGTCCAGCCATTCATACAGCCCGGTCCAAAAGCCCCACTCACAAGGCACAGAACCCCTCGCACCGCCGTTTGCTGACTACATACTTTAACCCCATTATGATCGGCTATAATCTGAGGCCACACAGAAGAGCTTCTGTAAGGTCTTTAGCTTTTAATCCCACTATAGCAACCGAATGAGAACCATCGATGCATAAGATGCCGCTGCACCCATCCACTGGCCGGCCGCTGTTTAAGGCTTGTTGGTTGCACCTTGAGTCACTATAATGTGCTTTTTTAGATATTTCCGCATAATTTCAGTCCGATTTTTTAACTGTGGAGATGTTATTGCAGACAGTAATAGAAGTGCACAATGCTCTTTGAACTTCACTGATGAATAGCCCTTAGAGAGAAATGAAACAGACTTGAAATACAAATTGGAAAAACAGGAGCCCCAGAATCCCCCTTTGTTCTCAACTTCACCTCCATGCACAGTGACCTCTAGTGGACGACGCAAGTAATAGCAGCTGACTAATACAATCTCTGGAAGATTTTATGCCACTGTTAATAGTACTTTATCCTACTTTCCCTTGAAAGTACAAGTTTGAAGTCTTCCAGAACTCTTCTGTACTCTGTAATGTTTGATTCTATGTCTAGACTTTAAAAAATGGGTGCAAATTTGCTTACCTCATCAACACAATTTTCAAAGCTTTCAAAACTAAAATTTTCTCTTATAAAAATTTCATTAATATCTAAATAAAGGCTAAATCTTAATTGAAGTATATGTTACATTATTCTTTAATCAGAAACCAGATTCACTCAAGAAGTCTGGAGTTGTTTTTTTCTTAATCAAGAGTAAATAAGCTTGCTTGACCAAAAACAGTTTGCACTAGAAACAGTAAAACCATTCCTTAAATCATGTTCTTTTAAGAAAGACAACACAGAACATAAAATACAAACAACTGATTGGACTCCAAATCCAGACCCATTTTAAGCCACTTTGTTTACGTAGTATTGGCTACAAGCTTGTGTACCGGTGTGTGGTGTGGATTTGGTGAGAGTGTGTTTGAAGGTCCCAAAGCAGACACAAAGAGGGGACAAGGCAGGGCTCACGAACGCCACAACACCAGCACAAGCTCATTGTTTTCATCTCTTTTCATCTCCCCTCGTTCTCTCCAAATATTTGCAGGAATGCTCAGAATAACATGGAGGTACTGAGAAAGTCGGCCTTGTATATTGTTGAAAGGAACTCCGGTGGAGCGACGCTCTTTCAAAGTCCGTTTTTCGCTTTGTTATGTTTGGAGCGTTTTTTCTCTGTTGTTCCATGTGTATTTGAGATGCAGAAAACAATATGGAGGATGTTGCATTGTTCCTAAACTCCAGGTTGGAGGTTGCAGGAAACGGTGGGGTCACCTGTTCAAGCCTAGCACAGCAAATAAGCTAAACTTATTGAATTATCTAGTACATACCTGGTGTCCATTTGAGTGAACAAACGTGTTTTGACTCAGTGGATCATGATCCACATACAAAAGGGTTAGTGAAGTTATTTAGTTAATCAGAAACAAAATAAAGGCATGTGCCTTATGTGCCTACTAATAGACCTTCAGATGAAAAGCCAAGGCTGTGACTCTGAGCTGTACCTGTTCTTTTCTTTAATTAGTAAAGGTGGGACACTAATGTCCCACTATGACCCCTTCAAATCTTACACTCTTAAAATGTCCTATCTCTAATTTGTCACATTTGCACAATTTTTGATCTATGAAACATTGCGTGTACATATCACTGATTGTAGTTTTTCACTGACTGATATCTGCACAAATTATTGAAAGTATTGCAGAGACTGTAGTTCTCCACTGCTGTTACAATATCTGCACATACTAGTTCTGACTTTATAAATGATACTGTTTTATTTAATAGACTGTCTGCATAATTTCTTTTCATCTGGAAACTGTTACAGAACTGTTACAGTGTAAAAAATAACTCTAAGACCATAACTGTAGGCTAAATACTGCATGTAACCAAATTGTCTCTTTTTCTACTTCTAGTTCAAAGTTTATATTTTATATTTTACTTCTAGTTTAAAGTGCATATTTTCTATTCTATTTATATATTGCTTACTCTATGTCCCTTATTTGTTGTTTGTTCCTTGTTCTTTGTTCTTTGTACTGTTAAAACTGGAGCCACGTTGGTCTCGTCTTTCTGTAAACTTGTACAGTATATAGCAGAGATGACAAAGTTTACTTTGACTTTGGTCAATTCTCTCCTGACTCTTCAGCACCATAGCTAATGTGTGATGAGTGTGGTAAGCTGGGGAAGCACCTTCCAGCACAGTGGTGCTGGTGGAAGTGGAAAAACATTGTTAATGTCCAGAAAAGTTCTACATAAATATACTATAAATTATTTCATTCATTCTTTGATTTAAACAAGACACCAAAATTAGACTTGAGATTTCAGGCTGTGTAATAGTGGAAACTTTACCATAGTTGACCATAATCTGAGTCTAAATTGAATGAGTTTTTTCTGCAATACATACTTAATAATTTTAAATTAATCATTCAACTTTATACACCAACCTTTACATCTGATTCAATTATATTAAACAGACTTCTCTTGTAAATCAGCCACGGAAAAAAATCGAGTGAGTTCCTTTTGTATCACCCAGCAAAAAATTATATATAGCACAGCCCTGGTTATCACACAGCCAGCATGGCAGATACAAGTTTAGGTAAGCAAAAAGGTGCTACTTAAACTTGCCTTGGAAATGCATGACGGGACTGCGTTGTTTATGGCATGATCAATGGGAATCGCGGCAGGCCGCTTTCCTCTGCGCCTCTGCGCATCTGATGAAATGTTCCATGGGACACTAGATTGATTAGGCCCTGAGGGGGCCTCACGGTGCAGCTCCGTCGCTGGACCCGCGTGACTGACAGCACTAATGAAGCATGCGATCACCAGGCAAAGAAACGCCAGAGCTGCCAGAACTTCAATCGTTCCGAGCTGCGTCCAAAGTGCCGGCCACCCCTCCGCACAGAGGCTGAGGTAAGAAGGGGTCTCTGGGGACCGCCGGGCCCCGACTTGCCTTTGAGCGATGCTCACACACCTTCTGTTGGAGAAACGAGCAGCGACTGAAAGATTATGAGAGCAGGGGGTTGAAATCTCTGCATGAGGAGTAAGGTGGAATCACCTTTTTTGTCGCCAGTCTGCATTTTATGTTATCTGTCATTTCACTGCATTTAGAAAAGGCCAGCTCTCAACTATCTCCCTCGCTCTCTCTCTTTCCATCTCTGTTCTCTCTCTTTTCACTATCATGGCCCTCCATCTCTGTCCTCTGTCACTCTCTCTCTCTCCCTCTCTGTTGGATGAAGGGGTGTTGAGGAGCACTGGATCCTCTGAAGGCTTTCACTTTGTTCTATTATTCACCAGCTACGGCTTCAGAACTCACTCAGGCCTCGCTAGGCTGGGAGCTCTCCTCTAAAAGAGAGAGAGAGAGAGAGAGAGAAAGAGAGAGAGATCGAAGAGGAGGCAGAGAGCAAGCAGAAGAAGGGACATGAGAGCACTTTTTAGTCTTTGGGCTGCAGCTTACAGAAAAAAACTAAACAGAAACAAAAATCGGTTCACAAAGCGCCTCACACCAGTCATCGTCCTTTGTGGTGGTGATGTCTTACAATGGTTCACAAAGTATGTTTCACACACTGTTTTTTTCTACCTACTGTAAAAATGTAAAATTTATGTTGGTTTAGATTTAGCTACATGTGTAAATTAATATATACTACACATACTGTTTTAATAATAAATATATTTTGATGTGGTGTGTTTATTATTAAAATAAGGTAAGTAATGTGTTATGTGTATGTCGCATGTGTGAATGTGACTGTGGCATTAGGAAATTCAGTTTAGTCACTGCTTGTTATTTGTTTATTTATTGTTTTCTAGTTCTGTATAGGATATCAACCTTTTATCTAAAAAAAAAACACATTACCTGCACATTTTGTCTGGACGAAATCTGATAAAAAACAAATAAACTTCTATAGTTTGATCACTCTGGTTAAATTAATGCATTTTAGTGAGTACGTGTCTAGCTACTTAACTGACATTCAGTCAGTTAGAACTTGCAGCATCAAAACTGATTATTTTGTTTAATTGCAACACTGCATATGTTACGATTTTTTTGATGGATCTGTGCAGTTTGTTGTGTATGAAATCATATATATGACATGTTTTAATGAATCCCACTTTTGTCAATGTGTGTATGTTTACATGATCAGACAATAATATGATGCTTCATTGCCACCAGAACTTTCCGTGACATTATGGATTCAAATAAGAGAAAGGTCTTAGACTTTGTTGCTCTACTGTGTGGGGGAAACATATGACCTTATTTACAAAAAGAATCTTATAAAGAGGTTTTGTATCTCAAATATTGTTATGTTATGCAGAGAGCATTACCTTACAAACTCTCACATACAGCATACAAGCTCTAATAAAAGGAGAAAAAACATTTTATCCACAAACAAGCAAACCTCTGTTGTCAAGGGCTTTTTAACTCACACCTCATCCCACAACTTATTATTTCCTACATGATACAGTGACATACTCTGTTTTTCTGCTGAATGCCCATTTGTACTCGCATTAATAGTTATTTGTGGGATGAAAGCAAACATATTTGCTTTTTGTTTTTGTGTTTTCTCTCCCTATAGACATTTATAAAGACTTTGGTAATAAGGACGAGATGAGAGTTTAGCACACGCAGACTCTGAAGCTTTGATGTAATCTTAGATTAAGTTAAATCTACAGTGATGACTATAAAAACACATCTCCATATATATATACTTAGAGCAAAAGCAAATCATCTTCCTCTCTCGTCTCCCTGCGGTCCCCAAAACGCAAATCATGAAAGACTGTGTGTGCATCTGTGTGGCAGCTTGAGATTTGTACGGACCTTGTCGACAGCTTCAGACGAAGCGTTCCCTAAAGACCATCCAAAGTCGGCCTTCTGAGACGTGTTCCGCGGCCTTATTTTACTCCAAGCAGAAACTGTAGGCTAGTTCAGCGGAGTCCAAAAACTTTAAAAGCTCGCTGCTTGGAATTGCTCATGTATGAAATTGGTTTATGAAGTAGGCAAAGCTCTGGAGGACGATGTGGATCTTATAAACCTGTATAAAGCCTGGGAATTTCACGTCGGGAGTTCTTACAGGGAATTCCAAATAGATTTACAAACTGATTAAAAACCAAACAAACATGAGCTCTGTGTTTGCCGCTGGACTGGAGGTGGTAATGTATTAATTACATAGGTGAAAAACAAACAAACAAACAAATAAATAAATAACCGGATACCAAACAAATAAGTAGAAGCGGCCGGCCAAAACGTGTTTAAAACAAACCAAACAAAACAAAAACACGTTTTGACGTTCACAAAAGTTACAGGAAAAATTCTTTGCAATTGCTCTGAGCAATATCCACATCTGCAACAACAAATCTAACACAAAAAAACCCGAAAGAATAAGAATGAGAAGAGAAAGAGTAACAAGTGTATGAACAGTCGACAGGACATTACTGACCTCTTCTGGAGCATAAGGGATAAATAGAGAAATAACGGATAATATTTTAGAGGTAAAAAATCCCAAATAAACCTCCAAAATCTATGGTGTTCTAAATTAATTCAGTACAAGACTTAAAATAACACAACAGTAATGTAACCATCATTTTAAATGCGTGGTTATTCACATTGAAATACACGATGTATGGAATGTAGGGAACTCAAGGGGAGCAAAGAACCCAAGCATGACATTTTTTGTGTAAATTGAGATGTTTTCTTTCCAGCCAGCCTTTCCTCAATAAAAGTTTTCATTGGTTGTTGTTTGAGTGCAATGTTTTCAGTTAATGCTTTTTTTTTTTTTACTTTAATATTTGCTAACAGGTAATAGACTAAACGCAAGTGACAAGTGATCTTCACATAACAATTCAATAACTTTCACATTTATTTATTTTATGTTAAATTTATGTTTGCACCATTCACATTGACAGGTTTTTAACTTTCAGCCTGGAGTTATTTAAAACTCTTTGTTCATGATACATTTTTTTCTTACTTACTGACTCTAATGCTCAAATTTGTCCTCTACAAGAGAGCAAATCAGTTGACTTGATGGACTCAAATCTGTTTAGGTCAGTTCCCAATTCTGAGTTACCTGCATTCAAAGACTTCGGACTTAGACAATTTAGGACTCAATTTTCCTTTTAACTCCCACCATTCACCCTCAGAGTGTCTCTCAGAAGGAATTGCCTTATCTTGCAATCATCTTGTTGCTGTGTACTTCTGCTCTTCTGCTTCTAACACTATAAAGGGGAAAAACTGTCCATCAGTACTGAGCCATGTTAACAGTTCATTATTTTTAAGCACTCCAGTTTAAATCCCCGACCGTTAAAGTTCATGAGAGCAATGAAACGATGTAAAAATTCCAATGGCTTACTCATTCAGCTGAGTACATCTCTAATGCATTTCCTGATCACTCCCTTTGTGGACAGAGAGGAAAAGACAGAGAAAGCAAGAGAGAGTTACATACCTCTTTAAGGTTTTCAAAGTGATAAAAAGAACTAAAAGAACAAGTGAAGGTTTTATAAAGTTGGCTCCCCACACACACACACACACCATGACTATTTTCAACTATTTTCCCATGCTCAATTAACAGTGCCTGTCCACACTCGCTCTTTCAGGCCGTGAATTATTTAGTGATGAATTATTAATAAATAATAACAGAGGGCTCGAGGGAGCCAGGGCCTGGTCAATTAGGAGAGGCGAGCGTGAGGGGGAGCGGCAGGGGGCCGACACATTAGGTGCTGCTATCTCTCGCTCACTTCATTATCACTCGGCCGTCAGACACAATTACCCCCCGACTCCCCCCCGACGCAGAGCACAACTTCAAACAGCTCGCCTATGCCTCAGCTGGATATCACTACGTTCTCCAGTCTTCATTTTTCCCCTTTCCATGCTATACTCTGTCCTTTGTGTGCTTTTTGCTTAGATTTCAAATTCAGATTTTTTTTTTTCTTCTTTTCTCTCTCTTTCTCTCTTTTTCACATACAAATTCTAACCGAGCCTAATTAAAATGAGTCTGACATATCATAAATCACCCAACTGCTCTCTAAAAGCCTTTGATGTCCTTAATCAATCTGACATAATTATACATTTCTCTGCTAAATCAATGAGTGTGGAAGGATGTTTGGATCGATGTATGAGTGTGTTAGAATAAAACCATTTTTATTAGGCCCTAAAATGCCTATGGTGCTATGTGCTGACTCCTTTGAAGTTGTTTGATAGTGATGTCGTCATCATTGCTGTAATGCTAGAGAGAACTGGTGAGCTACAAAATATTTTTCCCTTCTTTATTTTGAAATATTTCACAAAGAAATGAAGTATTAGCAGAATAGTGTGGAAACTAAGGACTTTTGTCAAGGAGTTTAAAGGCTGCAGATCCAGCCCTCCAGACCAATACCAGTGAATAGTATCCTAGTTATATATTGTCTGAGGTTGTAAAAATTCTTATGACACAAATCAACCTTCAAAGGTTGATCCAGGTGTGTTAAAGTGCCTTAAGGCAGGCTACAATGATGTGTAAAATGTTTTAGAAGTGAATGTCATGACTGCACATTGAGGATGAAAAGTTATTAGACAAAAATGATATTTATATGTGTCTGAACAAGACTAGTTTGACATCAGGATGTCATTACTCAGTGTTAGTCTGGATCTTGATTGGAATGTTCTTCTTCACTAATAAATACAACAGCATTATTCAGTCTTGAATTTTGGACTTTTGAAGTTTTGAAGTTCTGGCTCATTACTTGCAGTAAATATTGGAACGTTTTTATGCTGTCTGTAACAAGATGAACAGACATGTTTGTAAGTCCAGATTTTTATTACCTCTGGTCTACGTTTGTTTCTGAATCTGGCTGGTTCAGATCTTGGCTTTGGGATGAGACTGGATCTGATTCTGGCTCTGGAGAGCTTGAATAATGATTTAAAATCTGGTCTGAAGCTTGCCTTTGTAATTCTGTATATTGTGCTGTATATTATTTTGTTTCTTTATCTACATACAAAATTCATATGATAATTAGGAATTGAAAGTAACTGGAAGAATTTAATACACCATTCCTTTTACAGCTACAGAACTTTATGTTCTTTATGTATATTAACGACGCATTTTTTCTAGGACTGAATAGCTTCTGAAATACACAAGACGACCACCCGATGGCATTAGCGGCTCACACTGCCTCGTAAAACACTTAATCTCAGTTACAAAATAAAAGTATTCAACCCCTTTTAAAATTTTCGAAACCAACACTGTTTTTTGATTTGGACACTTGTATTCATCATGTTACAGTAGATTGTATTGATATCAGGGCACCCACATTTGCTTTATAAATATTAACTGTTTCATTTATTTATTTACTTTTTTATTCGTTAGTTTTGAACTTTCTTCATATAACATTATTCACCGAAAGTAACCCAGAACAAAGTTCTAAACTGATTCACGTTTTTGTCAACAGGCTTAGACTCTAGGAACATTACTCTAGGAAAGCGGATTTATATTACATAGATTTTAGTCGGATTTTACTCCTCATTCTCAGTCATAGCAAGTTGCAGCTTATCGGTCCCAGTATACAAATTCTCAAGCAGGTGTACAGAAAATGACGTAGTACCAAAAAAGGGAGTTTAAAAAAAAAGGAACTACTTGAATGATTATGCAAAGGAGCCTCAATCAGTGGTCTCATACTCCGGTCCATGAGGGCTACAGGCTGGCAGAGATAATCATCCCTTTTTGTACTGCGAATTCTCATGTTTGGAATTTGAATGATCACTGAATTTCTTCCCTGTTTTCCACGACTTCCTTCGTGAACACCTCCATCCACGACGCACCCATTCCAGCATGTCAAAAGTGAAACATGATATACCCAAAGCGAGTGTTTTTGTGCTTCCTCAGTGAGAAACAATTGGTGTAGCAGTAACTACAAAGTGTTATCTGGGTTGTAACGGCCAAAAATAGCAATGTAACATTTCCTAGGCTGTCTTAAAAAGCACAAAGGTCTGGCTGAATATTAAGGGACATTGTGGAATTTTTGTGAAATACAAACTCGTTTTGTACACATGCCAGTACTTCATAGATATAGAGGAACAAAGGAAAACATTCTGCAGTGCTGCAAGTATTCTGGGTTCAGACCGTCTTTAAATATTTTAATAATTTGCGTTACATTTTATGACCACTAGAGGGCACACAGTGACTCGTTTTTAAGGTTTATTTCGTTTCAAAGCGCTAAAGGCAGTTTCCAACATGAAGCTCGTCCATTTGACAATCAATAAACAATTATGTTCGCTTTAAAGCCCGAGTGCATACACTCATTGAAGGTGTTACTTGATATTGCTTTATTTCGCTGAGGATCAATAGATGAGTTTGGTTTCCATCTTTATTATATTGTTCTATTATTAAAGCACTTTCGACTTTACAAAACCCATTAATAAAATAAAATAAAGGTATCTGTACTACACTGTTTAAATAGCTTAAAAAAGTTAAGTAGAAAAAAGGCACTACATACTTTACAGCAGACTGCATTAATGTCTAATGCTGTCTACTGAGGAGAATCAACCACTGTGTTCACCTCTGGGCAGAATAGATTGCTTAGATTAGCAGTATTTGAGTGGGTAATTCGTATTATTATGCAATTAACTAAACATTAACATCAAATTACAGAGGCGGGAGAATACACTTTGCAGCACTATTGGTGAAAAAGTAGTCTGGGTAAGAATCAAAGGTTCATTGAAGTGCCGCCCCTGACATGCGCTCAGTTACTGGAGAATATCAAAAATTATCTCTCCAATGATTCTGCATGATTAGTGCTCTCGCCTCACAGCGAGAAGGTCCAGGGTTCGAACCCGGGATCAGCCGTCTTTCTGTGTGGAGTTTGCATGCTGTTCACACACACATATATATATATATATATATATATATATATATATATATATATATATATATATATATATATATATCTTAAAAATCTTTATATCTCAAATTCTGACAAAGTTTTGAAGTTTTATTAAACATTATCCAATTTATTTATGCAGGCTCCGCAAGTCTGGATAGTTGTGTAGCGTATGAGTGATCGGAGAAAATATCCACAGTTGTTTTAAGCTGACAGGATATTTTTTACAGCTTCTGGAGTGTTCCGTTAGGATCTAAATTGCATTGTTAATTAGGCCTTGGACTTTTTGAAATACGAAATTAACAAACCTCCCTTAAGAACCTATCAATATGAATGAAGTTGAAGAATCTGGCTAAAATTTCAAGATTTACATTTCATAGATTATGAATAAAATTTAAATGTGATGAACAAACAACTGTAATAGACAATTTTAGATTTAATTAAAGCCATTGGGATTTTGGTAGATGACTGTTTTCAGGGTTCAGGACACAGCACCACTGTAATAAAAGTGCAGCTGCAAACGAACAGAATACATCCACTGGGTTAATGAAAGAGTTTTGCCTCTAAGACACAACACAGTAGACATGAATGTGTTTCTACAAAGCACATTCTGGAGCAGTGCATTAAACGAAAATCAAGATTTGCTTGGCTGATTTGATGTATGTGAGTGTCAGAGCTCTGGCAAGAGGATAAAGAGTGAGTGCACAGGCAGCATTAACTTCCATTCTGCGTCAGAGTAGCTCTGAGTTTTTCCTTTTGCAAGCATCTTATTTGGCCTGAGGCACTCTGAGCCAATCATATGACCCAGGATATGGAGCATTTGTGCACATGTGAGCACAGGCCTCAAGCATGCTTGGCATTAAAAATTCAGTTCAATTTATGTTCAATTTTTTATGATTATTCTACTTCCTTTTATGTAAAGCACTTTGAATTACCTCTGTGTATGAAATGTGCTATATAAATAAATTTGCCTTGCCTTGCCTATGTGTTATAGCTTACTATGAAACATGATTACTCTGAACCAATTACTTGCAAAATGTTTGCAGCAGCATAGTATACTACTGAGGTTAAAGGGATATATAAAGGATCATGGCATTGAAAGTATACATGTATGTTCAATAAAAGTCTCCAGGGTGCTTCGAGCTCTATAGTATTATGGTTCATTCTTGCAGGGTTTCATTTGTCCATCCATTGCAATTAACCCATGGGGATAATCTGTGATTAACAAGTTCTCAAATTGCAAATGTTTGCAGAGAAACCTTTCCTCTATATGTTTGTTTTAGAATCTTTTTCTTTAATGCAGGTGAATAACGGGTTCCAAGCAGAAGCAACATTCTATAATTTCTTGACGTAGGAGGGGTGCAGGCTTTCTGACATCCACAGGAGGCTACAGAATGCTATGGAGGTGATACCACTGACAAGAACAATGTAATTAAAAAGATTAAAAAAGGGGAAACAGCATTGAAGACAAGCCACACAGTGGGAGACCGTCAACGTAAACCACTGACCACTGAAAGTTTTGTTGGGTTCAAGCAAAAATGCATTAATTTTTGTTGAATAGTACCTTTTATGTAGTGGAAAAGCGACTGTAACAAGCAAGATGTGGTATTTGAATTACCTATGTGAGGTAACAAATAAGTAATGCCCACTTTTGCATTACTTTCGATACAACACTCATAAATCTTTTTTAAGAACCTGCTGAGTTTCTTGTAATTCCTTAACATGAGCTCTGAAAATATCATGAACTTGCAGTTCTTCACTAGAACATCCACATAAACCACATAGTCCACACAAGTGCGTCCTGTTTCTTGTCTATTGAAACCTTCACTGAGAAAGCAGGACAGCCATCATACAATAATTAATCACCTGCAGATGGATTGGCATAGATGTGCATTATGTGGATGCCCAATGCTTTAACCGCTTCTGCGCACCATTGAGAGAGGCAACAAACAGAGTTAAGTAACCTATAACTCACTTAGCTCGAAAAGAAAAGAGTCGAGAGCTGCACATTGCGCCTGAGAACAGGCAACGTGTTGGGAAACGCGGACACAGTAATGCTGACGAGGTAGCTTCAGGCGGGACTCCTCTTGCCAAGAACGCCATAGAGAATCTTGTTTTTCAGCCATGGCTTCTTTGAGGATAGCGGCTAAACTGTCCGGAGCGTGTCGCTGTGCTCATCAGATCCACCCTGCCTTTAAAAGAACCGCGACAACAGGTGTTCTGCCCTTTTTGCTACCTGCCAAAAACTGCTTCCAAGCGCTACAGCGCATGCGTACGTCAACATTACGCCGTAAATCTCCAAACGCAGAAAGTTTTTGCCACTCTTGCTTGTTTGCCAAAAGCGGAGGTTTGTATGTTAGTTTTAACGTGGTTTATCTTAAACATTATTAATGATTTGTTGATATTTGTGTTTATTTCGTGCAGTAGGCACATCGAGGTGATTGTTATTATACAGTTTACGTTCTTACGCACTCCGAATTCTGTACGTATGGGATCAAATTCTACCATTAAACTCCGGTGTACACGTGTATTTCATTTGCTTGTTGGCACTACTTTAAAATGTGGGTTTTGCTTTAGTTAGAGTAGAAATATTACATTTACATCGAAAAGTAAATCTTCTTCGTTGTTGTTTAACCTAGAACTACATTTGTTCGATTCAAAAGCATTACAACATCTTTTGAGCGAGGTCTGCGTGTCCACGTCTTATGAGGCAGAGGTCTGCGTGTCCACGTCTTATGAGGCAGAGGTCTGCGTGTCCACGCCAAGAAAGGCAGAGTTGGTTTTGTTGGTGAAAGAAAGTCATTATTCCACACTTATACTACTACGATTGGATTGGATTGATTTCGATTTTGCAAGTCAGCGATTCGATGTCTGGCGATATTTGAACTGTTACTGCAATGCAATACAATTCTATTCTATTCAGTATCAGCCTGCATGAGCAATATTTTCAATACAGTGGAACATAAGCTGATTTGAGTGGAATTTATTTCAATTTAAAAAGACTTAAATGTTTAATTGTTCATTTTAAAAATGGAATGTTTTGGGGGAAAACTGCAAAAAAAGTCCTTTACAATTTAAAGAAAGTGTCAAAAACACATATGTCTGCACAAGAAACATTTTGTCTTGTATTTGTACTTTAACAACAAAAACAATTTCTGAATATGTATAGCTTACTCTGAAAATGTCGGAACATAGGTATACTAAACTACATAAAATGTACTGTAACGTATTGGTCTGTACTAAGGTGAGTCTCTAGATTGCTTTCTGAGATTTTTTCACAGATTTTTTTACACATGGATTACAATATTAACCCACAAATCATATGAATCATGTCAAAATAGCCCTAATTACCTCATCAGCGCTAAAGGTAGCAAAGTAACTAAGAAACATACACAAGACTTCCGGTTATCTGCAAAAATATCTTTAGCTTAGTCACCACGTCTTGTTCAAATCTGGTATGTTGAGATACGTTGCAATTGTTAGCAGTAATGTAAACACTCAAAAAACTTGTTGAAGCAGTTTCATGTGTCAGCTTTGAAAACACAAACGTTTCTAACGGAGCTACAAAACAGTGCGGCTCCCCACAGTTTCCTGTCTTATCCTTACAGATCTTTCTTCGGCACTGCCAAGAAACTATAAGACGGATGCCTTAGAAGTGATGCACCATTGAGAGAGCCAACAAACAGAGTTAAGTAACCTATATCCAACCACAGTTGTCAACAACTCAAGAAAACTTCTATTAAAATTGTACAGTTCACTATCTAAACTACAATATCTACATTATCTAGCTTTTAATTTGTGTACTCTTTACTGCATATATAGTGATATGTTACTCCAATAGGGTCTGGAAAAGACTGAAATTCTAAAACCCAATCCTAAACTAGAAGGTTTAAGAATTTAGGTCTGTGTTTGTTAGTATGAGGAACATGTTTTCTCAGTAAAGTACAAAGTGTTAGGTTCAAACTATAAGGCAGACACTGTTAGAAGTTCACACATTCGTATCACAGACAAAATGCCCCAGGAAAAGTGCTGCTATCATCACAAAACTGTTGACAAGTTGCTGTTACATTAGATGTAATTCTAAAAGGAATAAGCTCAGAGTTAGGCTTTAGCTATTTCTTTTATTGTAAAGAGAAACAATGGAATAATTGACCAAAACATATTTAAAGCACAATAAAATTCTGAAGGAATTAGCCATCTGTCACTTTGTTTTTTTATTTGCTTTGCTACTTGCAGTGAAACATTGTCCATAAAAATACACAAAGGTTTGACTGTTGTTGCTAAGTTAACAGTTCTTTTTAAAAAAAGAGTTCTTGTAAAATACATTGAAGATGTAGGCAGAGAACTCTTTGATGCTTTATAAGCAGGTTAGAATAAGTACTTAAACAGTATTTTTTTTTAAAAAGAGATTGCTCCATGTACCAGGACCCAGGGGATCATGCAGTCTGATTCAATAATGAAAAATGACATACATTTATACACTCATCTATTGACCAAGAGGTGGCAGGATGAAATCCAGCTCCACCCTACTGCTAGACCACCACTGGGCCATTGAGCAAGACCTTTAACCTTAAATTACTCCAGGTAAATAGGCCCTGTAATTACGAAATGCCTGTTTCTAAATGCCATAGATTTGACTGAACTTTGAATGTTAATTGAATTCATTAACATTTAGAGCATTTAGCAGACACTCTTATCCAGAGCGACTTCCATTTGTGCTGGAGGTAGGATTTGACCCCAGGACCTCTTGTTCCAGAAGCCAGCATCCATACCTCTAGACCTGTGGTTTTCAACTGGCGGTTTTGCAGGTGGTCCATGAAATGCAATCCAGTTTCATTACTGAAGTCACTTTTTTTTTAGTTTATTCCTTTTTCAAAATAAATTTTCAGACGCTTTGGGTATCTTTATGAATCTATGACTTTAATTCAAATATCTAAAAAAAAATAAATAAATAAATTACTCCCCGCACACACGGGCATGTTTTTATTATGTAATACACTATCTAGCCCCATCTAAACTACAGTGTCGGCTCATCGAATATTTCCACGTTTTTCTACACAACCCCATTATATATGAAATTAATTTGTCTCATTTTTAGCAAGCTATTCGATCTTGAGGAAATAACACCGCGGTTTCTCGCTCACACATCCTCCTCTAGCGTTGGGTTCCGCTCGCTACAGGGCGGGGCAACGAGAAGCAGGGAGGGGGAAAAACACGGGAAAACTCACATAGCTCGAAAAGAAAAGAGTCAAGAGCTGCACATCGCGCCTGAGAACAGGCAACGTGTTAGGAAACGCGGACACAGTAATGCTGACGAGGTAGCTTCAGGCGGGACTCCTCTTGCCAAGAATGCCATAGAGAATCTTGTTTTTCAGCCATGGCTTCTTTGAGGATAGCGGCTAAACTGTCCGGAGCGTGTCGTTGTGCTCATCAGACCTTTAAAAGAACCGCGACGCCGGTGCTAAAGGTAGGAAAGTAACTAAGAAACATTCGCGAGACTTCCGGTTATCTGCAAAAATATCTTTAGCTTAGTCACCACGTCTTGTTTTTAGTATCAAATCTGGTATTTTGAGATACGTTGCAATGGTTAGGAATAATGTAAACATTCAAAAAACTTGTTGAAGCAGTTTCATGTGTCAGCTTTGAAAACACAAACGTTTCTAACGGAGCTACAAAACAATGCGGCTCCCCACAGTTTCCTGTCTTATCCTTACAGATCTTTCTTCGGCACTGCCAAGAAACTATAAGACAGGCTCGTTTATTCACTAAACTTAAATTTATCGTACAATGGTATTTACAAACATTCGCGTGTTTAAATATCTAAAAGAAAGCTGTCTCTGTGGTGTATATGGGAAGAAACCTTGCAAGGTGCCAAGACTCAAATGCAAGAACTCAACATTGAGAGAACTATGCATTCAAAGTGTGTTATAAAAGTGTGTGAGAGGGTATGAATAACAAAAGAATTAGTCTTTAGATATCCAGTTAAGGTTAAAGAGGTTCCAGGTGACTAGACCAGTTCAAGACATGATCATACAGCTGCTTCTGGCAAGCTGAGATATAGGAAACACACATCTATGTAAGATTGTTCTTGTGTTAAACTGCCATATGTAAATTCTGAGATACTGCCACACCTGTTATTATTCGGTCTTGAAGCTGGGTGAATGTGAGCCGAACTCTGTAGTTAATAGGAGCAAACTGTTAAAACTGGAGGGCTGCACCTCCGTATAAGTTTGTGTGCTCATAACAAGAAAGGGTCTAGAGGTCAAGGGTCAATAGGTTCCAGTGATTGTGTATTCTAATACATTTGTTTAAAAAAATAAAATAATAATAAAAATATACAACCTCAGTGGTGATTAGATGCCTCCTTCCATCTTGTTTGTAGAGATCCAGAGAAAGCTTTTATACTTTGCTCTTGTGTTAAACTATCATATGTAAATTCTCTTTTACCACTGTTTCTCAGTCAGTCATAAAGTTGGTTAAATGTTTACAAAGGAACTAATAATATCAAATACAGAAGACAGGCAAATATTGAGGTTAGACAGACAAATGCAAACACAGGTGTGCAAAAACATACTTAACTGGGTTCCAGAATTTTAACAAACAAATCTACAGTGACAATGGCATGAAAAACTCCCTCTTTGGTAAATGGAAAGAAACCATGAGAGGACCCATGAATCAGAAGGGAACTCTGGGTCTGAATGTGAATTTACTTTAACAGACTTACACCTTAGTAGTTCAAATAAGGAACCTGACACCTTGTTATTTCAAAAAATCCGGGGGGGGATTTTTAAAGTAAATGTACTTTACTTTATTAAAGTACATTGAAGATCATAAAGTCAGAATACAGTAGAGATTTCCATTCATGCCTTAGGAGCTGTCTTTATGCACTTAGATGATTCGCTGCGGCGACCCCTGAAGGGAAAAGCCGAAAGAGAAAGAAGAAGAAAGAAGATGATCACCTGTAAAAGCAATCTCTCAGTATATGGTATAAGATATGTAGAGACATAAAGCTTTGCTTTACTTATAAACGGTTGTGTTACTAATACTGCCTTTATACCAGGTGACCACACCCATTTTTCTTACTGAAATTTGCTGAGGAAGTAAGAAACGCTACAGTGGCTATGGGATTATATTTCATCTATGCGGCAATCTTACAGTAGGGCCAGATTCCAATATACCGCCATCTTCATTGCTTTTTTCATGCATGGTTGCTGGCCTAGACGTTCAGAGAATTGTATACAGTTACTCACCGTGTGTGAAACAATGAAAAGGTATGAAATGAGAGTTGTGAAAAGCATTCAAAATTTTCTGTAAGTCTGTTCTTTCCCAATAACCAAATGTCATAGATATCATTGAGTCATCCACCTGATTGATGGTATTACAAAGAAAATCTTATTGGTCTTCTTTAACTTTGATGAAATTGACGCTCCTGTTTGTGCAGAGGTATATTACACTTACACAGAGCTAAGAGCAGATCAAACTTTTAGCAGATAAAACAGGAGTAGAGCCTTATAGTTGCCCAAACTTCTTGTGTGACTATCACAAGGCCTAACTGTTTGACATCCTTAACAAGTGGTAGCATTCCAGTTGTAGTGCATATTTGCTATTCAGATAGTATCCGGCTTAGGTCTGTTGTAGGCCTATGCTATGTGCCTTTACAACAAGGCTGAGGTGGAAAAAAGTCTGGTGTCAGAATGTTCTGCCAGATTTCCTCAATTTGTTCACTTAATTGTGAAAGACGTTCAAAGGTGCTATTGTGGCTACATCGAAATGAATGTTAAGCATTACATTTTAATACAAGCATCTAAGATATTAACATCTTTGGGAAGTTTGCTGCTTTAACCAGATGAGCGTTCCATCTTAATATTGATGTCAACAAGTTGATAAGGTTGAAGGTGATGCCTCACTGGGATTTGACATTTTAAACCAGAAATTTTCAGCCCAGCAACACAGACATACCAGCAGAAAGTAAAGCATAATAATATGCAATAAGACACAATTTATTGGCAGCAGATGGCTAAACAGATTCATTCATTTCATCATGCATGCGTTAGCTGGGGTGTTCAGTTTATACTGATGAGCTAATAAAATGCTTTGACAGTTTGTTTAAATTCCAAAAGCAGTTTTCCCCTTAAAAGGCACTTTTACAAGCTTTCGCTAAAACCTCTGTATTCAAGCAGGAATATTGCTGTAGGCCAGAAAATCAGGGAAATTAAACATTCTTTCCAAGTTTTCTGTTATCTTTGTGGCATTTTTATCAAGAGCTACAAAAGAAATAATCTTATAGGTGTGTTATGATGTTTGTAGTCTATAGCACTGCAGAAAGGCGTCTTATCACTGTATTTGAGGTTGATTTCTTTATTAGATCCACTATTCTGGGTTGTGTTATTGCAGGTCTCATTTTCTTATACATTAAGATTTGCTTAGAACTCCCAATACAAAACAAAATAATTAAATATATTTTTTAAATGTTGGGAAAAAACACTTAACGGTTCATTAACTGTCTACCAGTCTTTTCAATTTGGAAGTATAGGTTAAAAGGAAATGCAAGTTAAACTTGCAATGGCAGTTACACATTTTGTGCTTCAGTTCAGATCAATTTAGGTTTTATATATAACTTCACATGGATATTTGCAGCATTTCTGTGTATATGAGGCAGTGTATACTTGTCACCTTCTTCCCCAGTGACTGTGTGTCTGCAGATTCTTGAGTCAATGCCTGGCCTATGTCCTCATAGATGGGAAAAGCTGGTCATTATAGTCTGTCTGCACCTGACAGGTGTAAGATATGGCAAGGCATGGGACAAGCTGTCTTCCATTAGGACCATTCACTACATGATTCTGGAGAACAGCTGCACCGCACTCAGTCTTTCTCATTAGGCTGAGGCTGAGATATGGATGGATCTTTTTCTGATAGCAGCAGTATATTTGTTTCTGTCTCTCTGTTTTGTTCCACCAAGAATGTTTGGATAGTTGGAGACAAGGATAGAAAATGCATTGGCACTAAGGGAAAATTTATAAATATTTGCTTATGTTCATATAGTTTTGATCCAGCATCAGATTACCTTTTGCAGATTTAATCTGATTATATCTCTGTACATTCTGTTTGAGATAAATAAGAAATGAGAAAAACATGAATTTAATGTTTGTATAAAGTCCAAGAATACAATCATAACTTGGAAGTAGAAAAATACCCTCAATTTTCAAACGTTCAGGAAAAATTTGTGACTAACAACCAAACAATTAAAATCTGCTTTGTACTTGCATTTAGTTGCCTCATTCTATAGTTGTTTATTTGAAGATTAGTTATTGTGTTGTCATGCATTTCAGCCATCCTCTATCATCATCCATTCCTTTTTCCATTCTGGTGGGTCACAGCCCTGGAGTGTTAAGTGTTTTCTCCCTTTAGACACACCAAATTGAACTCATGCAGGCCTTTGTAATTAACTGATGAGCTGAATCATGCGGGGTTAATTATTTTGGATGCTAAACTCTGTGGTGTTGTGGAGCAAGACTGGATTCTGATTCATCTCCTAATGAAAATTTTGCTTGTTAACACATAACCAGGTCTTTAACAGTACACCTACAGTGTTTTTCTGATGGGTAAAAGTTATAGAGCAAAGTGTGAATTAGTTTGGAGTGAAAACTAACTTGGTCAACAAAAGTTTCATCTAACTTCCTGAAGCAGTTTTTTAGTCTAATCAATAAAATGTATATTACAGAAAACCCTAAAAGTCATTGAAAAGAAATCCGGCATTAGTATCTGTAACTGACGGAGGCTCTGACTAGCAATATGAGATCAGGTTGTCACTTAAGGAAGATCTTCCTGCTCTTCAGTTAGTACCATACAAAGCCAATGGATGTTAGTAGGGCAGCGTTTCTCAATCCCAGTCCTCACGGCCCGCCACTCTGCACATGTTCGGTATTTCCTGCACTGTCGCATGCTGGTCCTACATTGCTAATTAGCTAATCAGTAGCATCAGCTGTGCTGTGGGTCGGGAAAGTCGAATCTGTGCAGAACGGTGGTCCGTGAGGACTGGGATTGAGAAACGCTGTAGTAGGGGCTATTACATGCAGGCATAGACAACATTACAGAGACTGGCAGGTCTGGTGAGTATGGAGGCCAATGAAGAGCAGCAATGAGCCTCAGGATCTCATCACATTGTCTTTTGAAAGTGAGTGAAAGTGAGTAATTATTTGTCATTGTGAATGCACCACAGCACAGCACACAGTGCACCACAACGAAATGATCTCTGTGTTTGACCTATCTGTGAAGGAGCAGAGGACAGCTAACAAGGGCAGTGCCAGGGGAGCAGTGCTTGGGGACGGTACCTTGCTCATGATGGGTTTGTTAGGATTTGCCAGCCTATACCAGAAGTTTGGCAAAACGTTTACAAGACGTCAACCATGCCACTGGTCTTTTTATATATTATCTCCAACAGTGCAGAAATGCTTTGTTTGTACAAACTTTTATAAGCAGTCTGTGGTGTGTCTCGCACAATCCCTGAGGTAGAGTGATTTGATATAGCTTTCCTGAGTAGCGGGTATCATATTAGCTGAGATTGTAGGTTCAGGTAATTGTTCTGCCAAAAGCTTTGAAATGGCATTGTAGGTGACATTTATGATGCTGGCAGTTTGCCCAGTCAATTGTCCCACATTCCTCATGCCAGTGCACACCCCTAAATGTGGCTTAGTTTTGCTTTACAAACACTACAGATTGTAGAGTCTCTTTCTGTTGTCCCTCTAATATATTAGTGATTATGCTATTTAGGCCATTCCCACACAAACGCGGTGGACATGGCCTTAGTGAAGTGATATTTTCAAGATATTGAAAAAGGTAACGATGCAATGTAAAGCATTTTTTCTAGATTTTTACCACTTTTATTTACACAACTGCATCTTAGCTGAAATATCAAATTTTGAATTAAGTTAAATGTGGCATTATAAAAAAAAAAACCCTCTTTGCTGTGCCACATTTTTATTTCCAGAATCCCCCTGTTAGCCTTCAACAGAGAATTTGATCAAAGTGACTATCCAAATTAAGATCTCATTATGGAGAGCGCACAGGGACTGTTAGATTTTGGCATTTGGATTTAGAGGACTCAATTTGGGATCTTGATGTTTTAGCTGGATATGCAGCTGTTTAATTTAGTCAGAAAGCCAAAATTGGAGAGTTAAAAAATTAAGTCATAGGTGGTTGCTCTCTGGGGTCATCTGTTACCACATACCTATCTGCTCTCCACAGAACAGAGCTGCAAAAAGACAGATGCCTTTATGCAAATCACTTTAGAGGAGGAATAGTGCAGTACTGGTGTTGTAATTTGGCTACGGGTATAACTCACTCTGTAGAGGTCTTAAGGGAGGATGGAGTGCTGTGAAACGGTCTTTTGAAGCCTATTTGCCTCTCTCACTCAACTGTATTGACAGTAGCTGTAAATAATGACCGTAGCGTTTAATTTAAGGCCATGCTGCTATGCCTAAAGCCTGCAAAGATCAAAATCCTCATGAGATTTCACTACCAAAGACGCTACCGTTAAGTGATTACAGATTTAAGGTCTGAAAGGCTTAAAGATAAGATGTCTTATGTTTTAGCTGGGGAAGCTCAACATATGCAGAACCATTATTCTCCAGGGGATAAGCTAGAAAGCCTTGGTCTGTTGGAGTGTGGATCAGGGTAGAACATCATGTCCATGTTGACCCATAATTCTTCTACGACAGGAGCCATAATGGCCACTGTAGTGGGCTCCCTGGGACATTAAAGATCCCACATTGGTATTCTACTCACCACCAGCACCTCAGTCATGGCTACATTTCATTGCCACTGTAGACCTTGGAGAACAGGAATAGACAACAATACTTCACAGTAGAGTCACACACTGCCCAAATGATAATGTGACAAATGATATTTTTTTTATCTGTTTTGAGATGGATTTTCTTATTAATTGTATAGCCAAAGCATCTCCTGCAATCACCAGAACCCCTGTTTCTAAGCCGAAGTCTGTCATGAATCAGTTATTGCAGGGTTAAAGGTGAAATAGGTCATAATAGCCCTAAACATGGCTCATGCTCATGTATTCTTACCAATAAGAGGGCTATATAGGCTAACATGTGGGAATGTTATTGACTGAATGTGCTTCCTGCATCAGCAACATTGACTGACTTGGCGGGTCACACATTTTGCTCTTTGTTCATATGTTGGTGTTGATCATATTTATGTGTATACCTTTTTCGGTTTTCTCTGTCTTCATGTTGTTTTTTTGCAAACACATGAGGAGAGGAGAAAAACTAAGTGATGTTTAAGGCTTAACTGCTCTAGTATCTCCTTGAACTGTTTTATTTCCTGTGCATATGACTCAACATCCTGTCAGGACAAGTGTTTGTCATATTTGTACACTCCTCAAAAAAGACACAACATAAGACTGAATCATTCTTCCATTGCTTTGAGCAACAGTGGGCGGTTGGTTTTATTATTCTGAGTGATTCTCAAATTGTTGTTGATTGACACAGAGCTTACAGAAATCATTGTCTAGAGCACAACATTCACTCCATCAGCTTTCCCCGCAATGCATCCTTGGCTTCAAATGAAAATGTGACCCATTATCTCAGGTTTTAATTGCTTTAAGATGCAGTTCCAATGCTTCAGTATCCACTGCTTTACACTATGTTTTTGAGTGTGAACCACCCATACTTGAACTTCCCCCAAGAAGTGGATGATATTTCCCTTTATATCAAGCTGCAAAAGAGTTTTCGAATTTTTGATGACATAACATTGCCCATCCTGCATCCGGTGTGACTGTTACTTATGCACAATGATGAAGTGATATTTTTTTTGTAGCCCTAGCGCTCATAATGTTTTAACTTCCTGATTTCTGTCATCCAAGTGCCACCCAGTCTGAGTGACAAACAGTGCAGCCCACTTCACTAATGAGAAAGCTTTAGGAATAAGCAGTATTTCACCATCCTTTCAGCAGCACATCAGCAAATGGGCCTCAGCTTGGGTTAAACTGCAAATCATATTAGTCAGTGTGAATGTAGCATCAGCTCTGTTCCACTTAAATCTCTGCTTGTCCTTTTCATTTAGATTTTCTTTTTTAGACTTGCAACTTGCGTAAGGTTTTTGTGTACCATAGTATCATAGCTTGTGCAGACTCAAGCTCATATGGGCTTTAATTGGGCTGCAGTGTCATCATTTCTCAGTGTCTATGGCGTCACCAGATGATGTTGAGCAACAGCAGCAGCTGCTGTTTCAGGGGACCTACCTGGGATGTCCTTGAGCTGTACAAATCTTAACATGGCATATCCTGACAATTCTGAGTTTGGGGGAGTGTCATTGTGACAGTGTTAGTTTAATGAGTCAAGCAGTGCTGGCAGGTTAATACTACAATTCCAAATGGATCTGTAGGTTACTTTCTTCCAGCTTATTTAAAGTAGAGAACAATGTTTTAACACATTTGCTTAAATCCTCTTTCCAGAGGCAAGTGTCCTGACCACTAGACCACCACCACCATCCGTGTGCCATCCCAAACCGATGTCATACTTTGGAAATAGTTCAACTTTGGCCATATATTCTATATTTCTGCTGTGTAATTGCTTCCAACAAAACTGAACCAAGCATTCAAGTAAGGTATGTTGAGAGCTGGGATTACGCTAAAAAAATGTTGATCCTTCCGTGTGCCTCAAGGACTGGCTTTAAAACCTCCGTCTAACACTTCTTTGTCTAATAGTTCTAGTCTAACAGTTCTTGATCTAACAGTTTAACAAAGTTTTAAACGTCTGTTATACAGACATCATATTATACCTTGTATTTAAAACCTTTAAATGAACATTTCTAAATATCGATCTGAACCTCTGTGTGTAATTAAGTCCCTCCATGCTTTTCATTTAAACCCCTGTAAAAGCTTATAAAAGACACATTTGTCTGCTTTTGAGTAAGTGGATATGAATGAATCTTGGCTGGAAATAATTGAATATTGGTGGAGCAGGCCATCTCTGAGAGAACCCTGGATTAGCTGAGATGGAATGCCACTGTGGATTCTGTTAGTTGTTGTGCCCAAAACAGAGACATTGCCTCCTGAAAGTGTTTCCTCATTGATCTAATGAGGGGTCTTTTCACTCTCTAAGATTGAGGGTTATGTTGAGAGCTAATGAGCGAGAACTCTGTTAAGTCTAATAACCTGGGTCTCCATGATTGTGTCCATATATTCAGCAATGGCTCAGGGAAAGCTACAGGGGAAAACCTTTTCAGCTAGAAGGTTTGTTCAGAATTCAATTAAAGGAGAGCTAATGTGGTGTGCAGTCAAGTTGAGCGACCATGGCCTATTTATAATATAGAGAACTATGAGTAATCGTACCAGTGATAGAATTTGCATACTTCTGTGAGAGCATAAGCATTTGTATATTAAAATCTTTGGTCTGGTTCCTAAAGAAATGACAAGAAACTGCATTTCAGACCAAAGTATGGTAATACCAACTTTTCATTCTTTCTTTCATTATCTGAACCACTTAATCCCAGTCAGGGTCACAGGGACCGGAGCCTATCCCGGAGCTACAGACACAAAGTAGGGACCAACCATGGGCAGACGCCAACACACCACAGACCACACAATTAGAACAAATCCCTGAAATGTCTTTTTTTAAGCATTCCATCAATATGAGTCCTGCAGGTTTTTGTTATTACCGGGTCTCTGACCAACAAAGGTTCTCAGAATGCTGGATAAGGAGATTAAACTGATGTTTGTTGCTATGCAAAGAATGATGAAATATTTTCTGATCATTTGAAATATTTCCACAGGTACTTTCTAGTAATCTAGTAATTCTAACAAAATATTGGGGGCAGTTGGTAGAGTAACAGTTAGGGGGTTGGCCCTGTGATTGGAAGGTCGTCGGTTTAAGTCCCTCACCAGCAAAGGTACTACTGAGGTACCTCTACATTTAACCCATCCGCAAAAGAGCAGTGGGCAGCTGACATGGGCCCAGGGAGCAGTGCTTGGGGACGGTACCTTGCTCATGAGTACCTCAGTGGTACCTTTACCAGTCCGGGATTTGAATCCAGTTACTGTGTGAACTCCCTAACTGTTACATTACCAACTGCCCCATTGTACTGTTGTCGTCATTCACTTAAATTCACTTAAAATAATGATTTTTTTTCCTAATAAAGGAAATGGAAAAATGATTTTTAAAATGTCTTTTGAAACATGTCATGTGTGGTATATTACGATTTGCCGGTGGACTAGAGTTAATGTTAGACTAATAGGATTGTTACAGTACATTGTAGCACAGGCATCATGGTAAGGGACAACATGACCTTGCACTCCCTTATCTTGAAAGCCTCATACATGATAAAGTAAAGTTTCATCATTTTTCATCACATGCCTGGTTTAAGTTATTTATATGCATTTCTAATGCTTCTTTAAAACTCACTCACTCATCCTTTATCACTGAGGTCCAGTACTTTAAGTCTTCTGTTATGTTCCACATACATCACTTAGATTTTTTGCTTATTTACGGTTATATTCACTTGTTTATTTTCTGTACTGAGTTAAGTTTAGTAGACAATACTTGAGACTTAAGACAAAACGGCAATTAGAACTGTAGAGACTTCGCTGATGTCATGTTCTGTTGTCCTAGCCTATCATCAGAGCTTCATCTAGTCTAGTCTGGTATGTGGTTAAGGGCAAAATAAATAACATGCATTAATGTCTTGAGCCATAGTTTAAGGGCAAGGTGCCCCTCTGAGAGCTAAAATGAAGTGTTCAGGAAATAGAGTTGTTTTGACATCACCAAAGAAAAGCCTAACCTCAAAATCAATCTTTTCTCTCTTGGGAAATTGCCCACTTCTGTGGGTGAAACTGCATTACATCAAGATGCCTCAGCAAAACGTGTCGGCAACGATTAGGTCAGCGAAATGGACTCGACTCCACTTGGCAGTCAAAAGATCAAACTGTGGGAATTTTGCTCGGCGTTTCTCTTTCGTACTCAGTCAGTCACAGCAGACTTTGTTTAACTGATTGCAGGCTGGAACACGTCTTATTCATGTTCCACACCCTGCTGAAACAGTTTTACTGTACTCAGCTGTTACTCTCACCATAGTAAATGTTGTTTGATAAAGTGGGAGCAAACAGATGTAACCAACAGATATGTGTTGCAGAATGTAGTTCTGGGTGTTGCATGTGAAATCTTTCTAAATGTGGCTTAGGATGTTGATTTATCTACAATCTTCTTCTCTCAGGTTCAGTGTGGACTGCTTCTGTGGAGACGTAACCCAGTCATCTACTCTAGTACTTCAGCGCCATCTCATGGTAGAGTTTCTGAATGACACTGTACATTTGAAAGCATAAATCAACACACACAATTAATAAGGAATGAGTAGTTGAGTTGAATGATAATGTGATGTTCTCTGTGCTCTAGATATTACAGTAGAGTACAAACATGGACGTCCTGTGCTGGTGGTCCCTCTCCCCTCCAGGCAGGAGAAGTGCCTGTTCTTCCTGAGGCCCATGCTCACAACCGTCGCCGACCTCATTCAGGACATCCGCAAAGAAGATTCGGGAGTGTCGTCTGCTTCTGTGCTTTCCACAGGTAAACTAGTGGTTCCCAAAATAGGAGGCGCACACCCCTTAAGTGGGGGTAAATGTCAGAGTCTGTGTGAAAACTGCATAAGTGAATTTTAAGAACACAATTCATATTAAGAACAGCTGATTTTTAAACCTCACAGTGCTAAAATAGTTAGTTTTGTATCTTTTGCCCAAACGGTGTAATATGTAATTGAAATCTAATGTGAATTTACTAATTTATCTTCTTTTTCAAATAATTAGTCATGAAATGATTAAAATGAAAAGCATTTGCTGTATGTAGAAATTTCTGTGATGTGTACTTGTACACAGATGGTGCTTGGGTGGCCTCCACTACACCTATGGATGCACTTCTGAAAAAAAACTTCCAACTACGTATAAATGACATTGCCTACAATGTGCACACAACACCTAGAGGTATGTTACACATCATGACACTTGCCCCTCCTCATTCCAACACATATATGCACATATACGCATATGACTCGTTCATTTGCCCTGCTGCGTCCCTTGCAATACGTTGTTATCCCCATAGGGGGCACAGTTTACACTTTGGGAACCACTAAGTTGGCCAAGTTACTAGAGATGGGTATCGTTAAGATTTTAACAGTACTACTCTTACCGGTACTGCTGACCAGTCCGGTACTTTAATGGTATTCTTACTTTTGAAGAAAAAAATCAAATAAACAACATAACATAATATTTAACAAATCACCATTATTATTATTATTAGTCAACGAACCATTGACACAGTAAGCTGACAAATAGTGCTCTTGTGTGGGAGTTCAAATATTACTTAAGTCATTATAATAAAATTAAAGTATACACAATTGTTTTTGTTGGTTTTAATTCTTTCTAAAGACTGCTCAGTCCACAATGAGTGCATGTAAATTTATTTTAGTGTTTTACAATATCTCTAAAAATAGAGCTGACAGGCAGGCCGTACTTCTCATATATTTCAATGTCTACTACCGGATATTAAGTTAAGTATCATGTGATTGTGTATGTCTGTTTATATTTCTTGCAATGTCTTAAAACTTTACGCATACGCACACAAATCTGGCTGTGACACCAGCGTGCATGTGAGAGGACGCTGTAGATTAACCAGTTACAGAGCTGTTCAGATAAACTGGAAAAAAAACTTTAATGTAGAAAAAAATCTGATTTATTTATTTGTCCAGGAGCGAAAGCAACACCGTTAATGTCAGAGCATATCGACACTCCGGTCAAATTAGCTTTGGGGCCTGTTTAGTATTGGCTTTCGGTTCCCATCCCTTGTTACAACACTGCGTGACAAGACTGTTTTGGAAAGACTAAACTGTGCAGTTTCATTTTAAAATGTGGTTTTTTTGGAGTTTACCACAGCACAACTGGGAGGTTTTCACCAGCAGGCTGTATCCTGTTTCCAGTCATGAAATTCAAATACCACAACTTGTCCAAGCATGTGATGTGAAAGAGAATGTATTTCTTGTTGTTACAGGGCAATCATCGTAGTAGTGATTCCTAGGTAGTAATTCATTTTAAGGGGGATGGGGTCTCTGGAGCCTAGAAGAGCATCCAGTGTTTAATCCTAGTTTCTCTCAATCTCATGTAGAAACATTGACAAGTGAGCGTTTAACAAACATTGAGGACATGAAGGACATGGTGCACAAGTTACATGCAGCACTGCACCTATCAGAGCACCATCTGATGAAGGAAAAAGAGCTCCTTCAGAAACGGGACGTCTTGAAACAAGAACTCACGCCTCTGGAGCAGGTGGGACTCTGCTCACTGCATCCCTACAGGACACTAGCGACACTACATGACAAATGAGGACCTACACGTACATTTACCTTGGTTTTAAACTGAGTTAAAAACAAAGACAGTCACTGCCACAGGTTACTGTAAACCGTCGCGGAAGACATATTGTTGTGTTGCACTGTGTGCTGTTGTGTGGTATGTTCACAATGACAGTCATTCGCTTAAATTAAGATGACTGCTGCAAATTTAGGCATTCACTGAATGCAAACTGGCATATTTTATTTAAGTTAGTTGATGGAGTGAATTGCTTATGTAGGTATGATAATACTATTTTAAATGGGGGTCAACTTAAGGTAATGTTAGGCTAATTAAAGGTAATATCCACTAGCTAATGTTAATTTCCACTAGGAACATCTATGAGCATTGTAATGTGTTTTGCTAGCATTAAGCGCTAGTGTAAATTAAGTTAGGTAGTGCAAATCATAATTATTTAACAGCATAGTCAAAAATTCTTAAGAAACTATGGCAAGTTGTACTGTGGCAGAAGATATTCTGTTCTGCCCACCCCTGGCCAGATGTAGCTCAGCTCCTTTTGATTTTGACTCCTTTATTTTATAAAGTGCCTGTGTCTGTGCTAAATAGTGTCAATGTGTTTATGCACGCAGTTGAAGGGACAGCTGGATGTCAGAGCTGAGCATAGATCCTCGCGGGCTCTCTGGGTGGGTCTAGCTCTACTCTCTGTGCAAGGTGGAGCTTTGGCCTGGCTCACCTGGTGGGTTTACTCCTGGGACATCATGGAACCTGTTACCTACTTTATCACCTACTCCACCAGCATTGGGGTCTATGCTTATTACGTTCTCACCAAACAGGTAAGAAAACATCAGCCACCCAAGAATAATGTTCCATTGCTAAACTTGAATAGAGAGCAACATGGCATAGCAAAGATTTACAGTTGCAGTCTTATCCACAGCAACTTCCCTTGAGCAATTTGGAGTTAAGGTTGTTGGTCAGGGGGTCAAAGGTGGTAGTGCTGGACATGGGGTAGAGCTGTACCTGAACCGGCTGAACTGGGCAAAGTGAAGTGAAGTGAAATTGTGCCCTCAGTTTTACTATATGTGCTTACTGTTGTCTAGGACTATGTGTACCCTGATGCAAAAGACAGACAGTTCCTGCATTACTTCTACAAGGGTGCAAGAAGAGAGAAGTTCAATGTGCAGAAATACAACAGGCTGAAGGATGAGCTGGCATTGGTAACCTACAGTTCTTTATAAAAACACTTTAAATTGTATTCCAGCTTTCATTACGAATCTCTTTCTTTTATTCTTTTATTGGTTCAGGTCGAAGAAGACTTGAGACGTTTGCGAAACCCAAACCAGCTTGGACTGCCTGTTGAGCAAATCCAGTGTTAAAAAACACACACAAACAACCAGAGGATAGGCTGTATGGTTTGTTACCAAAGTATCATGAAATTCATCTCATGGACTGTCTTGAAATGCATACCTTATTTGTTGCCATAATGTAACATTTGCAATAACAAAAAAGTACAAAAATAAAGCACTTGGTTTGCAGTTTGTGTCTTTGAATCTTACACTTTGTCCAAAGTAACAGGGTCGACTGCAGCGACTGCCATCTGTTGGCAGTGCAACCTGAAGTGCTAAAGGAAGAAACAAAAGTGAAAGAGCCAGAAATGTAGTTAGAAATACTCAATTAACCAAAATCAATTAATCAACACAGGTGCACTGGCCAGCTGAAATGCCACAACTCAATTGGCATTTGCCATAGAACACTAGAATTTGCAGGTTCATCTTTAGTCCCCTGTTGTCGTCACAGATGAGAGCAGGTTTTACCCTGGTGTGGTAGTTGTGAGTCTGTAGATGCCATGGAGAATGTTCTGTTGCCGGCAACATCATCCAGCATGACCAGTTTGGAGATTAGTGATGGTGTGGATAGGCAAATCCTTGAAGGGTCGCACTGATGTCCACATACTAGCCAGTGGTACTGTGTCTCTGTTGGGTACCACTGTGCCCAGACACATGGGGTCCTACACACTACTGAGCCACACTGAGTTGCCATTAGTCAAACTCAAGTCAGTGATTTTCCGTGTGATTTGGAATTTTCGTTTGATTTGGAATTTTTGTCACTTAAATATTACTCAAAAGCACGGAACGACACAACTCAATACAAATGAAGTAACGTCATAATGTACCGTTCCGGGCTCGTAGTTGAGATGGGACTGGAGCGACTTTTGAATGTTTATGGTTTTAAACGCTGCATGTTACTCCTCTCCTCAGCTGAAAATGTAACAGTGGCAAAAGGTAAAACATAACAAAAAGCTTGTGCACAAGACGTTGTAGACGAAGTAAGGGAGAAAACCTCCTTTATTTTTCATATTGATTTAATCAAAACAAAACATTTTCCCTTGTAAACATAAATTTAGCTAGAATACGCTTGAAATGCTCAATGATGCATTAATTCTATGTTTATATTGTCGTAATGCCTAAACTGGTGCATAGGTCAAAGATGTGGGAGGAGATAAGAATCAGATGTAACATGAGCAGCACAAGCCTCGTTCTCATGATGCACGTGTTCCCACGTGATATGTGGGCCGAGTGTAAGTGCGTTGTGTGGGCCAGATCCGGGCCATACCAATTTTGCTATGTGGGTTTTTATTTATCCCCTATCCCACTTTTCACATTTCCCATCGGTTACGTTACATATGTAATTCAAGCTAACATTTTAGCACTGGGTCGTTATTGGCTGTGTATACATATCTATAACGTGTTATGAAGTCAGCAAAAATTTCTCTCTCACACATGTACACAAACACAATTTGCTGCAGAGTAACACATGTAGACAAGGCTTTGAGGTTTTAATTGGTTCAGAGTTCTATGATTAGTCTGAATGTCAGATTTTTTTTTCAACGATGCCTATATGTGTCTTAATGTGATCCATTACTTGTCTATTAAACTAGATTAAATAATGACATTCAGATTATAAGTAATGGATCACAGTTTAATAGATTATAAGTAATGGATCACATTAAGGCACATATACGCATCGTTGAAAAAAAAAAAATCTGACATTCAGACTAATCGTAGAACTTTGACCCAGGTACTGTACATCCTACAATTAGTGAAAGGGGATCATTTATATGCTTAGAATTATTTAATAATTATTCAATATTCAGTTGCAATGTTATGATGTTACATAGAGCTTTTATTTTTCCTGGAAACAACCTACATCAGTGTATTTAAAACATTGTTTTGGATCAACGTAAATTCTTGACTTCAAGCTGATGGTTAAGTTCAAGTTAGGGAGGAACTTAGGAAATTCCTCATAATTATAACTGTGTTCTAACAATGTTAGTTCTACCAGAAGCTGGCATGGCCCAACATGTTTAATGCCTTTTTATTCAACCACTGGATTATTTTTTAGACTATTTCAGCCACCTTTGGTGTCATACAGTACAGACCCAGGTAGGATAACATCAGACAAAAGTTCTAAAATAGAATATTCTCTTCATTTAGAAAATGAATTGTTGACTTAATTCTTGCTCTATCTAGGTACTAGGAAGTCAAGCAAAGCGAAGGCATGCAAAGTGAAGAGGCCCATGAATGCCTTCCTAGTGTAGGAAAATAAAGTGCTCTATGCTCCATCAGGCCTCCCCTCAGTCCAACAACACAGACATCAGCGTAATGTAGGGCCTGGAGTGGAGCAAAATGTCCGAAGAGCAGAAGAGGCCATTTTACAAGGAGAGCTTTAAAATCAAGTGCAAACATGAACAAGAACATCCCAGTAAGCAGTTCCTCACATTTGCTTTTCGAAAGACAAAAAGAGACACATGATTATTGTTAAATGTTAAAAACATTCTTTTGATGCAGATTATGAATATAAGCCTCCAAGAAAGAAGACATTGTCTAATAAAATTGTAACTGCAGCCATGTGTGTCCAGGCCTCATCAGAGTGTAGACCTCCACTTTACCCCACACCTGCTACTGAGGCAACAACGAGCATCATCAATCCTGTTTTGTGTGAAAATCACTTACATGGTAAAGACTACTATCATTCTTTAACCTCAGACTGGCATACTGCATTATCACATGTACATACTGCATTATAGTAACTCCTCCGATTCTCATATTTAGTCTTGTAATGACTTAAAAAAAAAGTTTGTATGCACACACACACACACATATATATGCCCAATCAATTAATTTTAGATTGAATTGTGCTCCTATTTTGCGGATTCTGATTAAACTTATACTTATTATATGTGTATGTTACATTTCAGGTCACTTGGGAAATGTTACTGTGGACACAAGCAAAGGCAGCAACAAATAAACTGACAACCACTGTTAATGAAATGCCTTACAGTGTCAGTGATACCCATTATACAGCTTCATCCTTTCCATATCCTTTTCTTATTCTTTCTACTGCACACCACTCAACAGCCATTATACACCTTCTAATGTCCCATCTTCCCCTTCTCACTTCCCATATGCCCCACCTCCGTTCTTTTGCGAGCCTTTTTCGAGCATTCATTTTATCTAGATTTCCCACAGAAAGAATGTAATTGTTACCCACAAATGTAGGGCTACTAATTCATATTATGCCATTTAGTTTATTGACATTGTTTTGCCCACTAACATATAATCTTAATCATTTTTTCATGTCTCAGAATGTTTTATTGGAGAGTTCAACATTGAGACCTGTAGCTTCCGGTCAATTTCTAGTTTCAGCTAAAGATGGCAGTATGGTGTTCAAAAAGTTGTTGAACGTTGCATAAGTGAGATCATTTAAATATTTTCATCAGATTTCACAGTGTCATAAAAAGTAACCTTTGCATTATTGCACTGTACAAGTGAAAATGAAAGTAAAAAACACCAATGCTTTCTGAATTGTGCTATCATGACCAAAAACCCAGTACAATATCTTCAGTGAATTCTGGAGAAATTGTGCAAAATTTCTGTGCAAAAGATTCTTTTATTATTGTAATACATATAGCTGCTGTTTTAGAAATAGACTGACTGCAATTTTCAGTATGTCTAAATAAACATTATAAATTGCTTTACTCATTCACCTTTTCCGCTTAAATCCTGTTATTCTGGTTTAAGAGTCCGCTGGCTCTTGCTCCAGGCATGATGTGTTACATACATACTCATCGACACACCCACACAATACCATTTTTAAATGATTTCATCACTTTGCTGATTTTGGTTAACTCTCCCTCCATGTCCTTCAGTCTATAAAGGAAGTGCGCCAAAGCAGAAGTCTGGATCATTATTACATAACATTCTGTGTATCTGTGCTTTTGATTTCATCTGTCCAACTCTTAGGTTTAAAAATTAACATGGAGTACAAACAACCAATATAATACATACAAAGCAAGACAGAAATCTACAAATAGCAAGAAATCATAAAAAGAAGCAAACTCCAGGCATGGTATATCCAAAAGGAAAGAAGTGAGGTCAGAAAAAATGTTGATGATTTTTAATACAAATAACTGGGAATGGAAACAATTGTTCATTCAGTTTTTACTTTTTAGTTCGCGGTAGTTAAAGAGAAGTTAACTGAATGATGTTCAGCTTTTTTATTCAAATGACATGTTCTTAAAGGGATGTGTATAAGTAGGGTGATCAGACATTCTCTTTTCACCAAACGTCCTACGTTTTTAAAAAAAAAATAAAAAAGCCAGGATTCTAAAATCATCCAGGATTTCATTCTACCTCAGCCTTGAACATTCTTACATTAAATTTGAGTTTTCCTGGGGATTTCCCAAACCAGTTGCTTCTACTCACATTTCTTATAGCCTTACTGCATAAATCGAGTGGAAGTGAGTAAAGGGAAGGCAACGTAACATGGCCATGGTGGCACATGCCCCCAGCTCCCCGCACGCCCTCTTTTTCACAAACTTAATTATGCTCACCCTAGTGAACAGGGATGTTGCTAGATGTAAAACACCACTGGTCTCAAACTACACTCAATCTTTTCTGGGGCCATAGACAACTGTTTAAACTGGATGGCGTCCACCCAAACAAACTTGGTGCAAGAGTGCTAATGGACAACATCTATTTTTCACTCCGTCATCCTTCAGTAGAATGTGCCAGTCCACCCAACATGAATGGCACTCACACACCTGGACAAAGTATGAGTGACCACAGGACTTCAAATCAGATTCAGAGTCGTCATGTGGTCGACACATCTCACAAGCACACTGACAACGCCAAGCAGCCACAACAAGCACTGCTCATGAACACCATCCCGGTTGAGCCCTGCCCACAGAGCTCATCACAGACAGACTGTGACACACTACAACAGCCCCAAGATTCAGCGCCAAAGGACGACTTTCTGGTAAACAGCCAAGAAAGTCAGCACAACATGCTTCAGCCACCGGAAACACCAGAGCCAGAGCCCCGCTCACCAGACACCTTATATCTCTCTCCAGCATTTCCACTTCTAAGCTTCTCACAGAAAATGGAGGAACTGGTATATGTTGGAACCAGACTCTCCCACTCTTTTGCTGCAAGCCCCCAGATATCAACTATAAAACGGCGGGCACCACAGCCACCAAAGCCTGTAGGCCCAGCTCACCCTCCTCCTCCTTCGAGAGCTCTCCAGCCGCTGCCACAACGCCAGGGCCCAAACCCTCCTCCATCTGCTGTAGGTGAACCAAAAACAACTGATAACAACTCTCAGTGATATGTGTCGGGTCCCCGCTACGATAGCAGCAACACTCAGAAATGTTTACATAACAAGTGGGAACCCAGAGTGCCTGTAGCTTCCTCTATCTCTGTTTTATCACGTGATAGAAAGTCTAAGGCCTTCTCAAACCGTACAGCTGACCCGTCTAATCTGCGGCCTATTAGGTATCAAACTAAGACTGCTCTAGAGACAAAAAGTAATGGCATCAAGTTAGCATTTTTAAGCATTTGCTCACTAAAAAATAAATAATTTCTGATCAATGACTTAATAACCACATGCAACCTGGATTTTATGTTTCTAATTGAAACATGGCTTGAAGACAGCTGCAGTGCAACAGTCCTCAATGAAACAGCCCTTCCTAACTTTACTTTCATGAGTGTCTGCAGAGCTGTTAGGAGAGGTGGTGGTGTAGTTGCTCTATTTAAAGATGTCTATCAATGTAAGCAAGTGTCATTTGGTCAGTACTTGTCTTTTGAACATCCAGGGACTGTGCTGAAAGGTGCTCCACGAATTCTATTTATCATTATTTACAGGCCTCCAAAATACTCTCCAGCCTTTGTTGAAGAGTTCACAGAACTGTTATCAATGATTTCCTCAGAGTTTGACTGTTTTGCTATTGCAGGGGATTTTAATTTTCATATAGAAAATGCTGAAATCAAAACTACAAAAGAAATGATAACCGTTTTAAACACTTTTGACCTGTTTCAGCATGTGCATGGACCCACACACAATCGTGGACACACTCTTGATTTACTCATTAGTAAGGGTCTAAACATTTCCTCCATTGTCATTAAGGACGTAGCACTATCTGATCACTTCTGTATTTTCTTTGATATATTGATCTCTGCTACCACTGAATCTAGATCCGTCTCTGTCAGAAAGAGATGTATTAACGAAAATACTAGTGTGCTGTTTATGAAGGCTATATCTTCAATGCCAAGCATTTCTGCAGACTCTGTTGATCTTCTCCTGGAGTCCTTTAACTCAAAAGTTAAGAATGTCATTGATGACATTGCACCAGTGAAAGTCAGTAAGACGACTGGCAGACAAAAATCATGTTGGAGAAGATCAACAGCAGTACAGAGTATGAAAAGACAATGCAGAAAAGCTGAGCGGATGTGGCGGAAGACGAAACTTGAAATTCACTATAGCATCTATAAAGACAGCCTTCATGCTTTCAATCTGGAACTAGCCACAGCAAGACAGAAGTTCTTTTCAAACCTTATAAACAGTAACCTAAACAACACTCGCACTCTTTTTGCTACTGTTGAGAGACTAACAAACCCCCCAAGTCAGATTCCCAGTGAAATGCTCTCTGACGGTAAATGCAATGACTTTGCCTCCTTCTTTTCAGAGAAGATGATTAATATCAGAAAGGTGATTAGCACATCCTCAAGTTATGCAGAGGTCACACAGATTCGACCGCAATTTCAAAAAGAAGTCACTTTGTCTGTTTCTGAAGAAATTGATAGCAAAACTTTGGAAGAAATAGTACAGCACCTTAAATCCTCAACCTGCAACCTTGACACAGTTCCCACATCTTTTTTCAAAAGTGTGTTAAACTGTTTAGAAGCAGATCTCTTAGAAGTGGTGAACACCTCACTTCTTTCTGGGACTTTTCCAAACTCCCTGAAAACTGCAGTTGTTAAGCCCCTTCTAAAAAAGAGCAATCTTGATAACACCATATTGAGCAACTATAGACCAATATCTAATCTTCCTTTTATAGGCAAGATTATTGAAAAGGTAGTTTTCAATCAGTTGAACAACTACTTAAACTTAAATGGATACCTGGACAATTTTCAATCTGGTTTGATTCTTGCAAAATATCAGTGCTGGTACTACTAGATCTCAGTGCTGCATTTGACATTGTCGATCATAACATTCTTCTAGAGAGACTGGAAAACTGGGTCGGGCTTTCTGGGATGGCTCTCAATTGGTTCAGGTCATACTTAGAAGGGAGAGGTTATTATGTGAGTATAGGAGAGCATAAGTCTAAGTGGACGTCCATGACATGCGGAGTCCCTCAAGGCTCAATTCTTGCGCCGCTCTTGTTTAGCCTGTATATGCTCCCACTAAGTCAAATAATGAGAAAGAACCAAATTGCCTATCACAGCTATGCTGATGATACCCAGATATACCTAGCCTTATCACCAAATGACTACAGCCCCATTGACTCCCTCTGCCAATGTATTGATGAAATGAACAGTTGGATGTGCCAGAACTTCCTTCAGTTAAACAAGCAGAAAACTGAAGTCATTGCATTCGGAAGCAAAGAGGAAGTTCTTAAGGTGAATGCATACCTTGATGCTAGGGGTCAAACAACTAAAAACCAAGTCAAGAATCTTGGTGTGATTATGGAGTCAGACCTTAGTTTCAGTAGTCATGTCAACGCAGTAACTAAATCAGCATACTATCATCTCAAAAACATTGCAAGAATTAGATGTTTTGTTTCCAGCCAAGACTTGGAGAAACTTGTTCATGCCTTTATCACAAGCAGGGTGGATTATTGTAACGGTCTCTTCACTGGCCTTCCCAAGAAAACCATTAGACAGCTGCAGCTCGTCCAGAACGCTGCTGCCAGGATTCTGACTAGAACCAGAAAATCTGAGCATATCACACCAGTCCTCAGGTCCCTACACTGGCTTCCAGTTATATTTAGAATTGATTTTAAAGTACTTTTACTGACTTATAAATCACTCAATGGCCTAGGACCTAAATACATTGCAGATATGCTCACTGAATATAAACCTAACAGACCGCTCAGATCATTAGGATCTGTAAAGCACTTTGAATTACCTTTGTGTATGAAATGTGCTATATAAACAAATTTGCCTTGCCTTGCCTTGCCTTACACTCAAACTCGGTCATGTGGATAGCTGCAAGCATTCGCGTTATAGATAGTGGTCTAGTGGTTAGGATACTTGCCTCTGGGCCAAGAGGTCATGGGTGTGGTATCCTGCCTCCAGCACTACCCCTTTACCACAAGTTGCTTTCATGGATGTGCAAGGAAACCTTGAAATTAGGAAAATGGAAGTTGCTCTGAATAGGAATGTCTGCTAAATGCTGTAAATTCAAATGCAAAATATTCTATCACTATGGCAAGCTTTGGCATGCTCACATACACCCAGGAACACTGAAGAAATTTGCCCCTGCACTGAAGACATAAACAATTGTGTCCAAGATCACTATATTATTGTATTGGAGGAAGGAAAAAAAAGAAAGGCAGCATATCCTTTTGATGAAGATAACATTAAAATGATATTTAGAACGTGATATTTAGTGACACTATAATTTTAAAATGTTTAAAGAATTTCTGCCTATATACATAATATGAACCATCTAAGTAAAATACTACCATGCCTACAAGCAGAACTCAGCACGCATATTTACTAGGTTATGTTTTGATAACATGACAACTGTGTGAGTTCTACTTATTTCCAATGTCATTATTGGACATTTGAAAAATTGACAATACTTAAACTTTGTAATACTGGATCTTTATCAATAATATCTGCCTTTACTTTTATGTTGTTCAGCAGACAATCTTATGCAGTGTCATTTACAATATCATGTTATAGATACAGAATCTCTTTAGTTGTATAGCTTAAATTCTTGAGGTCTTTGTAGTCAAACATTCTACAATCTTTCACACTTACCCTCAGAAACACAATAACACATGAGGAAATCAGCTGTTGCTGGGAGGGTATAAATGGCACCTTCCTCCTCTTCATCACTGTCTGAACAAAAGTAAAACAGAAATTTTTTGTTTTTGGAGAGCCTAATCTCCTTAGTGGCTATGATAGTGCTATTTGCCCTCTGGCATCTTTTTCTCATCAGTCTGCCAGAAATCTTGGGGTTATTTTTGACTCTGCTTTTAAGTTGGATGAACAGATCAGTTCAGTTGTAAGGTCCAGCTTCTTCCAACTTCGACTTCTGAGTAAGGTCAAGCACTACATTCCCCATGAACAGTTTGAGACAGTAATTCATGCTTTCATTACATCCCGCCTTGATTACTGTAATGCACTATATATAGGTCTCAGTCAGGCACAACTTCAACGGCTACAAGCCGTTCAAAATGCAGCAGCTCGTCTTCTGACAGGGAAGAGAAAATGTGACCATATTACTCCCATTCTGGCCTCCCTCCACTGGCTTCCTGTACATTTCAGGATCCGGTTTAAAATTTTACTTCTGGTTTTTAAAAGCCTAAATAACTTGGCACCTGCTTACCTGTCGGAGCTTTTTGTTCCGTATTTCCCTTCCAGAGCCCTGCGATCCTCTGATCAGCAATTGCTGAATATTCCCAGAACAAAGCTTAAAACCAGAGATGACAGAGCCTTTTCGGGAGCGGCCCCCAGTCTGTGGAACAGCCTCCCTTTGCAGTTGAGAGCTGCCCAGAATCTTAATTGTTTTAAAACCCTGCTTAAAACCCATTTGTTTGCATGTGCATTTTATTGGTTTTACTAAGTTGGCTGTATTTTATTTATTACTGCCTTTATCTTATTGATTGTGTCCGGTGGTATTTTTTTAACTATATATAACCCTAACCTTATATATGCTGTGTAGTATTTGCTACACATTGTCCCCTCCAGTCATAGGGGTCACAGCATTTTCAGGTTTACTACCACAACAAGCCTAGAGGTCATAAAAGCAGACTAATAATATTATTATGATTTTATTTTACATGGTCATGTAATGCACTAAATTAGATAATTGATAAGATAATCGGAAATATTGCTGTTGTATTGCTCATGCAGTGTAATTTACAAAATCAAGTTATATATACAGAATCTGTTTAGTTATGTAGCTTAAACTGTTAAATGCTGTAAATGCAAATGCAAAGTATTCTATCACTAAGCCAAGCTCTGGCACACTCATATACACCTTGAAGAAATTTGTCCCTGAACTGAAGACATAAACAATTGTGTTCAAGATCACTATATTATTGTCTTGGAGGAAAGAAAAAAAGAAAAGAAGGCAAAGTATTTTTTGGCTTAGACATTCTTATATAATGACAGACTTGCCTGAATAAGACTTTCCTAAAAAAAAAAAAAAAAACACATTTATATGTTTTAAATTTGCCATAATGCACATATTTGTTTGGATGGATGTATTCTGTAGCCTGTAAATTCACATGGAACATTATTATTTTTTCTTATTTCAAATTATTTTTTATTAAAATGTTTGACCATCCATTTTGTAGCCTGGTACTTGAAATCTGAAATTGAAGTTTCAAAGGGTAAAGACAACTGTAAAACTAAGCTTTTGCATACACATCTGCAGAGGATATGAGTCATCTTGCACTCTGTATGGTTGGTCAGAGACCACAGCATTTAGACATAAGGGCAAAAGTGGCAGTTCTAAGGTAGTTGGGCAAGATCAGTTTCACATGCTGAAGCAGAAATCTAAGACTCTTCATTATGCCAATGGTTCAGAGGTATGGAATCAATTTGCCAAATGAGCACAAAAGCTTTTTTAAGTTTCAAACAAATGTAAGATTTTGATGCATTTCCGCAAGAATAGGATTACATTGCATTGAAGTGAATGGGGGAAAATGAGGGATGAAAAATGCATGAAAAAGATGAGTGTGGGTCAAGGCAGATTCATATGTGTGTTCAATGAAGTGGCCTGAGTGGCATACGAACTGTGTTGACTGTTGTGTGAAAGCAGGCAAAGGAAACCTTTTGAGGCTCGAATCCAATGTATTCTTAATGGGAGAAAATGAATAGGTTTTTATGAGGAAATTAAACAGCAGAAAAAAGATGAATGCGGGGTCATGATGGTTACAAATATGTAAAGAGGTGTGTGGGACCTGGAATCGTGTTGAAATATGGTAGCTTTATGACAAACAGTGGCCATGCTCTAAAGGATATAAATTTTGAGCTCCATGTTAGTCTATGGGGAAAAAAGGATGGAAAAATAGACAGTGTAATCACACAGAATCACATAATGAATCCTACTGAATTTATTATAGAATCTCCAAAGTAAAATGTACAGGTTTTACAGACTCAAGGAGCGTTACAGACACACTGTGAAGCAACTTCAACCAGCACCAGTGGGACAGAGGAGGGCCTAAGGGCCTGAAACTGGGAGTTTGAATCCCAGGAGAGCCTAAACCACTGCTGGACCATTGAACAAGGCTCTTAACCCACAAGCTGCACCTGCTTGATGTGTAAATTACGTGTATCTTACATATATACATGTATGTGATCCTATTTATTCATTCAAGTGTCTTTTAGCTTAAATGAATGTCCTGATACTGGTTTTATTATTCTTTTGGCCTGAAGTAGAGCTTCTTGGTGAGGAAGGAGGTGAAGCATGGCATCTGTTTCTTATTGTTATGGCTCCGTCTCGACACCTTCAGGTTAACAAGGGTCAAAATCTCTGTGATCTCCAGAGCTGAACCTTCTTGTCTCAGGGTCTCACACAGATCCTGAATGTAGAATGAGCCATGTTCTACATGACGAAAGGCAGCATATCCTTTTGATGAAGATAACATTAAAATGATATTTAGAACGTAATATTAAGTGACACTATAATTTCAAAATGTTTAAAGTTGAATTGCTGCCTATATACATAATATGAACCATCTAAGTAAAATACTACCATGCCTACAATCAGAACTCAGATTTCCACACAGAAATTTCCTAGGTTATGTTTTGATAACATGACAACTGTGTGAGTTCCAGTTATTTCCAATGTCATTATTGGAATTTTAAAAAATGACAATACTTAAACTTTGTAATACTGGATCTTTATTAATAATCTCTGCATTTACTTTTATGTTGTACAGCAGACAATCTCATGCAGAGTCATTTACAAAATCAAGTTATAGATACAGAATCTCTTTAGTTATGTAGCTTAAACTCTTGAGGTCTTTGTAGTCAAACATTTTACAATCTTTCACACTTACCCTCAGAAACACAATAACACATGAGGAAATCAGCTCCTGCTGGGAGGGTATAAATGGCACCTTCCTCCTCCTCATCACTGTCACCTCCAGCCATAGGGGTCACAGCATTTTCAGGTTTATTACCACGACAAGCCTAGAGGTCATAAAAGCAGACAAATAATATTATTATGATTTTATTTTCCATGGTCATGTAATGCACTAAATTCATAAGATAATTGGAAATATTGCTGTTGTATTGCTAATCTGTCATGGTATTATGAGAGAAAGTAAAACCATATTTTGATAATAACATTTACCTGAAAGATAAAGATCTTTGGCTTCCCTACAAGGCTTTTACACTTTTCCCCTTTAAAATGATCTGTGACTTCTTTAAGGTCAACCTTACCATCACAGGCAAAGATATGACCATCTTCCCCGTGACTCAGGAAAACACAAACAAAGCAGTCGGCATCTGTGTGGTTGCGTTCTGCAACTGGTAAAGTGTTGGTGTTATGGTGAAAAAGCTGAGTAGAAGCGATCCAAACTAAATGAAAACATTTTACTTTAAAGTGTCATTGTTGAAAATGCTTTAGGATGTACCTTGGTTAAAATGTTTTCCACATTTTTCTTCACCTCAAGTTATCATGGGAGATCACTTCAAAAGCCAAGCTCTTGAAATCTACAATAGAATTGCTAACAGAAAGTGAACTGAGATCTGAAAAGATAAAGATTAACGTAATTATACGGAATATAGTAATTATAGTAAGCTTGCCAGTATTGTTTATGAGGTAAAATAAAGACATTAAAGACTGCACTCTAATGGTGCCAGGTAAGTGTAAATGGAAAAACATTACAAAAAGATAAAAGGTTTGATCTATTATGGTGAATGTCTACATGTGTGTTGTACCTTTTAGGCAGGAGTTTTCTTTGTCATAGTTGAACCTGACGGTTGCTTAAATTCTGTCTTAAAATCAACGTTCCTGGTTAAGATGATAGCCAAGCCTAGTTTACTGGCGAGCTTATTATCATACTCAGTAGCTAGGTTGAACTGACAGTCAAATGACATATTATTATTTCTTAAATATCTCGTTGTAATTTAATTTATCTTTTTTTTTTTAAATAAAGTTGTGGGTATATGGAGTATTGTTGAGAAATAAAGTTCATTGCTTAATAGTATTAATAATAAATTGTTTCTGTGCAATTAGATCCAAATAATTACATATAAGAATAATTTATATATAATTCATATGCTCTATTTGGAAGATACTTTAGATGAGTATAATTGGGTAGGTAAAAAAAAATATATCAATATCACACAGACCCCTGGCTTACTGGCTGTGTTTAACAAAACAACTAATTATAAACTAAATTAGACATAAAACGAAGTTTAAACACAGAGATTAACCTAAGATATACATCCACTAAGGGCGTAAAACATATAGTATAGTAATGAAATATAAAGAAAAAAAAAAAATATAAATTAATGAAGTAAAAATATACATCAAATTGTGAAATAATAATGCATGGGAAGTAGAATTCACCTTTTAAGAGAACATCCTGTCTGAGCTAAAGGAAAAAGTAGTGAACTTCATCATGTTACTATTTGTCACACAACTATATCCTATCACTAAAAAAATTACTCAAAACACACTAGAAAAATATTAGGCCTAACTTCTTTGGGGCACTTACCTGTCGTTTATGCTGTTGTTTTAGCACTTATAGCTAACATTTGTATGTAATCTGAAGTAGAAACCTAGTTTATGAAAGCTGACAGGGGAGGGTTTCCGTTTAATACCTACCATTTCAGCCAGTCAGACTTAAGTATGACCTGTCATTTGGTCAGATATGTGGCACCACCTATGACCGATTTCTCCCCAATGCCACATTGCTTTCTCTTTTGCTTTATTAAACTCATTTTGTAGTGATTCAACAACATAGTTACTTCATTATAGCATTTTATTAGCTCACTTAATAATATAAACATGATCAATTCTAATATGGTAACTGCACAGCTATCACTAATTTAAAACAGCATTACATCATAGAGCTTTTGGTGGCTGTAATTAATTATCTTAGTAAATATCTTTAAGTAAATATCTTTTTAAACAGCATGTTTCAGTTCTGCAATAATACCAACAATTGATGGAATCATCTTACAATTATAATACTGTACAATATAATCCAAGTCATTTTATTCTTGTATACGAAGCATTCTCATAGAATTCTGATTGCATGACTTCCTATATTTCATATTTAATCACACATCATTAATAAATCATTTTGTAGTCTGTTAAATAGATTTATTTGGCTCTTTATTCCATGTTTATTAGGGTGCCTTTTAGCTTCATATAAGTGTTTATAGACTGGTTTTTATTCCTTCTTGGGTGTAATCAAGCCTCTTGGTGAGCAAGGAGGTGAAGCAGGGCATCTGTTTCTTGCCACTGAATTCGTGTCTTGACACCTTCATGTTGACGAGAGTCAGAAGCTCGGTGAATTCCAGAGTTGAACCTTCCTCTTTCAGTGTCTCACATAGGTCCTGAATGTAGAACGAGCCATATTCTACATGACGAAAGGCACTGTATCTGTTCATTAAAATTGCATCAAAATAAACATCAGGGTAATCAGTGGTATCCAAGAAGTCCATCAGCATTGCATATTAATTACTACAGTTAAAGTCAAATTCTGAAATTTAGAGATGACTTTGATAGACCTGTAATCACACCAGGACACAGAGGCCTGGCATTCATGTGTTTTTCCTTATTTTATCTATTGCTACATATCATCTGTATTCATGCCTTCTATAACTGTTGTTTGCCCGTTGTCTTAATGTGGAGTGGTTTTATATTTGACATTCGTTCAGTATCCCTTGGTTTCATATCCCAAGGTAAACCTAGTGGTACCTGGTTTTGTGTTTCAACTTTAGCGTCAAGTTTGGTTGCCATCTTCCCTCTATGTTTAATTCACATTACGCCTGATGCAGTGACTATTTCTTTTAAAAATCTTCTCGACTTTAGTTCATGTATTATTAGCAAGAATTATTTATTGTTAACTGATAAACTAGGACTTGTCATTAGCTGTAAATTATAGTGAAGAGGTATTGGTAGTTATTATTATTGCCAGACACACACACAGACCTTTTGGTGTCCTGACAAATGACCTCGGCATTCAACTATCCATGAAGAGTAGTAGACGTTAACATGACACCGTTTTATACTCCTCAGATACCAAGTAGCACATGAGGCTCGGCCTGTTAGGGAGTGTAGATTTTGGCAGCGTCCTCCTCTACCTCGTCTTCTTCGATGCATGAGGTCACACCCTCTTTAGTTTGTCTCCGGTAATTTGGTAGTTTTTTAAGCATCAAAATAATAAAATCATTTTCATTTCATTTTGTACAGAATCAAAGTGCATTCTTGAAAATTACTGTTATGACTATGTGCTGATGTGGAATATTAAAAGATATGAGAAAAAAAGAAAAGTAATATTTTAATTACACTCACACTGAAGATAAAGATTTTGGTTTCTACAAAGACTTTTGCATTTTTCCACTTTAAAATGATCTGCTGAAACTTCTTTAGATTAACTGCCACCATCCTGAGCAAGGAATATGACTATCTTCACATGATAAGAAAACCTAAAACAAAAGCAGTGGCATCTGTGTGGTGGCGTTCTGCAGCCTGGTAAAGTGTTGATGTTATGGTGAAGAAATAGGTAAACGATCCCAAACTAAATAAAGAAAACATTTTTACTTTAAAGTGTCATTGTTTGAAATGCTGGGATGTACCTTAGTTAAGTATTTTTCCACATTTCTTCACACTCTCAGAGACTATCATGGGAATCCACTTCAAAGCCAAGCTCTTGAAATCTGCAATAGAATTACAACAGAAAGTGAACTGAGATCTGAAAAGATAAAGATTAACGTGGTTTGGCAGGAATATAGTAATTAGAAAGCTTGCTAGTATTGTTTATGAGGTAGAATAGAGACATTAAAGAGACTGCATCTAATGGTACTGGTGGTCTTAAATGACTTATTTACAAAAGATAAAGGTTTTGATCAATATGGTGAATGTCTACATGTGTGTACCTTTTAGTGAGGTTTTCTTTTGTCATAAATTGTTTTCCTGACGGTTATAGAATTCATCTTTTAAAATCAAAAGCGTTTCCTGGTTAAAGATGATAGCCAAGCCTCGTTTGCTGTGACTTATATCATACTCCAGTAGCTGGGTTGAACTGACAGTCAAATGACATATTATTATTTCTTAAATATCTAAATTTGTAATTTAATTTATCTTTTTTCATGTAAGTTGGTATATGGAAGATCTTGTTGAGAAATAAAGTTCATTGCTTATTAGTATTAATAATAAATTGTTTCACATGCAAATTAGTCCAAATAATACATATGAGAATAGTTTATATGCGTATAATTCATATGCTCTATTTGCATTAGGCTTGGGTAGGTATAATTGGGTGAGTAAAAATATCAATATCACACCAGACCCCTGAAGCTTACTGGCTGTGTTTAACTTAGGAAGCAACTTCAGTATAAACTAAATTAGACACTCTAGGCAAGTTTAAACACAGAGATTCTTCCTAAGATATGCATCGCCCTAGGGCGTAAAACATGTAAGTATATTAATGAAATATAAGAAAAAAATATGATTAACTGAAGTAAAATATACATCAAATTGTGAAGTAATAGTAGCAGGAAGTGAGATTCACCTTTTAGGAGGAACATCCATCTGGGCTAAAGGAAAAAGTGATTCAAACTGTCATGTTACTATTTGTCACACAACTATATCCTATCCACAAAATTACTCAAGGCACATAAAAAAATATCGACCCCAACTTCTTTGGGGCACTTACCTGTCGTTTTATTAACTTTGTTCTTGCTATAGCTGAGCATTTGTAATGCAAGTGAGAAACCTAGTTTAACCAAACTGACAGGGAGGAGTTTCATTTAATACCTACCATTCAAATCCAGTCAGACTTAAAAGTATGACCTGTCATTTGAATGCAGATATAGCACCACCTACTGACTCTGATTTCTCCCCCAAGCCATTTGCTTTTCTCTTTTGCTTTATTAAAACTCATTTTGTAGTGTGATTTAACTACACAGTTATTTCATTTAGCATTTTATTAGCTCTCAAATAATACTGAACATGATCAATTCTAATACTAAGTAACTGCACAGTTATATTGATTTAAGAAATAGCATTACATCGCAGAATTTTGATGGACATAATTAATTATCTTCGTAATATCTTTTTAAACAGACATGTTTCAGCTCTGCAATAATACCTTTCAATTGGTAGATGTCCCTGATGCTCATGCTGTACCAGCATAATCAAATGTTTCTGTTCTTGCTTATCTCTTTTTAGAAACATTCTCCTTAGAATTCTTAGGAATTTACTGCAACACCTATTTCATATTTGTCACACATCATTATTAATCATTTGTATGATCCTTCAAAATAATTTTTATTTGGCTCTTTTTTGTTCATGTTTATTAAGATTGCCTTTTAGCTTCATATAAGTGTTTATGGGCGGTTTTTTTCCTTCTTGGGTCTGAAGTAAAGCTTCTTTGTAAGCAAGGAGGTGAAGCACGGCATCTGTTTCTTGTTTTGAAGTTTTTTTGAATATGATTTTGCGTCTTGACACCTTCATGTTGACGAGAGTCAGAAGCTCGGTGAATTCCAGAGTTGAACCTTCCTCTTTTGAAATGCTCTCATGAGTCTGAATGTAGAAGCGAGCCTGTTCTACCTGCAATGAAAGCACTGTGTCTGTTCATTAAAAGAATTGCATCAAAATAAACATCCAGTCCCGTCAATTCTAATCAAAGTCAGTAAGCATTGCATATTAGTACTACAGTTGAAGCCAGATTAAATTTGAAGTTAAGACATGACTGGACCTGTAATCTCATTTAGGACACCGAAGACCTAGCATTCCTTATTTTCTCACCCTTTGAACATCTAATGTACTACACATATGTCTCCTTTATTATACCCTTCTATAACTTTCTTTGTTTTGCCGTTGTCTTAATGCTGGAAGTAGTTTTTATATTATTTGACTTACATTTAGTTTCTTAAAATATCCTTGGTAAGTATTTATTTATTGTTTTTCATATCCCAGAACAGCCTGATCATTTCCTGGTTTTGGCATTTCTTCAGGATTTGGTGCCAATATATTTCCCTTCCTGTTTGATCCACATTACTTTCGATAAGTGACTAATGACTCTTTTAAAAAATCTTTATAGACTTTGGATTCATATATTGTTAACAAATTGTTTATTGTTAACTTGATAAACTAGTTTGATCGTGGCTATGAAATTATATAGTGAAAGTGAAAGTGGTGATTATTTGTCATTGTGAACTTTACAGACTAGCACACAGTATACAACAAATATAACAGTCTGTGAAAGAAGAGTGGAGGCAGCGCCCGGGGAGCAGTGTACTGTGCAGCTTAAACCCTCAAGTTCTCTGTACATAGTCAACAACTCTTCCTCTGGACCACAATTTCTCATACTCACCCTCAGATACAGAGTAGCACATGAGGAAATCGGCCCCTGTAGGGAGAGTGTATGGAATTTGTAGCGTCCTCCTCTACCTCAATGTGGCTGATCCATAAGAGGTCCCTTTCCTCTTCCATTTGTCCTCCCTGACAGGCCTAGTAGTTTGCAAACATAAAATAACCAAATCATTTCTGTTTCATTTTACATGCAAGAATCAGGGTACATTCATGAAAAATTACTGTTTGTATTGCTGATGTGAATCATAAAGATGAGAAAAAGAAAGTAATATTTTAGTAATTACACTCACCTGAAAGATAAAGATTTTTGGTTTTCCTACAAGGCTTTTGCATTTTTCCCCTTTAAAATGATCTGTGACTTCCTTAATGTTAACCACACCATCAAAGGCATAGATATTACCATGATCATTCCCATGAGTCAGGAAAACACAAACAAAGCAGTCGGCATCTGAGTGGTCATGTTCTGCAGCTGGTAAAGTGTTGAAATAATCAGAAAATTAGTTCACTGTAAATAAACTGCATTACGTTAACAGAATTACTTTAAAACTACTTCTGGAAATGCTGGGATTTACCTTGTTTAATTATCTTCCACATTTCATCCTTACTCAGATTATCATGAGAATACACTTCAAAGCCAAGCTCTTGGAACCTGAATTAAAGGAAGCAAAAGCAAAATGAGACCTTAAGCAATAAGAATTAAACTGGTTTTTGCAAGATTTTTAGTAATGTTGCAGCATTTTCCATGAATGTACTAGATTCTTGCATGTACACAACTTTTACAAGTTTGTACGTGTTTGTACCTTTCAGTGAGGTTTTCTTTGTCTTTAGTTGAACCGCTACGGTATTTTAGCTTCTTCTCTTTGCAATCAAAACCTTCTTGGTTGAAGATGACGGCCAAGCCTCGCTTCTTGTGGCTTGTACCATACTCAAGCAACTGGGTTGAACTGACAGTCAAGTAACATTCTTTTTAAAATATGAGTTTCAAAATGCAATGTGTTGTGATTACAGTACTTCACTGTGTAGCCATTTTGAGGTTTTAAAATAACATTATGACTAAATCTTTCCTGCATAAACAAATGGGTTTAAACTAAATTTGAAGAATCACAAGTATCAGTGAGATTTACCTTTTGCGAGGCACACCTGAAGCTGAAGCAAAAGTGATCCATAAAGTGGTGTTAAAATTTGCAAAACAAATATATCATATGCAAAGTAATTTTCCAAAGATGTACAATAAACAAAATATCTGTTGACTGACCCCAGAACGACTCTTAAAACATTGTGACATTTACCTGTTGCTGTGACATTTCTTGCGCTTGCCATTATGGTTGAATGTTTGTAAAGTGAATGAGCACAAATGAAAGGAGTTTTGGCAGGGAGGAGTTCTTAAGCAGCCCTTATATTTCAGTCCAGCCGGACTTGGATATAAGACATGTCATTTGGTGCAGACATGCAGCACCACCTGCTGATAGAAATGTTAATACATTTCTCTTCTAACACTTATAGTGCATTCATGTCTGTTAAAAATCATTACACATAGCAACAGTAGATGCCTGACACTCATTCAGAGTAAGTCACATTTCCTCATGACAGGGTTACAGACCTTGCTCAAGGGCTCCACCCAGTGTCAGAACAGCCAACTACATGACACCTTGTGCTAATGAGTTATAACTTGTACATTTCATTTCATTTCATTTCATAACATCTTACATATGCACTTTTTCATAAAATAATCAGCATTTTTTTAGAGAGAGAGCCATAATTTTTCCATTTGTAAATAGAAGTCTTCTCAAATCTTATATCAAACTATACGTTTAATGGGGCAGTTAATAGAGTAACGGTAGGCCATTCGCCCAGTGATCAGAAGGTCGCTGGTTTGAATCTCGGACCGGTAAAGTTACTACTGAGGTACTCATGAGCAAGGTACCGTCCCCAAGCTCCGCTACCCATGTCAGCTGCCCACTGCTACTGCTAAATACTCACTTTTACTAATGTTGTGAAGCAATCTTGTTGGAAACATAAATACTGCAGTGACAATTATGTGTAGTCGATGCAGTGACACTGTCTGAATATTCTGTCATTACAATTACAATTAAAATTACAATGTGTTAATACAGTAAGCCGAAATACACAGCATAAGCCAAGTGTTTCTTAGATTGAAATTAATGTTTTAACTGAATATGGTTCATTATATCAGTTTATTAGCTCTCTAAATTATGTGAACATGATCAATTTTAGTACAATAGTTATTATCATCAGGGTTGTATAAAAAATAACTTCAGTAAACTTAACTTGAGTGGTTTTGAACAGCACATGTCAGCTTTGCAATTATACAACATATTAATATACATATATGGTATAATAATACACAACAAAACTCAAGTTTTTCACTTACTATAATCTTTTTCAGGAAAATTTTTGAGGATTATTTAATATTTAATGTCACACATTAATATTTTGTATGATCTCTTAAAAATGTTCCAAACACAGAAGTCTCAAACATATGGGTTGATAGTGTATAATAATTTGGGTGCTTTAGGGCTTAATACAAATGTATCTGCCCTTGTTTTTTTCCTTCTTGGGTCTGAAGTAAAGCTTCTTTGTAAGCAAGGAGGTGAAGCACGGCATCTGTTTCTTGTTTTCAAAGTCATCACCGAATTCACGTCTTGACACCTTCATGTTGACGAGCGTCAGAAGCTCGGTGAACTCCAGAGTGGAACCTTGCTCTGTTAGTGTCTCACTTAGATCTTGAATGTAGAATGAGCCGCAGTTTACATCACGAAAGGCCTGGTACCCTAGATTTGAAAAGAGTTAAAATAAACATCAGAATGTGATGTTCACAGATGGGTCAAATGCAGAGGTCACATTTTGTTGTGGTACACTGTGTGCTGTGCTGTGGTGTGTTCACAATGACAAATAATTACTCACTTTATACTCTTTATTAAATAAAGAGAACTAATCTGTCAAATAATTTTCTACAAACTCTCTATTGACTGTAGTCCATTTTTCAGTAATGGGATTAAGATTAACTGAAAAATACAACTAGGCGTTGACGTTATGGGTTGATTTCACCTCAAGGTTAGGACAAGCATAAGGTAATAATCCTTGAAACCTGACATAGAAAACTGAGTCACACAGAATTTTGCTAAAAATATTTCACTGAAATAACTGCTTAGGCTTAGGCGATTGTTAACTTTCACACCTATAAATGATTTCTTTCATAGAATTGAGTCTTATTCAGGGTAGTGTACAAAAGCAAATAACAGATAGTCTCTTTGGTTACGTGACCTAAATGCCCAGCCCTCTGTGTATAGTAGAGTATCTTAAACCGGGGCTCAATCTGTCACACTCACCCTCAGATACAGAGTAACACATGAGAAAATCTGCCCCTGTTGGAAGAGTGTAGATATCAGCAGCGTCCGCTACCACTTGGTCCTCTCCAATCATAGGGGTTGCACCATCTTCAGACATGTCACAACGACAAGCCTAGTGGTCACAAGCACAGAATAATAAAATGATTTCATTTGATATACACTAAAATAGACCCCTCATGACAATGTATTTTTGAATTATAATATTTTGATTATGATATTTACCTCAAAGATGAAGATCTTTGGCTTTCCTACCAGGCTTTTGCATCTTTTTCCTTTAAAGTGATCTATGACTTCATTAATGTTAACCTTATCATCATGGGCATAGATATGACCATCTTCTCCATAAGTCAAGAAAACACAAACAAAGCAGTCTGCATCTGAGTGGTCGTGTGCTGCAGCTGGTAAAGTGGTGGTATGATGGTGGGAAAATGAGTTAAACACTTCACTGAAAATACAAAATTCTGTAATTATTTATTTTACTTTAAAATGCCATTGTTGCAATACTGGGTTGTACCTTGTTTTATTATTTTCCTCATTTTCTTCAGACTCAAATTATCATAAGTCTCCACTTTAAAGCCAAGTTCTTGGAATCTGTAATAGAGATAGCAAAACAGAAAGTGAACTAATCAGGAAGGAAATTGTGCCTAAAGCCATTCTGCAGGAATGTTAGTAACATTGCAAACTGCCCAGTCTTGTTTACAAGGTAGAATAAAAACATTTGAGAGACTGTACTCTTTTCTTATTTGAGGTGGAAAGCTTTAAAAAGAATATGGGGGTTGATCAACAGGACTCTCCCTGTGTCTGTACCTTTCAGTGAGGTTTTCTTTGTCTATAGTTGAGCCGGTGCGACATTTTAGGTTCTTGTCTTTGCATTCAAATCGTTCCTGGTTAAAGATGATGGCCAAGCCTCGCTTCTTGTGGCTTGTATCATACTCAAGCAACTGGGTTGAACTGACAATCAAATGAGATGTTTTTTAAACATCATATTCAAAATATTTTCATCTTCTTTTCCTGAACATTATTGGAAAATATTTCATCTTTAAAAAGATATCCAGCAGATAAATCATGTTATGTATCTGAACCCTCCTGATCCGCAAACACTGATTGTGTAAGAGAAACACAGAAGCTGATTCTGAACTAAATTACACAACTTTATTAACTTAACCTTAGATGTAAAGCAAGATTCATTGAGATTTACCTTTTGCAAGGTACATCTGAGGCTGATGGAAAGGTAGTCATCCAATGTTGTTAGAATTAGCAAAATAAACACATCAGTGTGCAAACATATTTTCAAAGATTCACAAAAAGGTAAAAATTCTATTGATTTTTTGCCCTTTACCTGTTGCTGTGTCTGTTCTTGTGCTTTCCATTATTGTGTTTGTAAAGAGAGTGAACACAAATGAAAGTAATCTCAGCAGGAAAGAGGTCAGTCAGACTTAGAGATAAGACGTTTGTCATTATTTGCAGACATGTGGCACCACCTGCTGACAGAAGTTTTGATGTGAAAATTCTCAATTATTTGTTTTAATAACTATTACCCACATTTACAGCATTTACCTGACTATCAATCTGGGGTATTTCACATTTTCTTAGGGCAAGGACAGTATCCCTGAAATAACATGAGGTTAAGGACCTTCTTCGGGGACTCAACACAGTGGCGGAAACGCCACATTTGCTTTAAACCCCAAATTCTTAAACACGTTTCAGTAGCTCTACCTTACAGCATAACATTTTGGTAATTTGCTTAAATTAATATGTAATGTAATTCTAAAACATTGATAAAAATGGTTCTACTTCTGTGTTTCCATCTGTCAACAGAAATCTAAATTTTAAAATATTCTAATATAATTCTTCAAAATCAAAAGTATTAAACAATGATCTGTCACGTTGGGAGTCGGCATGACATGAGGCAAGGTCACGGTGCAAGCCATCTTTATTTACAAAACCAAACATAAAAGGCACGAAGGCCACAAACAAACAAAACTTCTTCAAAAAGCACATGTAGCACGCCAACACGGAAAGGGTATTGTGAGGGAGGACCAACAAGAGACACTGGGAACAATGAACTTGATTAACGAGACAAGGGAAAACCAATCAGAAAATAATCAGAAAACAATCAGAACTAAACAAAGAAGGGAGAACCAACAGAGACAGGGGGCTGGACTGAAACAAACAAAACCCAGGTGCAAGGACTAATACACAGTGATCAACCAATGAGACCAATAGTAAGGTGGGAGGAAAAACTTTGACAGGCAGGGAACACAAGACAGACCAGAACGTGTGAAAAAATACCACAATGGTGGCATCTGCAGGCCACTTAACAAAAGTCCAGGGGAGTGTAGATCCTATTCTATACTGATTATTTATAGTTCTGTTATTGGTTAACTAATCTTAATGTACATGTGAAGTATGTTTCATAAATAATGTTTAACAGTACTTTAGTCATTATGAGATTGATATTAATTAAAACTGTGCTACTACACCTATGACATCTAGTTTGTTCAAAGTTGAGAAATATTGTTTTATTCCATAATTTAACAGAACGACAGCCAGTTGCAATGACCCTAAACTCCTGTCAGAACATAGGGTGGGTTAAATATCAGGACAAATGGCAATAATGGGAAAATAATGTCATGATATTGTGTGTATTTTTATAAGTTCAGTTTGGGTTTTTTTATAGTGATCAACAATTTAAAATAAGCGGACTTAATAAAGTTGACTTGATAAAGAACTTGAATTACAATTTATTTCGAATTGCTGTTCCTAATGGACCCTCAACTTTAAATTATTAAGTTCTTTAGTTTATGAATCATGACTCTAACCTCCTTTTGGCACATTATACATGTATTTTGTTTATGCTTGACATTCCAAAAATTTATTGGAACAAAATGAGCTGTAAGTACACAGAGTTAATTTATGTTTTATTCATATTTGTCACATACACTGGAAACTACATATTATGTTATTAGTTGTGGTCATTTGTTGCACCTTTACCAAGACCTCATGATGATTGGATAAGGAAAAATTCCAACCAAGTTTCTTTGTGCTTAATCAGAAGAAAAGAAAAGAAAAAATCATCACAGCACTAAAACTCAACTTCACCAGGAAACACCAAGGAGACTTACCGAGCAATTTTCTTTTCAGAGGGAAGTTCTTACATTTTATTCAAACTAGTGTTTGTTTGTTTTTTTACTAAAACTTTTACTTGCAGTTCACATTTTTGAGTAACAAACAGTACTACAGAGTTTGCCACAAGAAAAAGCAGGGTCCACACTTTTTATTTTGTCTATACATTGCATTGTACATGCAGATTACAACAGATTGCAACCATTCACAGTAGCTCTGTTTCTAAAGCACAAATCTGTTAGAATTCTAATTCCTTAAAGTTGCCAACTATAGCAGGGGACATCCATAACTGTGATCAGACTACAGATTTAGAATAATTGTTCAGGATCATGCGGAAGTGTTTATCTCTGTTCCTTCGCATCTGGTTTCCACTTGTTATAATAAAATACATTTGCACGTGTTGTACTACAGTTACAAAAAATTACAATAGCAGTATTTTCTCTGAAGTAGTATTCTAATGGGTGACTTTTAAGTCTTTACTTTTATTCAAGTTTAACTTCCATGTTTTCTACACTGTTCGGGAAATATTTTTACATCTTCATGTCTGAGTTGTCTGAGGTTTTTGATTGCTATATATTAGATATTTGGTTGAGCTACCTGATCAAAGTGTACTTTCATTTTTTATGTTAATTCAAAATAAAGTGGTAAATTTAATCAGATTTTTTTTAAATAGGTGATTAAATGTATCATTAATTATTGATTGTGATCATAATATATCTATTTAAAGCAGGTTTTGGGAAAAAGTGCAACAGGAAACACCAGCCTGAGAAAAAGTATTTTGTGTCTGAAACCTCTTCGGCATCTGTAACCTTACAGTGTGAAAAAATGTGTTAAATAACCCCTCTTTTAGATACAACTTTATCCATTCATTCATTTTTTAAGCCAATTCATCCCTATAGACTAGGGCCCAATACAATTTCATGCTTACACAATCACACTCACAGTTACATCTTACGGGGCCAATTTAGAGTAGCCAATTAACCTATAGTCCATGCTTTCACACTGTGGGAGGAAACCGGAGCACCCGGAGAAAACCACAGAGAGCATGCAAACTCCCCACAGAAAGAGCCAATAGCCGACCTGGGGATTGAAGACAGGACCTTCTCACTGTGAGGCAACAGTGCTAATAACCACTGCGCCACCGTGCCGCCCTGATTTAAGATTATTAAATTGTTTGTTATCACAGCATACTTTGAAGGTGGTTCGACTTTTCCCACCAGATGAATAAATGTTTCTCAATCTCACATTAGTCTGCAGTCATTTTTGTACTAGAACAAGTGGGCACATCATGCTGGACCTACCAACCTCAAAAACAGCTTTACTGAGTATTGAGTGTTGCCTAGTATTTCATCATAATACAACAAATGTGCAGTGCAAACAGTCTTGATCACTTGTATTGAGAAGCACAATAAAGGCATGAGAAAATACATCTACAAATCCGTCACGTTTGAGCGTCTCTCTCTATAGCTGTACCTTATAAAATGACCAGTAGGTGACACTTTTTACTAATTACAACTAATTTTCAGTCCTGGAGATGTAATGTCCTGCAAAATTATGTCTGAAAAGTCTGAAGGACACTAAAGAAGAGAGACAAAAGATTTCCCAGCATTAAATAAGTTCAACAACATTTGTGCCCAGGGGCCTGTGCCTGTGTGATAATCTGGCCCTGGTGAGCAGTTGGTGTAGCCTCTGACCAGGTGCCTGTGGAAAGTGTTATACAGGATGTGGAATACACGAAGGCACAAAATATAAACCCATGAATTTAGAAGTTTTTTGCTCACTGCAAATATCATAGTTTTATTTATTTATTTATTTATTTATTTATTGACTATAATTTTCTCTAAAATATATTTTGTCTATTTAAGAACTTTTTTGCGCTTGAACTTGTTTTATTTTAAAGCGTAGGCTGTTCATTTTACTGAATAGTAATTGGGTAATGAATTTTTACTGAAAATTAAATAACTGTGTTTTTAGGATATGCAATATAAAACACTACACACTAAAAACACACATACACACATATACAAATGTTCTGAGCATTTCTATACTAGCAACCGCCTGGAACACCCAAGCAACCAACTTGAGTTAGTGTGAACTGGAACGCAAACTTTCTGCCAGGAGGATTGCCAAAAGTAGTTCACCCTGACAACCACCTTTTCAACAACCTATAATCACCCCCAGCAGCTTCTGTACCTCTAGAGTTTTTATAGTTTTTATATTTTATATTTTATAGTCTATGTATATATTTTTTGCTCACTCTATGGGCTTTTTTGTATTTGTATGTATATATTGTTTACTTTATGCACCTACTTTGTCTTTTTGTACTGTGGAAGCTGGAGCCATGTCATCTCGTCTCTCTGTATACGGTACAGTAGAGATGACAATAAAGTTTACTTTGGCTTTGACTTTGTCAATAGTTTATACTCTGAAACCTAGTTACCAAGTGCAACTTAGTAAAAACCTAAAAACCTTACCAACCACCAGACCACCATAGCAATGGAAATGACAAGATTTCCAGCACAGAAATCACATGAAATGCAGCCTTTATATTTCAGTTGAATATAGTACATTGACACATTAGACCTATAGTTAATTTAAGCACATTTCATATATTTTCAGTAAGTAACTATATATCTAAACATTTATTACTTAGAAACCAACATTATTTAATAAAGAAAATCTGTAGTTTGAACAGAATAATACAGTTAATTTCATGGTAATTATTTGTGTAATTATATGCTTGTGATTATTATGGTATTTTCCCATTGATTTGATTAAAATATACCATTGTAAAAGTTGTACATTCATAAATTTGTAACACTGTAAATTTGTATGTTTTCTACATGATATAACAGTAAATAATGTATTTATTTACTGTTTCATAATTATAGTAATTCAATGTATCTACAGTAATATACAGTATATACTATTATAAATTTTAAAGCCTTTTATTGTTGCCACTTGACAGTTTTCTGCCGTGATTTTTACAAGCATTTCTTACAGTTTATGAATACATGCTATGTACTGAAATATCTTATTTTAGTTTGTATTCTTATTAGCCTTTTTTGTGTAAACAAGTTGTTGCCGGTTGCACACCTCACCATTTCCTTTTCAGTAACAAATGTTAAGCACTTGGGTGGAGCAGACTGTCATTCATTTAAATTTATATAACAGCAACATTTCCTTTTCAATACAAGATCCAGTAAGTACAGTCACAATGTCATACATTTTAAACAAAACATTTTTCCTTTAGAGAAAACATGTGCCAAATGTTCAGTTTAAGGTTGGTGAGGTATTCTCAGGTGAGATATGATAGAATGAAGGAAGCAACTTGCCCTTAAAAATAATGGGCAGCAATAAAACCAATCAAAATAGAAGAATAATGTCCGATGTAAAATCCCCTCCCCGTGACAGAGAAGTAATCACAATAATTCTGTTGGAAAATAAATGTAATAATAAAAATATGTCATATGAGCACTAGTTGCTACATTGCAATGTATGGGAATTTGCATTAGCTGGCCCGTTGCTTTCAGCACTTGAAATGAGTGACACAGACGTTTTGCAATATATACACACTGTAGGATGCTATCTACACACTACTAAAATGAAGTGAGAATGTACCTATGTTAATTTGAAATTCTATGTGAGTAGCTTCAGAAAACTGTTCTTCCCAGGAATAGAAGTTGTAGAAGACTAGGAAGAAATTGGTAAGTTCTCACCTTGCATTCCTAGCTGACCAGAAACAATCTTTATATGGTGTTCATCTACAGAGCAGGTAAAACTCGGCAGAACCAGGTCAGCAAAGTAGGAAGAACAAAAAATGGTGTAACAAACCAAATAAACATAAGAAAGCAAATACAAAACAAGAAAGAATGAATGAATAAACTGTAAACGAATCCAGTGTGAATAAAATGTATGACTGTATCATTGCAGTAAAGATGAAATGTCATTCAGAAACAAGCTCTCATCTTTCACCTTTTAAAATAATTTTTAAAGAAATTTCAACAAAATTTAATCTTGAAAGAAACAACCAATCTGCCAGCGGCTAAAAGATTACTTAAAGGTGAAGCAGATCTATCTGTATTTCCCCTGGTAAAAGTAAAACTTTCTCTTGTCAAACTGTGTATCACTAAATTGATTATCATTAGTGAAACAGGTATAGTCCACATTAAAAAAAAATCATTTTTTTCTGTTTCTGTCTGTTTCTTCTTAAATATTCATTTTAATGATATTTACTAATAGGTGATATTTTGCTTTGTGACTTGTTTCATTGCAGGCAGACAGCAAGCTTTAGCAAAGGCTAGGTTGACAAGGAAAGAGAGGTTAGTAATTTGACAGTTCACAGCAAGAGTAAATGGCAAGCACTTAAGAATGAAATAACTGTGTTAGAAAGTGTGCATGAAATACAAAAAATAGTAGGCTGTAGTTTATGGAAGATGTGATAATGACAGAAATCAGTCTACATCAAATAAAAATGTTTGTTAATATAAATTATTTTGATGTAACTGAGTATGAATGTTAATAATCTGTCTGTAAAAATGCAAACAAATGTTTTTCATCAAATGACACAGTTTCTCCATCCTTAACATGAGTGCCGAGGACACCAAGAAATGTAAGTTGAAAAAGTATAAACATAACATTCAACTTGTAGTTTTGCACTGTGTAAATCAAAAACAATTAACTTTTTAAATAAAAATAAATATGAATTATAAAATGCTGTCCACATTATTGTTGAAAAGGCCTGGTAAATTCTGAATAATACAAATTCTTGTGAAAGAGAAACAACTTTAAGAGAATGTTAAGGAGTAAGCTGAAGGAGTTGAATTAATTTCAAAGTTTTTTGTTAATAAGCTAAAGAGTTATTAAGCTTTATCTTTTTCATCTTGTGTAATGTAATGTAAATATATGGAAATAATTGAGTAATTGTCCTCCACAGTGCAGAGGGAGCAGGCCAACGAACTCAGGATTGTATTAGTTGGGAAGACTGGGGTAGGAAAGAGTGCAACAGGAAACACTATCCTGCAAAGAAATGCATTCAGATCTGAAAAGTCTTTCTCTTCTGTAACCTCAAAATGTCATCAAGTCAAAGAAGATATCTTTGGGAGAACAGTCTCTGTCACTGACACACCTGGACTTTTCGACAAGCTTTTTACAAATACTGAAGAATTGCTTGTGTTTACATGTAGTCAGATAGTAGAAAAGATCAAGCTGGGTTTACCACTGTGTGCACCAGGTCCCCATGTGTTCTTGGTCGTTGTACGTCTTGATGAAGAAAACGAGGAAGTGGAGAAATTGACCAGGGTTATAGAGGAGATTTTCGGTGAAGCACCACCAAGGTTTACCATGGTGCTCTTCACTCATGGTGACAAGATGAAGAAAAGCAAAAAAGATACACAAGAATTTATTTTTGATCGCCCTTATCTGCTGAATTTAATCCAAGCTTGCAGCAAACGATATCATGTCTTCGACAATGAAGATAATGATCCAGAACAGGTGAACATGCTGCTTGAGAGGATAGATCAGCTGGTAACTGTAAATGACAGACACCACTACACCAAAGAAATGCTGTTTAACACTGAGAGAAAAATTCAAGAGAAGATGACAAAAATCAAAAAAGAGAAAGGAATTCAAGGTCGAGATGATGGGAGAAGAACTAAAAAGAACAGTGGATCCCTGAAATACGCTCTAGGCATATCTGTAGGCATTGGGGTTGTTATTGCAGCCATTATTGTAATTCAAATGTGCAAAAAAACAAAAGCATAATTACAGCTTATATTTAAATTAAAGATGTGTCATGGTTTATTGATTTTGTCACCCAGTCTCATCACAAAAATAGGATTAGATTAGTTCATGGTAGTCTGAAACTAATATTATAGAAGTTACAGGACAATTGACTATAAACATCTATGTGCCTCAGATGCCATTTGTTTTGTTAATGATGCACTTAATTTCTAATCCAAATGAAAGCTGTATAATCAACATGATAAATTCTTACCTTCATTAAATACAGTACATTATACATACAGAGAAATTATTTAAAAAAAGAACTATCTAGGATACCACATTGTTTGTAGATGTTCATTGTTCTAACACTTTCTAAAAACCTGTGCATAAAATGACTTATTGTGTTCCCTGACAAATAAATTTTGCTGTCACAATACAAGTCGTAACTTGACATATATTTAAGTAATAGCACTTTATCAATGTTGAATGTATCAGTAGGTAAAATTACAATGTATAATCTCTCTGGGAAAATTGTTTTTCTGCAAGGTTTTGTTAGTTTTTATTTGTGCCAGCTTCACACAGTGCATTTATTGTCGGTATATAATACATAAATAAAATATCCAAACTTGCGTTGTGTTCTATGATCTTGTTAGTTAACTGAAATAGAAGACTAGGTTACTCTTTTTGTAACCTACATACCATACACCACTGTCAATTTTTATTTATTGGATACAATTTATGAAGTTACACATTTTACGTTCACAGTACTTTGCAAATTGCCCCTTTTGCTGATTGTAATTGTAGTTCACAATGCGTCATTAGTACGTTAAACATCTAATGCATTTTTAACCATATGTAAAACAGTATATTGCAATTAAAGTACTGTCATTAGGTTTTATTTATAGTAAATAGATTATGACCATTGTCAAAGGAGTGAAAAACTATGATACTATGGGTGAACATGTTGATGCCTTATTTATTGGTAAACACAAAAGTATCAGCTATTGGATATCTTAAACCATAACCATAAGATAAGAGCAACATATTCCAAATGTTAAATCTAAATTGAACTGATGATTTAAACAAGCCTGAAATTGCCACCTAGATAACACTGAAAGCTGACTTCAACTCTGTTCAACTTTGCTTTATGATTTAACTAGACTTCTGTTTGTACATTTAGTTACATACTGGACGAGTATGCCTACTTAATTATCTTAATCATAGATTAATCTTATGGGTGGAGGTGATTATGCTGTCAATTATTACCGTACAGTAATAGAACAAAAGTGTGCTCTTTTCACCACAAGATACATAAGTTAATGTCAAACCAACATACAAGCAACTGGCCAGTTTTTCTAGTATGATTTTCTTGCAACCCTACGAACCTTGTCAGTTCCTTTAACGGGACTGCAATATGTTTTCTTCAACAAGTTGGTGTGTTCCTTTAAAAACATTCATTCATTCATTATCCGAAGTGCTGAATCCCAACTTGGGCTGCTGGGGACCAGATCCTATCCCAGGAACTACGGGCTCAGGGCTGGGACCAACCCCGGGCAGACACCAACACACCTTATTTCTTTCTGAAGATGTATTTTATCTTCTAGATTCCAAAGTGCACAACTGTTTAAAATATGAAGATGTACCTAATCCATTATACTAAAATATCTACTAAAACATTTACATTTATGCCATTTTGCAGACGCTCTTATTCAGAGCAACTTACATTTCCTTAGTACAGGATTAGTCTCCCTGGAGCAACTTGGCGTCTCTTGGGGGACCATTAACTCATTGATAGTGGTACTGAATAATACAGGATAAAGATGGACACAGAGCTCTTGGCTTGAGACAAATATCCTTAAAACCTTAAAACACACCATCAGTGTGTTTAGTGAAGATCATGGAAGGAAAGTTCATGAGAGTCAAATCTTCAGTTTAAGATTGAGAAAATGAAATGGGGATGATGGAAAAAAGTAAGTGCCAACAGAAAAATTGGCTAGTTTCCAGGTTAATAATAACAACTGGTAAGTTTTAATTGAAATGTCATAGAAAAATAATGATGCATGCCCTACCCCATGGCAGAAAATAAACAGGCTAGTTCAGATGAACAGGCTTTTTAATAAATAATAAAGATGGGGCGTGTTGCATGACTAGGATATATAGGTCCTAGTTGCTTTAGTACAACATGCTTAATGCAGCACTTTATTGGAGAACCTAATTTCATCACAACTTTGAAAATGAGTGATAACAACATTGATGGTAAGTTCATTTGAAATTTTACTTAAATGCTGCAAAAATCATTTTGGCACCAAAATTAAGATAGCAAACTTGTAGTTTTTTATATAAATTATCTACCTTATTTATTTACTCCAGTTATAATTAATTTGAATTATATAATTGCATCTGTAAAAAAACAGATTTAAGATGAAAAGGTGTTGCATTTGTTTTTGCATACAAGCAAATTTGTTATTGATAGAAGAAGCCAGAATGCACTGACCATTATTCTAGGACTGAAAATTGTGTGGTACTTGCTTTACATTACACAGTGATAAAGATATGTTTTACTCAAAAACTTTTATCAGCGACAAATATTTTGTTCAATTTATGCAAATCCACAAAAATTATCAAGCATAAACCTATTAATTAATACTGTTTATGTAGGAATCATAATCACCATTTATGAAATTATCAATTGAAATGACCAATTACCAATTTCACATCAAGAAAGATTTTATATAATAATTATATGTAATATTTACTTTAACTTCGCAAAGGTTATGGAAGTGAAACAAATGTATTAGTTTCTTCTGAAAAGCCCACAAACTCCCAGGTCATGATTGCAAACATGGAATCCCCGCTATAAATAATTATGGCACATTAGACAAGCAAATCTCAGTGGTGTTGTGACTGGGGTGATGATGTAAAGTAGGGAAGGCTGGAAAAGATAAAAGCAATGACTGCTGAATGTCTAAAAATGCAGGAGTAATGGGATCTTGTCCTTTAACAGTGCAGAGGGAGCAGGCCAGTACTCGTGAAGTGAGGATTGTGTTGGTTGGGAAGACTGAAGTGGGAAAGAGTGCCATAGGAAACACTATCCTGGGAAAGGAATTATTCAGATCTGAATTGTCTTCCTCCTCTGTCACCACAAAGTGCAAAAAGTTCAAAGAGAATGTCTGTGGACGACCACTTGCTGTAATTGACACACCAGGGCTTTTTGACACCAACTTTTCAAATAGTCATATAGCAGAAAAGATCAAGTTGTGTCTATCAATGTGTGCACCAGGCCCTCATGTGTTCTTGGTTGTGATCCAACTGGGAAGATTCACTGAAGAAGAGAAAAAAACCTTGGAGATAATCAGTGCAATTTTTGGCAAAGAATCATCAAAATACACTATGATCCTATTCACCCATGGAGACAAACTGAAAAATACGAGCATTCATGAATTTGTTCGTGGCAACCAAGACCTGACTTTATTTATCAAAGCCACAAGTGGTATTTACTATGTCTTCAACAATGAGGAAAAGATTTGTAAAGATCAGTATCAGGTTAAAATGCTTGTTGATCATATTGACCAGCTGATTACAGTAAATGGTGGACAGTACTACACATGTGAAATGCTACAGGAAGCTGGGAAAGCAATTCAAGAAAAAAAGAAAATGTTGCTAGCAGAAAAGCAAATGGATGCAGAGCAGGCACAGAAAAAAGCAGAGAGAAACAATAGTTTCATAAACAATGCTCAGATTGCTGTTATAGTCAATGCATGTATTAAAGTAATGGAATTAACAAAAGGAAATTGTACAACACAATAAGAAAACATGCAGTAACTAAGATTGAAATTACATATAAAATAAATTTGGGGATCTCTTTAGGTTATCCAGCAGCTTTTACATTTTGTTCTTATGTTGTTAGATCACGTATTAGCCAGGGGACTACTACATTACAGTTATCTATGAATTTATTTCAACAAAGTAAAGCAATTATCTGTTATTTTCTGATATTTTATGTTGTATATTACTTAGTAAAGACAAATTGTGCTGCAAAAATGACCATATATGATGATAAATAGTTGCATTTACCCTTTGTTGCACATGGTGTGTAACTACAGGCTAAATTGTTTGCATTTGATTGTGCCACTTAAATGTACTCTGAAGTGATAAAGAACTTTTTGGATCCAATGAGCTATTGAAAACGATTCTTTCCAGGAACAAAGGATCACCTGAGACTGGTGTTGGTCGGCCTTGAGGGAGTGGGCAAGAGTGCAGCAGGAAACAACATCTTGGGTCGAGAGCAGTTTCAATCTGACATCAGCTCCACCTGTGTGACAATGCAGAGTGAAAGCAGTGAAGGTTCTGTGTGTGGGAGGAAGGTGATGGTAGTGGACACTCCAGGCCTCTTCAATACTGCTCGCTCAGATACAGAGTTAAAGCAAGAACTAGAGAGAGCTCTCACTCTGTGTGATCCAGGACCACACGCCTTCCTCATCACCATCCAGCTGGGACGTTTCACTGAGCAAGAGAGGGGTGTGATGGACAAACTGAGTGAAATGTTGTGCTCCAGGGTGAATCTGTACTCCATGGTGCTCTTCACCTATGGAGATAAACTTAAAAGCAAAAATATAGATCAGTTTGTCAGAGAGGACAAAAACCTGCTGAGACTCGTTAGCAAGTGTGAGGGAAGATATCACGTGTTCAATAATGTTGACACAAGCAATCAAGCACAAGTCAGTGAGCTCTTGGATAAAATAGACCAGATGAGTGACAGAAAAAAACATCCATTTTATGTAAAGGGTGTGATTGAGGCAGATAATGCCTGGCGAACAGTAACCTATATCGCGCTGCCTTTTGTAGCTTTTGCAGTAATTTATTATATAATGTCATATATCAAGCAGCCTTCTTCTGATGTTATTGAGACGGCTCTGAATGAAAGTGAGGAAATTTTGGAGGAAGCTACAGAAGTTCTGCTACAGCCAGAGAAACTTGCTGAGATAGTTGTCCAACCCAAAGCTGTTCAAAGTGTGGTGGAGGCAGCACCAGGCCAAATTGAGAACATTCCAAGCACGGTTCTAGAACAGCCAAAAGATACAATTGGAGCAATATTTGAAAATCCCAAAGAGGTTTTAGAGGCAGTTCAGGACCACAGTGAAAAGGTTTTGGAGAAACATACCAGTCTTTGGAAAGCCCTGGGGGGAGAAAGGTTTAACAAAGAGTTGATTCCCAGAGTGGGGATTGCAGGGATTGCAGTGGCTGTAGGTGGTTTGATAATTCTGAGAAGATTGATGAAAAAATAGACATATTGTTAAAATTGCTTAATTGGTGACGGAAGACTGACAAAAGTTCCACTAATTGCTGATGTACTTTCTTCTATTTTTGTAAGAGTACTTTTTTTTGTTGTTGTTTCTATGGTTTATCACCTAAAGTGTTCTGTATTTTTTAAAAAAACTTTTTTGTCCTTTTTTCCTTTAGATGATTATAAATTGCATGTATATGTCAAATCAATAACTGCGTTTTTTACAATTCAGTTTTAAACAGTCCTGGTACAATAATTTAGTATAAATATGAATGATTACCAAGGATTAACTGCAGTTTATACAGCCAAATAAAACATTGTGTTTTTATTCTTAAAGTGTTGACTTTTCTTATTAAAAATCATCTTTAAAAACTCTTCAATTATATTACTGACCAGCTAAATCAAATATTATCAGTTTGTAGTTATGACAAAGCTCAGGGGGATTATTAGCCTGGATTAAGGGTAAGGGCCAATACAATCTGTGAAAGAATGCTAGATAACTGCTTGAGTGGAATATGTTTGTCTTGTTAAGTGCCAAAACAAAATAAAAACAAATCACTTATCCTTTGAATTCTAAAAGTGAACTTGGCATCATTATAATAACTTTTTTTTCTGTCCTTAAACAGTACATGACCAGTATAAACCCTATGAGGGGCTCAGGATAGTTCTTCTGGGGAAGACGGGAGTTGGGAAGAGTGCCTGTGGAAACACCATTTTGGGTAAAGAGGACTTCAAAAGCGAACTGTCAGCATCCTCTGTGACAAACAATTGCTCAAAGGCCATTACAAAAGCAAATGGAAGGACAGTTTCTGTTATTGACACGCCAGGTCTGTTTGACCCAAAGTTTTCAATAGAAGAGACGGTCAGCAGGATTAAACTGTGCGTGCCTCTCTCTGCCCCCGGACCGCATGTCTTCCTGCTGCTGGTTGAGCCTGGCAGATTCACTGAAGAAGACAGCAAGACTGCAGAGATCTTTCTAAGAATCTTTGGGGAAGATGCCAGCAGACACACTATGATTCTGTTCACACATGGAGACAAGCTTGGCAGACGAAACATTCAAGAATTTGTTAGTCAGAGCCCAGATTTGTCAACAATCTTCCAGAAGTGCAATAATCGATACCATGTTTTCAACAATGAGAAAACAGATTCTGCACAGGTGGATCAGCTCCTGGAAAAGATTGACAAGATGATAAGTGAGAATGGAGGAGGTTATTACACCAATGAAACGCTCCAGAATGCAGAACGGGCAATAGAAGAAGAGAAATGCCGCTTTCTGCAAGAAAAGGAACGACAGAGACGCAGACAGTTGGAGACACTGAAGCAGGAGGTTCTGTACAAAAGCAGGCAGGAGGATGAGGAAAGGCAAGAGAGAGAAGCCAGAGAGCATGCAGAGAAGAATAACAAATACATCATCATAGTCACAAAGATGTTGTTTGAGATTCTTGAGAAATTTATCATAAAGAAATTAGAGAATAAATTTTGAAAATAAGCATAAATCATGTAAATAAGCATACTTTATGTCAGGATAACTCATTGATGTTTGTATGAGTAATCTTATATACATGTGCGTAACAATCCGATCAATACTACAAAAGTCATTTTCAAACCAAATTCATTTTACTATGAGGAACATAGCATTCACCTTGGAAACAGTAATACAAGATAGTAAATCATCCCAGACACAAACATAATAAAATCAAATTTAAAAGCATTTCTATCTGGCTGCATAAAAAACAAACTAAATAAATTTAAAAAAGTTCTTTAGCCTGTTTGGTTTTAATGCACATGAAATGAAAATTATTATTATTATCATTTTTGAAAATGAAATGAAAAGAAAATGGAATATTAGATTTGTTTTGATGTGACATTATCATGCAGCAAATTAAAGTACAACGCTCAGCTATTAATCAAAACAGGTTTCAAACTTGACTGGCTGTATTCTACCCCCAGCATTGTGAATTCAACTCAGTCTGGATGAGGAAATATCCTTTTTTTAGAGACAGTAACTGCCCCCAACTGTTTTCTATTGACTCTGTTTGAACTCACAAAGAGAGGGCTGACAACACAGATGTACAAGGAGTGCGTCCTCATACCTGAACAATGTAGAACTGTTTCTACCTTCACAAAAATGTGGTGCTACAGGTCTGGCCTGAATTCTTTTGTTCTAAACAAAAGAAATGAAATGAATTCTCACTTTCTATACTAAGTTTAAATGGTAGATAGAGTGATCTAATGACTACAAGCTGATCAATGGCCCCATTTGTAAATTTGTTTCTGTGTTTTGTTTTGTTTTTAGTTTTGTTGTAATTACTTTACTCCTTGTCATTAACTGCCATTAATAATCGAACATTGCTTTACTAAAGCAATGGCCATAGTATTTAAGCTCTTTGTCTTGACCACCTCCACAGACCCCACAACTATACATATTCAATACCACAATGTTGCACATTTGGAGATTGTTAGAAAAGGGACTTTGGAGTTTGTATTTGGACTTGTTAGTAAGGGGTGTAATAATGTCTGTCACTTTGCTCTCAGTCTCTTATCTGCTTCATCTCAGAGCCTCAATATTTTTTTCATTTGGAAGTCATACTGACTCAACAGATTTGAGATCTTTCATTTTTCCCTCTTTGGTCGCAGTCCTGTACCGCCATGACCTGAATTACTGCCATTTTCCCTCATAGCTGTTGCAGTTCACTCTCTTTCCTCTGGGTGACACTGCTATATCCCTGCTAGTACACCTCACTGATGTAGAAAATGCCTCACTTCATCCTTCGTCCTGTTGCCAGTTGCCTGTTAAATTATCAGTTGTTTCCCTAAACCAAGCCTTTATATTTAATTAAAATATAGATGAAGGAACTGAATTAGATGACAGTCAATTAAACACGTCAGATTAAGCCTGTTTGAGAAAATCGTCAAAACAATATGTGGGATTTAGTCGGTCAAGCAGTGTAAATATTGAAAGTAAAACAATGTACAGTGTATTATACATGGTCACTCAAACATCCCTTTCATACAGCTTTGTAGCTCTTCTTAAGATGTTCTATTGCTAACCACAAGATGGCAGCACCGTACTTTATTTTACCTTTTAATAACCCTTAGTCAATACAACGTGAATTTGCGTTGTTGTTGTTTTAGATTTAAAAGCTTAACGCCTAACGGGAAAGCAAAAGTGGTCCGGGCCTCTACATACAGCGCCCTCCACAATTATTGCCACCCCTAATAAATATGTGTAAAAAACCTTAAAAATATATTCATTAGGTGAATAATATAACATCACAATGAAAAGATGATAAAAAATCCAACCTTTAACTGGAGTACATTTATTCAGTGGGGGGAAAATCTCACATTAAGAAATATATCTTTTACATGAAATCATGTGCATCACAATTACTGGCACGCCTACTGTTAAATACTTTGTACAACCCCCTTTTGCCAGCAGGACAGCACTTATTCTTCTCCTATAACATGTCACAAGGTTGGAGAACACAGAGAGAGGGATCTTTGACCATTCCTCTTTGCACAGTCGCTCTCGATGGTCAAGAGTCTTGGGTCTTCTCTAATGCGCTGTCGTCTTCAGCTCACCCCACAGGTTTTCTATGGGATTTAGGTCTGGGGGCTGAGATGGCAATGGAAGAAGGTTGATTTTCTGTCTGTTGAACCATTTCTGTGGTGATTTGGCCATATGTTTTGGATCATTATCTTGCTGAAAGATCCAGTGAAGACCCATTTTCAGTTTCCTGGCAGAGGCCCCCTGATTTTCATTTAAAATGTCCTGGTATTTCAAAGAGTTCATGATGCCGTGCAAGGTGCCCAGTAGAGGTGTGTAATTGTCACTGGTCTCACGATTCAATTCGATTACGATTATCACGTCAGCGATTCGATTCGATTCGATATCTCGATGCATCACGATGCAGCCCATCAAATTTTTATGCATTACTTCATATTGTTTTCAAATACAAATACAAGCAGTGAGATGTAAGCTCCCTTGTCTGTCCCCAATTCAACATAAACACAGACGTAAGATTTGGAAAAAGGTAAAGTAACCAACGCCTTTGTCACTCTACCATAAATGTTACAATGGTATGTTACCATTTTGGCAGTTACCTGTGTAGTATTCTGACACACAAGCTGTTTAAGGATAAAAACTAATATAAGAAGTATATCAACCTTACATACCATCAGAGGATCAACAAAGCACAAAACGTAATCAGGCATCCCAACCTGCAAAAACTCACTCGCCCCACAAAACCCGCCCCTTTCAAACCCGCCGCGTAGAAATCTCACTCGAGCAAAAAAGCCGCTCGTCGGTAATTTACTTTGCGCGCAAGGACATTTAACACATCGAGAGGAAAAAAGACATTCAAGAGAGGAAAAATACAGTTTGCGCGCAATATTATATTATTACGCGAAATTTACTCTGTCCGCCATTCTCCGCTGCCGCGCATGCAGTGAGTGCCGTCCGTGAGATGCAGATCAAGCAGCCACAGTCACTACCGAAACTACTTTCTAACTAGATTTTTTTTTGCCGCCGCTAGAAAACCACCAAATTATGATATAATCGATTATGTCCTGCCACTGCATCGATGCAGAATCGTCCGCGTCTGCATCGCGATGCATCGATTATAAGATTAATTTCAACACCCCTAGTGCCCAGGGCCTTTGGAAGAGAAACAGGCCCACAGCATCACAGATCCTCCACCATACTTAATAGTGGGCGTGAGGTGCTTTTCGTAAATTCATCCTTTGTTTTGTGCCAGACCCACCTGGAGTGTTTGTTGCCAAAAGCTCAGTCTTAGTCTTATCTGACCAAAGCACACAGTTCCAGCAAATTCCACATTTACATTTGTGACTGGGGGACAGAAAAGGGTTTTCCCTGGCATGCCTCCCAAACAACCTGTTGGCATGTAGGTAGCATCTGATTGTGATGGAGACTTGGTGATCCCAAGTGGCCAGTCTTTGCTGCAGTTCTCTAATAGTGAGCTTTGCAGGTTTTTACTTACGTACCATCCTCTGCACTATGCAGGGTGACATGATAAACTTGGGTCCTCGTCCAGCCTTGGTTGTCACAATTCCAGTTGTTTTAAACTTTAATTATGGCTCGGACTGTGGATATGGGCAAGTTTAGGTAAGTAACTATTTTCTTGTAGCCATTTGCTGACTTGTGAAGATCAACACACATCTGCCTTAGTGGAATGAAATGTTCTCTTTGTCTTTCCAATTTTGAAGAGTAATTTTGATTTGTGAAGGTATTTTTGTGTACTTTGTACTATGAGAAAGATGTCTATCCTATGGGAGATATTTTCAGCAGAAAAGAAACAAGAGCACCCAGAGTAAACCCACATGAACAGAGGGAGTGAACACAAACTCCACACACAAACACCCCACGACTGACCCGGGGATCGAACCCAGGATCTTCCTGCCATAAGGCGACAGCTCTATCCACTGTGCCACCTTCTTACAATTTTATTGTACACTCAGTCAGTTTTTGTGCTACCTTTTGACATTCATACCTGCAAGAAAAAAAGACAATATAACAAACATAACTCTTGAGGAGTAAATATTTTTCTTATGGCGCTCATGGATCTGTATGGATGGATTATGGCTCCCACTAGTGGTCAAAGGAGTTACAACACAGACAGACGCAGTATTACATTCATTTTCTTTTTTAATTTATTGAAAACTGTTTAATAAATAACATGGATCATTACAGTTTTTAAAGCTGATTTCCCCTGGAATTGACATTTTTAAATGTAGTAAGTGCTTTCATGGGGGAGAGGGAGGTAAAAACAAACTAGCATTTACACAGTAAAATTCACACTGTGGAACCAAACATAGTCCAGTCTTTACATCCATTGTGTCAAACTTACACTGCAAACACTCAAGAGATGGAAATAATGACTAATAGTACCAATTCAACATCATTAGATTAAATTTTCCCCAGTCATCAAAACAGACTGAAACTCATGGTAATATTAATATAATTATATAACATAGCATCTGACAAGTGAAAACTTCCCAGAAAAAAGAGTTTAGTAGCCAAGTCCTACTCTTGAGTGACCAGTGCAAATGATTCTACTATTCTAACAAAGTTATTTTCATTTCTAAATTTCTCTTCAAATATCATGAACAGTGTGATCCAGCATTTCTTCCAGCCAGGTCTATAACTAACTTCAAACAAAGCACTCAGAACAACATCAAAAAAGGAAACAGATTCTCTGTGGACAAACTGCAGGTGTAAAGCAGCAGAGGCTTAGACTCACAAGGGTGCGGTGAGCATCAGTCATGCGCGTTTATGTACAGATCAATTTCCCGCACAGTTCTTCATCTGCATGCAGAGGCTTACAGCGCTCATATCAGCCTGTCGTGGTAGATACACAAACACAGGCATAAGAGAGAGCTTTAAAGTGGACCCAAGAGCTTCAGTAGAGTTTAGACATCATGCCGTCACAGAGAGTAAACCAGAACATACGAGACACCGGACGGGTTTGGGAAATTTGTAAAAATCTTCGCCAGGACATTTTTTAAGCTGAAGTTGGTCCATCTTGTGTGATCTGGTTGTCTCATTTCAGCTACAGGTAAACACAAACAAACACAATGGTACTTTAACTTCCTTAAGCAGCAATAACCCAGTCGGCAAGGATCCGCCCTGCCACTAAGCAAAGAGAGTGAAATGTCGGACAATTTACAGTAGAAGCAAAACCCCATCAGACTCAAAGAATGGTGCATTTGCAACTAAAAAAAGGGGTAAAGAATATGTACAAACTTACAAAAATGGATTTATTGCACACAAATCAATGCTAGACACATAAACGAGACAATTTCAGACTTTCATATGAAGCCTTTCTTATTTTTACCTCAATTTGACAACGCACACTCATAACTCCTCCCCACTGTCTCACACTCACTCACCCTCTAATGGACACTATCACAAAGTGAACAAAGTCCAGTTTAAGGAGTGATTATTAAAATGAATAATTACGTCAACATGGCCACACACACACACACACACACACACACACACGTCATTTTTAGCACAGTGGCTTTTGAAGTTGAAGGTTTGTGTAGCTTAAATAGCACCTTCTTAAATGAGCCATGAGCAACTGTACTCTGTGTACCTGTAAACTAACGTATCACAGTGCAGACACAAGAGAATCATCAGAAGATTTCTCATACCGCACAAGTAGTCGTCCATCCTTTCCACCGACTTTACAATACCACTTCACTTTGTCATTCTCTCTTGCACACACAAAAAAAGGCAAGCTCCAGCATTCTCTCCCTTTTACCCTCACATCCCTAACCTAACTATGGCAGGGTTTTCCAACTGCTACTCCGCCAAGACTGAAGTCCCTTCCATCTCTACTCTAGCAAAGGGCGCACATTACTATGTTTGCGCCTCTGGGAGGGGCAGCCCCGGCTCGCAGGGTGCAGAAGGCAGATTTAAACCGTTCGCCCCCCGACACAGCAGTCCCTTGGTTGTTGTAGCAGCGGCTGCCTCCCCTCCAATGAGATTCCTATATGGATGTCGTGGAGGTACGCGGCGAGGGGGCGGGGCCCCACGCAGGCACACTGAGGGGAAGCTGAAGCCCACCAGGCAGCAACCGGGACAAGAAATGACCTCGTCCTGCTCGGCAGGGGGTGCCAAAGGCTCCTGGGGACGGGGGCCACGGTAGCTGGCGAGTCGAGCCCAGGGCAGAGGTCGTGCAGCTCCCAGGAGGCCATTGTTGTTGTCCAGGCGGGGGAGAGGAGGCAGCGAAGGCGGTCCATTCGCAATGGGTGTTGGCCAGCCGTTAGACTGGCGACATGAGGAGGAGGGCGATGAAGAGCTGTTGAGCAGGTGTTTTGCTTTTGCATTGTGCGCATTCTCTGCTGCATCGGGGGAACTACTGCAGTCCATAGGCTCCGAACGACAAAACCCATCTAACTCTCCCTCCTCTTCTTCCTCCTCCTCCTCCTCCACCCTCTCTAAAGACACCATCTCCAGTTCCAGCGCCAAACCAGAGTCCTGCCCGGCGTCATCCGAATCCTCAAGTCCTTTTTCCTTCTCTGCAATCTCTCCTTTCTCCAGCGCTCGCTCCTCCAAGCTCTCTGTGTCAGGCTCTCGGAACAATGCCATGGGTCGGCCCAGCTCAGGGGTGCATGGCAGGGACTGGCACCTTCGGGGCAGTCCACGCAAAGCTGAGGTCCCGCTCAAGGGCGGAGATGCACAGGGGTCGGGAGGAGGCGGTAGGGTGAAGGTAAGGGAGATTACAGATTTGCTAGGGGTGTCGAAGAGCTTGATGCGGCCACCGTTCAGGTCGTGGCGGAGAGAGAAGGGGTTGACGCGCGCCGGAGTGCCCAGGCAAGGTGACGCCACAGGGGGCAGCATGTCTGACTGGCTTCGCGACAGGCGCTGGTCTCCCGGGAGACACGATGAGCTCCCCCTCCTGTATGGGCTGTCATCTATAGCCACCGGTTCTGAGGAAGTGTACTCAAACAAGTGAGTAAACCAAAATGCCCTAATAATGTGTAAAACCTTCTGTAAGAAATATTTAGACATTACCTCTTTATTTTGTTTATATATACACAATACTTTAGTATCAATCATCAGGGTAACAAACCTAGGATAACTGGTGTTTCAGTTTTCTCCCACTCTCTCTCAATCCTCTCCAAAGTCAGGACAATGTCTGAGAAGGAAGGACGAGTCTTTGAGCACATCTAAACGACAGAAAAGAAATGTACATTTTAAAAAAGACATTGCTGTGTTCAGAATCTGAAGAAAACCAGATGAATAAATGGTGACAGAAAAAAAACAGCCTGAAATGACATTCACTAATGTGTGAACATTACTAGTGTTTGTGTCTTACATTGCAGCAGTTCACAGCCAGACAAAATAAGGGTGGGGGACAATCTCCAACCATATGGTTAAACGCCTCCACGTCCAGGCCGAAATCCTGCAGAGAGACAGTCATGCGATATATAGCTTTTAGGAGTCTATTCATAACCTATTCATTGTTTTCCCATTTAAAACATGATTTTACAAAGTCAGCTTGCTAAAAGATTAAGGTGCCAAGATACACCAGCTGGTGCTGCATTTTATTTGCATGATCTAAGATGCTGTGACAGTCATGAAAAATCCACCACCTTTGCTGCAATTACTAGGGAATCACATTACAAACATAATTAAACTCTCAGATGAGAAGGTGTGTGGTTTAGAGCCGTACCTCCGTCCTGGGCAGAACATCTGGGTCTGCCTCTACACGGGCAATGATCTCACACAGAATGATGCCAAATGCAAAAATATCCACCTGTAAAGAAATACAAATGATGCAGTGCTATGTTCGGCGTACGACGTAATCAAATGTGAATGCATATATAAACACAGAGTGGTTCTGACAAATAGCTGCATGATACCATAATAAACCAGGAATTATTATACCTTCTCATTGTAGAACTCTCCTCGAAGTACTTCAGGAGCCATCCAGTAGGGGGAGCCCACAACGGCTAGAGGTTGCTTCTCCCCACCATCACTGTAGGAGAGAAAGATATGCTGGATTTAGCAGGCAGAAAAAAGCTAAATCTAGGCACAACATTCAGTTTGCCAATTTGGACAGTTTTCTGCTGTTTATATGAATCATCTGGTTGTACTGTACTGTTACTATAAAATCATACTAGGATCCTGGAGGCCTAGAGGTAGGATATATCACTACGAACCATGGGGCTGTGTGTCAGAGTCTGGCTTCACCCTACCTCCAACACTACCACCACTGAGCAAGACCTTTAACCCTACATTTCTCCAGGGAGACGGTCAACATAACAAGGAAGAATAAGGCCTCTTCCACACGGACGTTCGAAATGAACACCCTCTAAGCGCCATACGTGTTTTTGCTGCGTTTTGTAGCTGCGTTCGATTGGCATTTTGACGCCAAGAAAACGTTTCATGCAGCGTTTTTGACGCCACCCGAACGAGCAGCCGCCGAACGCCGGTGCTGAACGCCTGTGTGGACGCTTTGATTTGCTCCAATGAGCAGAAAAACGGTCGGTGTTCAGTCGGCGCTCACCTGGCGCCACGAACGCCTGAAAAACGCCTGATTCAGACGTCCGTGTGAACGAGGCCTTAGTCATTCTTGATAAGAAAGTCTGCTAAATGTCTGCAGCTGATCTGATTTAAACGAATTTAAGTGAGTGATTGTTATTGTGAACACAGCACAGCACACAGTGGACCACAACTAAATGTGACCTCTACACTTGATCCCTCCACGAAGAAGCAGTGGGCAGCTGATGTGCAACGCCCGGGAACCAATGCTTGGGGACGCTACCTTGCACATGAGTACCTCAGTGGCAACTTTTCCGGTCCAGGATTTGAACCGGTGACGCTCCGACCACAGGGTCAATTTCCTAACCATTCCTACCAATTACAGCATTGTATTATAAATATAAATATACTGAATTAATATATTAAGTACTATATTAAAACATTAATGCATTAAATTGCAAAGTTTAGAACCAACATTAAAAGTCTATCAAACACTGAATAGCATACATTTTACTTTCTATGATTGTCATGCAACAAAACCCATCTTTAAGAATCGCAGCTGTCAGTCTCACATAGAATATTCAAATAGCTGATACCGGGAGAAGGCCCAGTGAGGATATTGTAAAAAACCACAATGACAGACTCAGCATTGTTCTGAGCACCGATTGAAAACTCAAGCTCTTCTTCACCAGCCCTGTTCTGTGTCATTTTTTGCCAACTGCAACACACTTCTGCAGTGTGAAGTCAAGCCACAGAGAAAACACAAAAAGGAAGAGGATCACAATGACACACTCAACCAAAATGGCTGTTTGCTGTTGTTCATATAAAATGCACTCAATGAGGGTTCTGAATACTGCAGAAACCCACAATTACATCCAGTTACTGCCACATTCATACATCTTTGATATCAGTCATGAGAACTGATGAGTTTTGCTTCTACACAGAAGTGAACATGAGGCAACATGAAAAATGTTGAGCAGCTTCAGTCTGTAATCTCATAAACTGATTTGAGCTGAGGGTTTTTCCTGCTAATCTGTACAAACAGAAAACTGCACTGACCTGCAATCAGGGATTTTCTCTGCCAGGCCAAAGTCTCCGACCACAGCAGTGAAACTGCCATTTTCACAGCGAACCAGACAGTTCTGCAAATAAAATACACTTGTTAGAAATTTGGTCTGAGGTATACATAAAGACTGACATAATACTATACAGTTGATTTAAGCAGCAAGACAATACCTAGAGATCAGGTCTAAATACCTTAGAGGTCAGGTCTCTGTGAAAGATGCCCTTGCTGTGAAGGTACTGCAGCCCCCGTGCAATGTCCAAGGACAGGCCGATTCTCACCTCCCACGACAGGTACATGTCACTGTCCAGCAGCTGCTCCAGACTGCCCCCATTGATGTACTGTAACCATGACAACCAGAATGCCAATCACATTTCAGAACAACTTTATACTCAGTCTCCAGTCTGTGGAGAGGGCTGTCTGCATCCCGTTACCATGGATACTGGTGTCTCACCTCAGTTAGAGCATGGAGCTGTCCCTCATGGACACACACCCCCAAAAACCTGAGAGGAAGAGGGAAAAAAAAAAAAAAAAAAATCAATTTTGTCTAGTCAAACACCACCTTCAAATCCAGAACACTATTGACTGAATGTTACCAGCTACTTCCAAATCATCTCAAGAGAAAACACTTGGAACAATGACAGAATATTTAAAGTGGAAAAAAAACGTCTGCAGTTTTGTGTGTGTGTGTGTGTGTGTGTGTGTGTGTGTGTGTGTAAATGAGACCTGAGGATGTTGGGATGGCAGAGGCGATTCATTAGCTGCACTTCCCTCAGCATGTTGGCTTTGTTGCTGGCCAGTGTGTTCATTTTCAAGGCCATCACCTGCCCTGTGATCCTGTGCTGTACCTGTTAAACACACAGACATATTTTGTCTAAACTGGGTCTTAATACAACTCCACACATTACACTACAGAGCCCTTTAATAGCACAAATGGTTAATAGAGCTGATGACACAATGGACAACTGTCCATTGGAACCCAACTAGGTCCTGATCTCAGAGTGGGAATGATGATTATCTATGCTTCCTAATGATGGCTTCATATCTCACTGTACCAGACATTAAGATTTAGACAACATGAAGAGGCAAAGGAGGAGCAAATAAGACTGAACTGCTTAATTACATCTTTTATCTCAATTATGCACCAATCCAACTTTTCAATCCCAAAACTGACAGATAGCTAGGCTGATACCAGAGATCATTCTCTCTTTTTTTGAGAAAACATCAGGCTTAATCTACAAAACACATGCACCAGCAACCTTTTTTTAAATTCAAACAGAATTTTACAAATTACAAATTAATACAAAATGTAAAAACATAATGTTAAAACACTAACACAAATAATAATTATAAATAAATGGAAATTACACAAAATGGTTAAGAGTTTAAGCAATTCAATTAAATACCACTGTAATATATAAAAATCAGTGAAATTGCATTAAATGAGAACATGTAATCTTTTAATCATAAAGTCAAGAGTAATACGGCAGGTAGTAATATAAACAACTTAATGGCATATAATGTAACAATCTTACTGTGACCCGATATCCAACTACCAATATTCATTCTGTATATCAGAATGAACAGAAAGCTCTGCTTCCTTGGTTCATTTATCCAACACTCTTTCACTAGCGCATCACTGCATTCTACAGTAGGTCTTAAATCTCTGCTACAAATGCAGACTGCCACCATAAATCCAAAGTCCTGCAACTCCACTTCATGTGCACGCTTCATAAAAGTGCGGCTGATTACAGGTGTTGTGCCGTTTTGCAGTGCCTCTAATCTCCTCGACTAGCACAGTGGCAGGGGGAAAGCTGACAGGCCGTGGCACTCCACTTGCATGCGTGACCTCCACTCAGTTACATATCCATAATCTGATCTGTGCCCGCTACAGATCCTGCTGCCAAGTAATACTCCCTTGCAGAGATAAAGACAACATGCATCATCTGCAGAGAACATGTGGAATGGAGGTAGGCAGAGAACAGAAAGAGAGGACAGAAACATGGGTAGAGAGAGAAAGCGACAAACTGAGGTGACCTGATAAGAGATTATGGGATTTCGTTACGTGAGATGCATGCCATTGACAGACAATTTCATGTTTAAACTTCATCTGGATGCTGCTGCATGAGAAACAAAGCAGGCAAATTCATAAGAAAGAGTGGAATAGACAATAAGGGAGACAGAGGAGTATGTAAACATTCGGTACGGCGTGGAGGAGTATTAGTGGGCTGCTCAGCACTAATAGGCTTTCTGGATTTCCCATCATCCCACCTGACCTGCTGGATCGAGGGCATCATCATGGTGACATCACACAGAGAATTACACACTAGACCCGCCCCCTTGCACAGGCCTGTTGGCAGCTCCATGCATGCCACTCAGCACATGAACATCAATGAACAGACAAGACCATCAGTCACAACTACTAATGATAATGTTTTGTATCATAAAGACAAGGCTTCTACACATGTAGTAGAAAGAAGAAAAAAAATGTCTGATAAGTAGAATAGTGAAAATGATTTCTTTAGTAAGAATTACAGCGCAGTAAAAAAACTAAAACAAAAAAAAACACTAAAAATAATATATCTATTTATAAAAGGCCATGTCATTTGAGAAATAAGTACATTTGCATCTTATGTCTGTTTAACCACAAGCTTTTGTTCTCAAAAAGTGAAATAGTTGTGTTGTATCTCTGGGTAACTGTATACATTTTAGGAAGATTTACAGATTTTTCTTTTTGCAATTATTCTCCATTTTCTGTAGTAGACACTGGTGAATGTGTATGTGCTTTATATACATACACACAACAGCAGCAGTAATGGCACAGCTGCTGAAAGCAAAGAATATGATATTAGCTGATATTGAGAAGTAACAGAAAAAGCTGTGCTAAAATAGAAAGCAAAGCATTTTCAGTCTTGTTTTTCTCCTCCAATTCATCTTTTTGACTTTCAGTTTTGTTTCCAGTGATTAACACTCATTTCAGCTACTAATTTGACCAAATTTCCAAACGTGCCACCTTCTGTTGATGTAAATCAATTCAGTCAATGCACTTGTTCAAAGGACATATGATAAATAGGGAAGAATTAAGCTTGAAGGATTCAGAAGTGCACAGTGCGAATGTCAAATGCAAATGTCACAGAGAACAGCGCCAATTAGATGTCATCCTCAAGAGCTCTAAAGTGATTAACATTCCTACTGCCAATGACATCAATGCGAAAAAGGAGAGTTGCATCCCTGATCAGTCTTCTGATCTATATCGCTACAGCAGAATGCATTTGCAAGTACAGAAGAAATGCAAGAAAATCTGATTAATCAATATACAATAGACTGTTTTGTGACTTCACTTCCCCATAAACTTCCATTTGATCACGTTCAGATTCATTTAGATAATCAGTAATTTTTCCATTTTGTTAAAATGATCAATGATGTTCATTGCATTTTAATTACAATTATTCACAGAATTACTCCATTTATATAACAAGTGCCGTTACTAACAGCAACATCAAGCAGAGACCTGCCCTGCTGGGTCCACATCAGTAACACTGGCACTGACTGAAAAGGCCTCATATCAAAAGCAAACAAGTAAAGCGTCATTTAGTGTTTGCCCACCATTAAAAATGACAGCTTCAAACAAAAAGAAGCGGAAGTGTAGAACGGAAAGGATGTGAGTGCTTAGGGTCTTTAATTTACACTTCACCAGGGCTTTCTAAAGTTCACATAGGAGTGCCCGTAGCTCATGTTAATTATTACCAATGTGATGAACAGGGAACTGGAGGACGTTCATTTAATCTGATAATTCCATGTGTTAAAGGGAGAAAGGGACTCTGAAGTTGTGCATTTCCTCATTTTTGAAAAATGCTCAGTAGGAGGGAGGTACTGTAGGTGGTGCCATTAGTTAGATGGTGTGGGTGGTCTAGAGGAAAGTATACTAGTGGTCTAGTGGTTAGGCTACTTGCCTCTGGACCAAGAGGTTGTGGGTTTGAATCCTACGTCCAGCAATACAATCACTGGGTGCCTCAACAAGACTATTAACCCCACATTGATCTCAGGAAAAACTTGGATAAAAGTGTCTGATAAAAGCCATAAATGTAAATGTAGAACATGGGCCCTTTGTGCTATAAAAATAAGCTGGCATTAAAAAACAAAACAAAACACCAGGCTTGATTAGAACGAAAAGTGCAACTCTCTCCCCATGCAAATTCCATCTTCCAGTAGTGGACATACAGTTGTGGACAATTAAATACAATACATTTTCATCGTATGTAGGATTTAGCAGACAGCCACTTACATTTCCAAATTACAGGAATTGGTAAATGAACAACTTGGGGTTAAGGGCTTTGCTCAGGGCCCAAATGTGTGCTTGGATTTGAACCCCCAATGTTACGTTCATTAACACAGTGCTTTGGTCACTTAACTAGTCCATCAGAGAGCTACAAGGCTCAAACCTCAAGAGCTTGCTAATGATTGGTGGGTGCAGTTAAGCTTTCCTTCCACTATAGCATAGAGAAATTCCACTGCCATCATTACGAGTGTTGTGACATTCAATTTGGTTTTCTACTTCCTACTTCCTTTTCCACTTCTCCAAGTGATGCATTTCCAAAAATGCCAGATACTATACACAGAACAGTTCAGAAATATAGGCTATTATTTTTCCCCACATACTATTTACCAAAATATGTTTGATGTTCATATTTTCATTCAATACTTATGCACTGAGAAGTGATAGAACGTTTGCATTCTTTTTTTGTACTGTGTTAAACAGAAACAAGATAATGTCTAGAGTGAGCCTCACAAGGCGGAATGCTAAACTTCATTTTTTTTTTATCAGACTTTTATGAATTTCGGTAATATAAAGCGTTTGTAGGTAGGAACACATCCACATTTTCAGCCGCACTCAGACACACAGGGGGTGCTGAAGGCAGGCCTGTCTGCTTAGACCTGGGGTGTAATCTTATTATCTTGATGAGTGGGACCGAACTATCCTATCAGTAACCACAAACACTGATGTCCCACTGCACCTATACAGATATCACTACATGAATCACACTCACACAGGCACTCCCAGCATGAAATACCTAACAAAACCACTGGGGAATGCAGGCTGATTTATTTACAATAACGCAACAAAAGATAATTCAACTGCCTAATTTTTTTTAAAATAACTTGATCCTGACCCATATTTAAGAACAGGCAGACTCACAACATGACCTATCCCTAATAAATACAAATAGATCTATTGTCTACTCTTGTTGGTATATGAATTCAAATATTACACACAATGTACACCATGCAATCAAAAAAACAAATTGATTTTTACAGGTCATGAATTTTCAAGAACACAACTTCATTCAAAACAACCATGATCCTGAAGCCCATCTAGGCTCACTGAAGTAAGTTTTGAGAGGGATTACCTTAAAAACTTCAGAGAAGAACCCAGAGCCGATCTTCTCGCAGAAGAAATCATCGATCCGTGCCAGGCTGGACACGGCACTCCGTAGCGCCCGGTATGATGAAGGTCGGATCCGGTTGGGCCCGTGGAGTCCATGCAAAGGGGGCTCCGACACCTCCAGATTTGCATCATCTTGATCCATAACGATGGATGTAAATCTTGTTATAATGAAGTCCTGGTGGATGCATGCCCCATGGCCCAATGATGGCAAACAAACTCAGCAGTGCAGTTAATCCAGTATAGTGGATGTCTCTTGTTTCTCAGGTGATCAGAACCTTTGACTGAAGGCAAGATCAACAATCTCCACTTGGCCCTTTGCATACAAGCCAGTTACCATCATGCTTGAGGTCCCGTCATGCTTAGGGTAGGAAGTGTGACTTCATGCTTGAGCGAATGGTGGATGTTTCAGTACGGTACAGTTAGTCTTGTGTGGCAGAGATCCTGGTGCCGTCTCGTGTCTCTGCCAGTCTGCAGCTGCTTCTAAAGCACTGTTCAATTAAAAACACAATTAGCATGGTCATAATCATAATAATTCATCTCATTACTTAATATAAAAAGCTATGGTTGCAAGGTACTGGGAAAACATATATTGCAATATTTATTTTTCTGCAACATCCAATTCAGGTAGTATTATAATGGAAATAAAAATTTTAATAAAATTTACACGACTTTAAAAAATGGTGTAACACACCAATTTCTTGCAGGGATTTTATTCATGCCATGCAATGTGATTTCTGCACCTGTGCACATTGTGATTACTGTGCTAGATTGACATTGAGCAGCCCTACTAAAAACGCAGTAACTGATTCCTTTAAATCATGTCATACAAAACCCACAACATTATAAACCTTTCGTTGAATGAAAGAAGCATTTTGCCCAATTTCACAACTCTTGCAGAAAAACTCCTCTCCACCCCAAAGAAGGTATTAGGATATATAAAAAAGGTTTTATACTAAGTAATACTGAGCGCATTTTCACAAAGGTAAAAGTTTGTACGAAGAGTTGTATGACTTATATTTCAGCTTCAACATTGCAGTGTGAACTTTCACAAAAGTAACATCGCAGTACATGCATGTCAAATTTATAAAATTAAATATTTTCTGCTTGATACCAAAACAGTAAATGAGTATTATACCAATTAAGGTCTTATGACGAGTCAACACGTGTTAAATTTACCAAATTTCCCCCTCAATAATCACTTCAGGTGAGTAGTGATATCAGACCATCTGCTTTTCCGTTTGGTGCAGATGATACGTCACAGATACCCATTTATGACGCATCGATTTTAACGCAACACAATTGGTTTTTAAAGACACCGAATACAGAAGCAGGCAAGCTCATCTAGTCTGAATGGATATCTGAGGGAGTCGTTAAACATATGCTTGGAAAAACTGTCATAATTGCTTAAACTATATATAGCATAAAACATTGTAATGTAAATTACAATCTCGTGCAGGCATTTTAGCAAGCCTTATTTATTTATTAAGACCTGATGACAACCTTGATGCTGCCCTTTGCAGCATCCTACCAGTAGACTGAAAATATGCAAACGAGGCAAAGCGCCGGGGTTTGACTCAAGCTTTTAAACCCCAGTTTAGATTAACAACGTATTGAACAGCAATACAGAATGTTTCATATCTTTCTTGAATTATTATTGCCGTATGTGCAAAAAGCATGTCGCAGTAGCATCCTCATACGACGATTCAGAGAGCAGCGAGATTATTACAGAGAGAATCCATTGCGGTCAGAACCCTAAATTACAAGCAAACGCTACTCTGGTTCCAACCCAAATATAGTTCAGATGCTGGTCGAGTTGAATGCAACAAATGCACAGCTCTAGTCCTAACAGCACTGAAAAATAATGATTTGGATTGTATACTGCTAACAGATATGATATTGAACCGACGCTGCGCCGTATAACGCATTCAACCGTCGTAGCCATTTACCGGTTTGTCGTTTTAACTCCTGCCGCATGCGGCGTGTGCAGAAAATCCCGTTTGCCGCTCACCTGATCGTTTTAGAAGCTCGGATGCACGTGGAATTTCCAACAGCCGCGAGTAAAGTGGTAATTAGCCGAGCCTACGGTCGTTAATCGTTCAACCCCCTCGCTTTTTCTATATTGGCTCTCCTGCGTCCGTCTTGGCCACGGTCAAATGCTCAGGACCGCCTGCAGGCTGCGCTTTCATTGGTGAAGAATTGGGGCGGGTCCTGGAAGGGAAGGACTGCGCGCTGAGCATGCGCACTGAGAGCTACGACTCATGTTACATCATTTGGTTACTTATCCCCTACGTAGTGTGTAGGGATCTATTTATGGTCTCAAATACTTTGGCTTCAACATATAATAAGCATTGTATATATTTTTTCAGAATCAGGCAGAGTGATATGACTCTATTTGAACGGTAACGCAATATAGAGAATTAAAAAGTTATGTTATTGCTTAAAAATGCGCACTATGTATGGCACTATATAGTCAAGGTAGAGAGCCATTGCAGAAGAAACCCACGTTTCAATTTTGCTCTACTGACATGGTTTTATAGCCCCACGTTGCAAAAGGAATTTGTGAGAATAAATAACAATTGCTACTCATGTAAACGGGCGATGCAAAGACTTGTACAAATCCCACTATTGTTTGTTTGAAGGCACATGTCTTTTATATGCGTTTTAGTGATGGGGAAAAAACCCTTATCTGACTTTGGGTGGCGTTGGCCTAGTGGTAGGGTGCGCAATTTCTGATCAAGCGGTTGTATGTTCAAGTCTGGCTGTGTTCTGCCTCCAGCATTTTACAGTTTAGCCCCTAAAGAAGACCCATAATCCCAAATTACTCCAGTCTGACTATCCCACTAATTAGGAAGTGGGAATGAGTATCTGCAAAATGCCATAAATGTACATCTTAAATTTATCTATGCTTTCATAGAACCTCGTCAACTTATACTTTTCGATTATATGTTGTTTCTTTGTATCAGACAAAACCCCTGGCGTGTTAATTGCCTATAATGCATCTGCGCCTGCCTTAGTAGGCACGTGTCAGTGCACACATAGTATAAGCAGATTGCTTTTCTCTCTTTTTCTATTTAAGTTTTCCTAGTTACTAAGCTCGGGTCAACGTGATATTATCCACAAAACTTCATAACCAATGTGGTGCCGGTGTGACTTCCGGTGTGTGCACCGCTGACATCATACCTACATTTCATCTTCCGGTGCAACAAAACGTGAGATTTTGGGTGACGTCATCGCGCTCTAACGGACCACATGAATAGAACCACGTCACCTGCATGAGGGGGTATCCATTTTTAAAGGTGAATATCTATTTACCTAAGGTGGATGAATAAAACGATGTCATATTAATTAAACAGAAACGCTTTTATATACATTCCAATATATTAAATAACAGTTATTATATTAATTTTCTATCGCACAGTATAAACAATAATACAATTAAATAAATTAAATCAGGTCATTACTGTTTAATTAAATGTAATGAGGTGTTAAGTTGAATCTTCTATACAATGCAACTGAAGAACAACACAATTACTTTAATTGTTTGACATGGATAACCTCTACAACATAGCTGTTCCACCATAACCAGTATCAAAAATCAAATTTATGCCTGGAAAAACCTTAAAATAATGCAGCAAATTCCAATGTTATTAACTCAATTAGAATTTATCATGGTCCATTTTATCTCAAAGATATGTTTAAGGCCATAAGTATACTAGAATTTATTATTAAGAATCAGTGGAAATGATCATATAACATTATGGTTTTCCAATAATGTATTCACTGATCTTTTTTGAAGTAACAGTATTTATTCATTTCAGTACAAATTAAATGCTTAAATACAATTGGTTCTACTAGAGTTAACAATAAAGCAGCTGTGAAAATAACAGATACACACACAGCAAAATCAACCTCTGCAGAAATGTGTTAGATATAATCTTCACATTTTAAAAAGTCTTTATGTGTCCACACTCCAGTTTTATTTTCACACTTTTTAAAATGTTGCAATTTTGCTTATGTTAAAGAGTTCATACTGTTTCAACCAACACATTACTAGCATGTGTTGCATTTCCTCGTTATTAGTGGGGAGTATTACATTTTTGTTTAACAGCTTTATCAGATGCTCTTATCCAGAGCAACTTAACGTGGGGTTACCCTACCAGTTCTGGAAATTAGATCTCTAAAAGTAGTATTTTGAACTCTTTGGAAGTTCCCCTGTTGTTAACTATACATGCATGCATACTTTTTATATGCAAGTAGTCATAAAACAATTTATATGAAAAAAAGATACTTTTTCATAATATTTGTAGTTTCTATTAAAGAAGTGTACTGCACTGTAGGTAACTATCTGCAAATATATACAATCTAAATATTTCTATGGCAAATTTCATGCAGCATTCAGATTGCATTGTGTTTAACACTTATGATAAGGGTTTGAATTCAGACTAGAAATGTAGAGATGGTGCAGGTACAGCAAGTAAGCTGCTTTGTTAATCATTTTATACTCTGAATTAAAATAGTTAGAATATGAAATATCTCCATAACAAAACAGATGACACAATCAACACAATGTTTTAATATCATCACAGTGTTCAAAAGTTATATTAAAAGCTATGTTAAAATGGGAAACCGAGTGATTGTCATTGTGAACACACCACAACGAAATGTGACCTCTGCATTTGACCCATCCGTGAAGGAGCAGTGGGCAGCTAACATTGCCAGCGCCTGGGGAGCAGTGCTTGGGGTACCTTGCTCAAGGGTACCTCAGTGGTGACTTTACCGGTCTGGGATTCAAACCGGCAACCTTCTGATCACAGGGCGAACACCCTACCCATCTGCTCCAAATTTACATTTTAAATGTTTATTAATTAAATATAGTGTCAAACTGACCTTTATGGCGCGCGCGCACACACGCACACGCTCGTATCACTACTAGACTCAACGCCTCATAAACGTAATGGATAATTCCACACCTGTAGAGGACCTTTACCGTCAGGACAAATGCTGCTTTGATAAATCACTTAATAAGATGAAAAAAAAAACTCCACCGGATCGAGAAGATTTTCATGAATACTACGACAATTGCAAATACGTTAACTTCTCTGTGTAAAATTACTTCCCTGACAAAATTATGACGTGATGATGGGTCGTGAACGCGGTACAGTTACAGGACGCTGCATGCTGGGGGCAGTGAAGTGTCAGTTCCTGCTGTACATTTCAGAGCCGAGCGAGGCTCTGGCGTCGCTGTAATCTGATGGAAAATGGCCTCGTCGCGGTCTGAAAGGTTTTTAGGACGTTTGTTGCGGCTCGTCGTCAGGCTATTTTTCGCCGCTTTTAAGTTACTGGCGCCCGGAGACCGCGGCTTGGAGAACCTTCAGCTCCCGCCCATCAGAGAGTCGCTGCTGATGGTACCGGCGGTGCAGCTCGCCCGCAAGATCCGCAGGAAAGAAGTAAGATAAGAAAAAAACACCAGTTTAAACATTTATACTGCTTCACTGTTGCCCTCTGGCGTAATGTACACAAATGTACGTTTCGTTTCGCTTGCAACGCTCAACTTCATTTTGGATCATATTTTTTCGTGAAGTTACTTCAGGAAGAGATGGAGCAAGGTGAAGTCGAGTATGGAATGCTGGGAAATGTTGTTTATTACAGAAGACCGCACTGTCTCAAATTACTCAATAGAGCATCGGTAACAGTGGTTCAATCTATGAGACCGTCTATTCCACTAAAAGACTTGTTTATTATTGAATGTGATGTAAGTTATGATCAGTTTGCACTGGTGTATTAGAATGTTTAACTGGTTCTCTGGTTGTTTATGGCGACTGGAAATTTGGATCAATGCCCTAGTTACTACTTGAGCTCCATTACCATATTGATAAACAAAAACATGCATTTGAGGTTCTACAAAAAGCAGATTGTCGGCAAGGGAAAGTTGGCTGTTTCAATAGTGGGGTGTTTCCAAATCAGTGCTGAACTCATGTCCGTTTACTTGGAATGTATAAAGGTCAAGGCCTATGAGAAAACATGCTGGACTATTGTTTAAGGATTATGTAGTAATACTGAGGTTGTTCAAATATTGTGTGGTAATGGCTTTCAGTCATAGCAGTCAGGATTTTTATGCTTTTGGTCACAATCACAATAAATCTTTTGACTGACTATTCTTTGATATTTACATACTGTTCTTATACAGGTAGAGGGAAATATACACCTGATTTACATCTAAGACTGGCAATTAATGTGAAATAAAATGTAATTATATAAAAAACACATGTTACAATTAAATTTAATTATAATTAAATTAAATGTTGCAAAAATTAAAATGAAAATGTATGTGTGCATACTATTACATAAAATTCTAAGGATGATAAAATGTTGTGTGTTATGGGAAATCATCCATGCGTATGTTTGTTCCGTATTTTTAGGTAACAAGTGTCCAGGTAGTTCAGGCCTACATTGATCGTATCCAGGAAGTAAATCCTCTGATCAATGCTATGGTTAAGGACAGGTTAGTGTGTACAAATTTTCTACTTACTTCTGCACTTGCTGATCACGATATTTTAGTTTGTCTTTAGTATATTCTGACTCTCTTTCTGTCTCTCCTTTCTCTCTCAGGTTTTCTTTAGCCCTTCAGGAGGCTGCGCAGGTGGATAAACTGATCGAGGAGGAGAGAGGAGGAGAGGATGTGCTGGAGGACCGGCTCCCCCTACTGGGCGTCCCCATTACTGTGAAAGAATCATTCTGCTTGCAGGGTGCCTAGGATACTTCATATTTACTGACAGGCCTGGAGCTGACATGTTGGACACAGTCTGATCTACTGTAAAATTAAACACTTTTGTAATGTTCATACAACCCCTGTGAAAAGTGTAGCTTCTCTCTTAAGACCGTGAAGCTTTACAGAAAATGCAAAACAAGCAAACTTATACTAAACCCAAAACATACTGTACACTAAACAAAAATATGGCTATAAAGGCACAGAATGATAACAGAAAATAAGTGTCTTGGGAAGTTTCTTAATTTCTTGGGAAGCATGTTTCATAATTTGAGATCAGCTGCTTCCCATAGGAAAGTGCATTTGAAGTTAAACACTAACTGTGACTGACTAATTGGACGTCATAATGCATATTTCTTATTCATTTTCTGAATTTCCCAAACACTTCCCTCATCTTTTCCCATGCCTTTCTCTTCTCTTAGGCATGCCCAATTCCACCGGGCTTCTTAGTCGGAGGGACGTGATTTCGGGGGTGGATGCTCCACCTCTGGCCTTGTTGAAGAGAGCAGGGGTTATACCCCTGGGTGTGACCAACTGCAGTGAGTTGTGTATGTGGCTGGAGTCCCACAACCACCTGTATGGCATCACCAGGAACCCCTACCAGCTCACCAGGATAGTAGGGGGCAGCTCAGGTTTGGACTAACACATGCATCTCCTTATTATGCAATGTTAAAAGTTTACATGCCAGAACAAACTTTGAAGGTTTCATCACTGTTTAAATCATTTGTTGTTAGGCTGTAATAATTAGTGTGAGTTGAGTTCATTAAGTATTGCAAATGGAGTGTTAAACAGTGTGTGCTCCTGTGTTATTTTCTTAGAAATTCAGTAGACCCACAATGATCCATTAAAACATGTCTTTCTCTCCCTCTCTCTCTCTCTCTCTCAGGAGGAGAAGGTAGTATAATAGGGAGTGGGTCCTCTGTGATTGGTGTGGGTTCAGACATTGGGGGCAGCATTCGCATACCCTGCTTTTTTAACGGAATCTTTGGACATAAACCAACGTCAGGTAAGCTCTCTGTGTTCACGTACACATTTTTCTATTTTTCTCAACAAAATAACACTTATTGGCCAGAGTAGTCTTTGACTAACGGGACATATAAATATCCACCAAACCGGTCTGTGAAATTAATAAGTGCTGTGTATTTTTCTATGTGTCTGCAGGTATAGTGAATAATAGTGGGCAGTATCCCCCACCATCTGGACAGCAGTGTAATTTCATCAGCACAGGCCCCATGTGCCGTTATGCTGAGGATCTTGTGCCCATGTTGAAGATTATGGCAGGACCTGCAGCAGAGAAGTAACTCTCATCCCAATTTTTACTCACTGCACTAAAGCCATTCCACTCTACATGCTAGTGGACTATAGGGCTTAATGTCTTGTGCTAAACTTACAGCTTAGTCATCACTTTACTTCCTAATTAGTTGATGAACAGGTGATGCCGTATTTCAAGACAGATGACTTTCTACTGAGTATTTCTGCAGCAACACTTTCCCTCTTTCTCTTGTCTATCTGCAGGATATCCCTCTCTGCTAAAGTGGACCTGAAAAAAATCAAATTCTTTTCTGTTCCTCATGCTGGAGGATCACATCTCGTCTCTCCATTGGACCCACAGCTGATTCAGGCACAGAAAAAGGTGTGTGTTTGTGTATGTGTGGGTGTACATGTGTACAGTCAAGGTCTTTAAATTCACTCTTTGATACCAGGTGGTTGAACGGCTGGAGGCTGATCTTGGGGTCAAAGTTGAGGAAATGCGCCTCCCTCAGCTTAGATACTCCTTTCAGATCTGGGGAGCCATGATGTCATCGCCTGGCAAGGATGGAAAGGTAATTTGTATGTCTGCTTATACTTTTGTATGGTGGTGTTATCCTCAGAAAAGGCCTTGTTGATAAAGGTATACCACATAACATACTTTTTAAAATGAATGTGATGTGTTCCAATGAATTACCACCACTTACTAGCGCTTATGCTAGCCAGAATATTTTGATTAATAAATATTTGCAAGGGTTTAAAAGTTAGAGTGCTGTTAACCATTTAGGGAACACAGAAAAAAGATTTTAACATGGGAACATTTGGGTAAATTAGTACTAAAACATCTTAAAAATGTGTCTAAGTGAAAAATCTCTTTATTTTAGCCTCCTACTACTTTTGCTGAGCTCATGAGTGGTGGAGATGGAAAGCGTGTGTGGCCTGTCTGGGAGCTGTTTAAATGGATGCTAGGGCTGTCCCCTCACACCCTGGCTGCTATAGGTATGTGGTGTGTATATGTTTAGGAAAGAGAGAGAGAGAAAACAAACCTCTGTTATTCTTTGCTCTCTGACTCTCTTGCAGGTCTAGCTCTGGTGGAGATGTTTCAGAGTTCACAGCCATCCAGGTTCATCATACAGCAGAAAGAGAGCCTGCAGAAGGACTTGGAAGAGCTGCTGGGCACAGATGGTGTTCTGTTGTACCCGTCTCACCCCCAGTTGGCTCCCAAACACCACCATCCTTTGTTCACTCCCTTCAACTTTTCCTACACAGGTGAGACCTCCTTTCTATACATGATAGACTTTTATAATCTGATTTTGTATCTGCAAGCCAGATATTGCATAGTGTTTATAAAGTTACTCAACGGTTGTGGAATCTGTTCATAATATGCAATCATGATAATTTGATAGAGTAACCAAGGCTAAAGGAATTTAAAAAAACAAATGCATCATAGTACATCATCCACAGAACATTCTCTTATGGTTCCTCAAAGCATCATTGCAGCTTCTGCTGTTTGCCTGTCAGTCACACTTCTAAGTTGCTCAAAAGCAGCAGAAAAACAGAACAAAATTCTGGCTAGATTCTGACAGGCAGCATGTTTTTCTCCTCCCACTGTTCACCTACAAAACACAAAAACCAAATCTGCATGTGCTGGACATAATTCATATGACTGCATTGTATCATGCTATGAATGCTTTTGTTCCTTCTTGTAACTGTACTTCATACCCAGCTTATAACAGAGTTGCACTCTAAAGCCCCTCATGCCATGGAGATGTTGACGACTCTAGTCACTTCTTGTTTTTGTTGTAAAACTGTTAAATAATACTATGACCAAAACTACTGGAGAAATTATAAGATATATGTCTCAGTTGATCACTGTTGCCTGTCATAACGGTGAAAGGTTCTCAAAATTCATTATTAACCAATTCTTCAATATACATATAAACACGATGTGCTTTTGTCTGTCTGCAGGAATCTTTAATATTCTAGGGTTGCCTGTCACTCAGTGCCCACTGGGGCTCAGCGTAGAGGGTTTGCCCATGGGACTGCAGCTGGTAGCGGGGAAAATGCAAGATCGTCTCACTCTGGCCACTGCCATGTACTTGGAAAAAGCTTTTGGTGGCTGGAGAGACCCTTCAGCTCCAGAGAAGACAACGAGCAGCTCAGATGCACTAGAACGCAGCAGTAATTCCACATAACCATAATTTAGGGCAGATGTAACAACTCACTCCTAACTCCCCCAAAGCTTATATTACCAAATTACTCATTTGTTAACGAGTACACATGGGACTTTTTGAACAAACTTCCATATAATCCTTAAACAAATTGATTTTCTAATCTATTGGGCAAAGCACAACCTGACTACAGCTTGTGGAGTAATATAATTCAGGAGTAATATGTGTTAGCACAAGTTGTTAAAGTATTTATCTAATAACTATTTAATTTATTTCCCACTAAAATTGCAGTTTAGCACAGAAGAAGGGAACCCCACCACCAGGGTTCAGGTTCAAATTGCAGCTGTGCTGTGTACTGTTGTAACCAGGCTTTTTAGAAGTGCAATTAACTACATTATGCCGTGAATCTGTAAGGAGGGTGTCTTTCTCTTTACTTAATTAAGTAATGCAAAGCTCCAGCCAAGTGTCTATGCTCTTGTGTGGTATAGCAAAGCACGTATTGGTAACTCCAAGTTCGTTGAGGCGGCTGCTAATGTTGCATGGCCAGTCTTGCACACGGCCTTCAACTTGCTGCTGCTGCTGAAGGCTTAACACAATGCAAACTTACAATAAGAAAATGAAATGTGTTAGATGAAAAAAATCTAATTTCATTTATACATTTGCCTGTGTCTACATGTATTGTTTAGATTGTATTTTTTAATGTAACTTTGAGCATTCTGTACACAAAGACAGCCATACACATCAAATCATTTTGTCATTACTTTATAAATCACTTTGTTTCTCTTGAGACTATCAAAAGTTCTTTTGAGTTTGTTCCTTTCTGTAAAATGAATCCTCTGTAATAGGAGAAGTGATTTAACAATGCAAAGGACTCTAATCAAACATTTTATAAATATATGACCTCATGTCCATAAATAAATATATAAAATAATCAGCGGAAAATCTGTCACTGGACTTACTGTTCATTTTATCAGAAACACAACTTATTCATATATGTAACTGGCTGTTTAAGTTATCTTTGTGAAACTGCAGACTATAGCACTAATGCATAACACTATTGCTGTTTTGGAAGGATGGTTAGTGTGTGTATCAGACACAGCAGTGTGTGAATGATGATAATATCAATGTTAATATTAATTAACATAAAGGACGAAACAGACTTAATATGTGTGGCAATAGCAACTACTGACATGCTGATACGTCATCAATGCTGAAATCTTGTAGGATTTAGAACATAACTATTCCAGCATAATTAAATGGGATGCTAAAAGATGAAAACTCCAGACACTCCAATGGTGTTGCCGCACATAATAGAGAGGAACATCTGTCACCACCACCAAGAGTGGACTATTATGAGGGAAGCGTCAGTGTCCATGCTGTCAGCTGCACCTGTCTGAGAAGGGAAAGTGAGATGTGCCTGTTAAGGGTAATATTGACAGTAAGCTGGGTATATTTAGTACAAAACAAGATAACCCTGACCATATGCATAAGTGTAAATTATGGGAGCTGGGAATGATCACAACTGGTCAATTCAACCCCTCCAAAAGCTCACGGACCCTCATACATGAATGAAGACCTCAAACCCCACCAATGATATGTCCTTATCTGTTGCTGTGTGTCAGTGGTACACTGGTCTACTAGTAATCCTTGTCTCCAAATGGTGATATTCAAATATTTTTGCAACCTATAGTTAGAAGCAAACAAGGCAATCTACCTCAATGTAAGCAATCAAATAACTTGTATGAATATCATTACACATCCATGCTTGCTGTCTTTATTTTTTACTGTTTTGCAAACTGTAGAACCAGCTTCCCCCAGAATTTCCCTCAACTGGCCATTGGAGGTCCCCCTCTTGTCTTTTGTATGTCTTGTCTTGTCAATATTTTTTGTCAATATTTTTGTTCTGCTGGTAACTTAGTAGTTTACCCTCATCGTTTGACTATTTAGGCTCTTATGATCACTTGTAGTGTCTTATCTGTTTAGTTTTTGGTTATTTTATTTGGTTTTCCTGTTTGTTCACTCCCACCCCTCAGTTCTGATTCTTTATATAAATCTGCCTGTCCACTTTGTTCTTGTAAGTACCCCAGTCTCGTGTGCGGTCAGTTTGTGTATACAAAGGAGATGCCTTTTCAGTATCATTATGCATAGTTTATTTTAAAAAATAAAGCCTCGAAAATGCCCTGTGAATGTGCCTTTATTTCATCCATCACACTGGAAAATACGGACACTGTTGTCCTTTCTGTCTCCTTTCTGTCACTGTCTGACACTAAAAGCTGCTGGAATCAAACTTGATTGCAAAGGCTAAATTTCCTACAATTTTAATTAATAACAGATAAGAGAATTATGCTTGTTCTAGTGGGTGGCACGGCGGCGCAGTTCGAACCCCAGGAACGGCAGTAGGGCCTTTCTGTTTTGAGTTTGCATGCTTTCCCTGTGTTCATGTGGGTTTTTTCCAGGTGCTCTGGTCCCCCCCAGTTGGGATTGAGCGGTTCGGGAAAATAAATGAATGAATGCTTGTTTTAGTAAAAATGTAGTGGATTTAGACAATTGTAAAATCTAATATTCTCCAATACATGATGCATGAATAACATATGTGAATCTTTGGCAGCACTTTCTGGGTTTTCCAGAAGAGAATGATTTACGATTTTGAACTGAAGGAAGAGATACTTCCCGAGGTCTGTGACAAATTAATGCAAAACAGTTTCATATTCCAGCAGAGCAAGAGACAGCAACTATCAAGATCAATTACAGTATATGCTTATAGGTTGTAATTCTCCCTTTTGCAGGTAGGAGGCGACTTCACCAGCGTTGTTTTGGCACAGAAGAGGCCCTTCGGGAGAATAGCTCTGTGTTGGAGCATTACCATGCATAATGACTGCAGACCATAACTGAAACACAACTGCTAAACCCACAGATTACTGAGTACCTCAGTGGTAACTTTACCCGTCGCCAGTTCGAATCCCAGGCAGGTAAAGTTACCTCTGAGGTACTTATGAGCAGAGGACAGTCCCCAAGCATTGTTCCCTGAGTGCTGCCGATGATAGCTGCCCACTGGTCCTTCATGGATGGGTCAAATGCTGAGGTCACAATTCATTGTGGTGCACTGTGTGCTGTGGTGTGGTGTGTTCACAATGACAAAAAATCACTCTTTCACATTTCAAAACTGTCCTTCATCTAAGTATTCCCTCAAATTAGACTGTAACCCAGTCTAGTTTTGGTATTAAGATGAAGACGAGCACAAATGAATTACTGGGCCAAGAAACGATTAAATGTTAACAGCAACATAAAATAAAGGGCTAATCTGGCCTGTTTCAGGATTTATTTCTATTTTAAAAAGAGAACACTACTCTAGAAGTAGAAGAAATTAGAAGTAGACGTATCAGTCAGTAATGTACTGATGCAAGTGAGTACAAACAAGTAAGCACAGCTAGAAAGTGTGCCATAATGTAAAGATAGATGGATGGAAGTTGAATGTGGTTATGAATAATATACAGCATTGCCTGTGTTTGAGAAGTGTTACCATAAACCTAGTTTGAGCTTGAATTTTTATGCGATGTGTCAAGGCTATACATCTATTATCACTTGATCCATGAACAAATATTACAAATGCAAGGCTTTCTCATCACATGATGGAAGCACTAGCACCAGTGTAAGTGAGAGAGAGAGAGAGAGAGAGAGAGAGAGAGATTGAACGAGGGAGCATCTGGCTACCACACAATGCAGACAGACTTCAAAAGGGAGATACCTAATTATAGCTATAGTGCCTATTATAACCCATCTCATCACCATTCTCATTAATTTTGCATTACTTTTCAAAGAAAGTGATTATCATGTTGTTGAATAGGAATTAATTAAATGCCAACAGGATACATGTATCAGGAGAATCAAAGAGACAAAGTAAGAGGAACAGCATTCAACCTTAAACATGGAAATTATTTATGCATACATAAACAATTGCCCATTGCTGACATTTCTTGTGGTGATTCGTTGCCATTAATATCTCCATATTGCCATTTTTGTGGTATATAAAATTCAAAGAGCAATGACAATATAGAGTAAAGATGACGCATCAAAATTCTGTCCAGTGCAGATCATTTGTCCTTTCAATAGAATCTACATTCATACACTACACTGTCAAGAATTTAGATCAGATGACATTTTTAGTGTGTGAACATGTTTGTGTTGCTGATCCACACCATATCTAAAGCATCAAACCCACTTGTCTCATGAGTGGTGAGAAGGTTCAGCATCAGCCAGGCTGTAAAATCACACACAGATTTGGTCTCTTGCTCTACGACATCATCTGATCATTTTATTAATTGCACTGGCACATTATTCATTAGAGCACACGTACCTTCCAGTTGAGCTGAAAGACATGTTAAAATGCTCTGAAAGAAAAAACTTCAACAAATTATATTTGTAGACAATGACATTAACAGTCCTTTGTTTTTCGGTTTTTCCGAGATTTATGGCTATATTAAACAGGACCAACACTGGCAAAGCTGTAAATAAAATCCTCAGTCTTTTTCATGTCTCAGAAGGTGACACTTGTACATAGCCTTCTTCAGTATTCTCAATACACTTTTTATTTGAGTATCAGTTATAGACATTTACAGATTAGTACCAGATTACAGTTAAGTGAATTTAAGTGAGTGATTACATGTCATTGTGAACACACCACACAGCACGGCACACGGTGAAATGAAATGTGACCTCTGCATTTGATCCATCCATGAAGGAGCTGTGGGCAGCTTTTGGCAGCACCTGTGGAGCAGCGCTTGGTGACGGTACCTTGCTCATGAGTACATTAGTGGAACCTTTTACCGATCTGGTTATATGTATCACAGTATATTACTTAGAAACAGTATATTACTTTAAACAGTATAATCATAATGCGTACATAGAAAATTTCACATTGAAAACTGTTATCCTATTATCTTTTGCCCTACTTGTATTTAAAGTGATTCGTTTGTCATTTAGAAACAAAAGGAGTAAGAGACACTTTTCCTGTTTTGTGTATTTGCACGTTTGCATGTGTGGACGAGTTCAGTGGCCTGTTGCTTACAAAGTATTAATGGGATCTCAATGAATTTAAGTGCACTTACTATCTACTCTAGATCCTTGTAGATGTTCTCCACTTTACACCTCATACCAGAATCTCATTTAGGTTCTGTCTCCTTGGCAACTCAGCTCATTTGATCTGGACCAGTGGTGGTTGAAATGAGAGATGAAAAGCAAGAATAGAACCTCTCATCAGAGGACCACCTGTTTCATCCTTCCTGGATGAATTTAGATCTGTGGTTCTCAAACTGGGTAATTGAGTCGTGGAGTTTGTGAGGCAGTGCATGTTTTCTGTAATGACAAATTAATGATAAATTAGTGGAGGGGAAAACCTTTGGCAAGATCTTTGTTCAGTTCTCTGTATACACTTTAATATTTAACCGTTTCTTTACAGGTCTTATCTCACTTTTGATGATATTACATGTGGATTTACACTTGGAAAGTCCACTTGTAAGTTATGTAAGATGAGAGACAGTTTTAAAACTTTATTAAGTTGTAATGTTGTACTTTATTTCTATACTTAGTGTGTGTGATGCTTTTGTGTAAGCTGGAATCTTGGATTGCAAGAAATCTTCATAGTTTCCAATAAATCTCATAAATTTACTTAACATGCTGACAGTACCTTCAATTTCAGCCTAGCAATGATTCAGAAAGAATTCTTCCACATAAAAATTCAAATGCTTTTAAAGACGCTGAACTCAGGCATTAAGCAAAGTTTTCCACTAACATGCAGATCACATTGTACATTGAGCATTGATGGTAAACTACTTAAATTTCACCAGGATGTGAAAAATTTGGTGTCCGTCTGGATTTTATTGAATCAAACAGTTGAATAAATTATTAGTTCTAATCTGCTTTGGATGTTAATACGTTTGTGAGTTTTTGTAGGTTAATACTGCATCCAAATTGTCTCTCTTTCTACTTCTATTTCTAGTTTAAAGTTTGTATTTAATACTCCATTTCTAGATTAAAATGTATATTTTGTGTTCTACTTATATATTGTTTATTCTATGTGCCCTATTTGTTTTTTGTTCCCTCTTTCTTGTTGCACTGTGAAAACTGGAGTCACGTCATCTCATCTCTCTGTATATCTGTACAGTATATAGCAGAGATGACAATAAAGTTTACTTTGACTTTGATTTTGACTGTGAGAACAACCCTTTGGCTTGTTTATGTTATGATCAAAGTGTAATTAATGAGGAGTAAACTGGCTGTTTTATTAATCTTGAAATTGCAGGGGAAACACATACAAAAATACAGACTGTCGTGCGTGAACTAAAATAACTTGAGAAAGATTACTGTGGGGTATCTTTGCTGTGTGAATGTAAAAAACAGTGGAGTACAAACTCATTTATAGACTGAAGATTTGGAGACAAAGAAGCCAAAATGGAACCAAACGAAGCCGGATAGACTCTGTTAATTTAGAAAACCAGCTGTTGCTGAAACTGAACAAAAGGTTCAGAAAGTGAAGTGTGACAGAAATGCTATTATGTCTAAGAGTTTAAGACACTTACCTGCCTGTTGTTCGCAGTGTATTGGGGAAAAGTTTAAACTGTTCTATGCATGTTCAAAAACATTTTTGTCATTGTTTTAACAAACAGAATTCCTGCTTTATATCTACATTTATTTACAAAACAAATTGCCTTTCTATACCTTGTTCATCTGAGAAATGTGCTTTGAACGTAGATATTTTATACTGGTGAATCGAAACGAATGCCTGCTATTGACGACGCAATAAAACATCCATCGATTAAAAAGTAATTAGTACTCTGAGTAGTTTTTGAGAAGAATACTTTGTACTTTTACTCAAGTATTTTTTTAACACCAGTACTTTTTCTTGTAATTGAGTACATTTTAACCAATGTAACAGTACTTGTACTTGAGTACAAATTTTCAGTACTCTTTCCACCTCTGCTAAATACCTTAAAATGTAACCGTACTGAAGGATTCGATTCCATGTCGATTCTTGATACCGTGTTACAATGATTCGATTAAACGATTCTTTGGAATCGACTCCTCGCCCTGACGAGTGCGCACGTGGGCAGGGTTTGGCGCAGACACGCGGTGTGCGGGACTGTGGAGCGGGAGCAGAGCCGGGGCGCAGCAGCACGACGCGGGAGAGCTGGAACAACTTTTCCTTTCTCTGTTTTCAACCATAACGACTCATCATCATGATCGTCGTAATCGAGGATCAGGTGGGGAAACTCATGAGGGGTTTTTAAGATTCTTATTTGTCCCGTTGCTTACAAGCCGAACAATCGCGGTTTTAACGGGTAACGTTATTTTGAGATTTTTCATGTTGAATTCTTTTACTGAGTAAAGCTACTTTTGCATTTGTTACTGTGATTAGCTAGCTGCACATTTTAGCAGACAACTTGGAAAAGGTTCAAATGGGTCAGTTTGACTGTGACGAAGGTAACACGTTGTTTGGTCCCGTTAGCTTTATGTAACACAGCTCGCTAACGCTAACCGTAGTGTTGCACCGTTATTTATTTTGCCCGCTGCGTGACTCTTGTCTGCGTGCGTCTACATCTTTGTTTTTGCAGAATTGGTTTTAGAGATTTTCCCAGTTGATTGGCAGTTGTTTTGTCGGTTCAGGACTGCAGTGATCCCCATGAATTAAATTGCATTAGCCAACTAGCCACGGTTAGTTCTGCGGCTCAGTGATAAACCTCGGGCCTTTAAAACATTGTCGTTCTCTCCAACAATATTAGAATAAAACGTTTGCGTAAAATACTTTAAATATGCCAACTGGAAGATATAAAAAAATGGTTGGTGAAGCTTTTGAATGGCAGTTCGATATATATTTTTTGACGCCTTAAATGTTAACTCGAGTGCGCGCCATTCGTTTGTCGTGTGGCGCCGTCTCAAACCGCGCACTGCCGTGCTAAGTAGTGCACCAGAGAAGCACGCCCGAGCTGTGTTTACTGCCAAAGCCGCATACTACAGTACTGAGTAGTAGCGAAAATTACACGCCTTGTTGAACGCTTAGTCTACTTTTTACACCGCGTCAAAGTGTGCCTAATTTTTTAAATGTCATTTTGACTCAGCCCGCCTTGTCTGAGTTGTTCATGGTGCTGTTAAAACGCGTCCCCAGTAACGGTATAGTTGTTTTTGTGTTCTTGGCTCATTTTGATAAATGAAAGGGAGCTCCACCCAAAAGGAGAATGTAGCGAACCGCGCAGTTCTACTTGCCCCATTTGATTTTCATTTATTGTTAACCATGGTTTTCCTCCAGTTTTTCCTCTTCAGTTGTCTAATATTTTCCTCTAAGCCATAGAGGTAGATGTGACTGCGATTCTTTAAAACAGTCATGTTACCAGCTTTTTGTTTTGTTCATTTTTGGTCACATGGTCCTTTTTAGCTGAAGTATTCCTTAATTAACACGAATAAAAGTCATAGTAGACATAGTCTGTATAGAAGTTGTAGATAAACCTTTCAGTTTTTCAGTATACTCTTCTTATTTTTGCCTCTTTTTTTCTTTCTTTCTTTCTTTCTTTTTTAAGTTTATGTAAGAAACTAATGTTATAGGGGCTTATGATGAACAACATTATGATGAACATGAAAATATGCATTACGGAACATATTTACCAACATGAACTAGGTGAAAGATTCCAAATATTAGGATTTACCAAATATATTATTCAAACTGTATTTACAAAATATATTACCCAATATTATTTTTTCCATTAAAAAACATAAGCAGTTATTTAAGAATCCTCACAAAGGTAACATGATATAAGACAGGTTTAAACTGAACTTGGCATCTTGCTATAAATAGTACTTCCAACAAAAAAGTAATACTTTTTACTATATTTGGAGCTGCTGTGTTCCCTCTAGTGGTCATATTAAACATCAACCTTCACAGAATGATGAAAGGAAATCATCCTTGATCTCTATGTTACTATTATATCATTTATTGGTTATCGTGAACTCGGATACAGATTTAGAATTAGTTTACATTGGCTAAAATCACAGATTTCACTTGCAGATTATGGGTGAGCTCTAATTTGAAGTGATGCATGTTTGCAAAGATCGCTAGTATACAGACATATCATTTCATATATTGCATACATAATCAAGTGACATATAATAAGGGTTATTACTACATATTTTTAATTCTTAAATTCCTCATTAACCCTGCCTACAGGAGGCCTTTGACAAAGCTTTGGCTGAAGCAGCAGATAAGCTTGTTGTGGTGGACTTTACAGCCACATGGTGTGGACCCTGTCAGAGTATTGCTCCTTTCTACAAGGTGAGGAAAATCTGCTTGATGTTTAACTACAACAGTCTCATAGGTTCACTGATTGTTAGTGTTTTCTGATTCTGGACAGTCCGTGCATTCAAAACATCCTACACACCTAGACAAACTATACAGTTTAGTACATTTTTAATATCAAATGGAAATTAAAAGGTGGAACAATTGCATCTCCAGTGACAACATGTAAAAAAACATCAGATGTCTTATTGAAGTGAACATACAGTAGGAATTATTGGCTTAACTACACACATTAATTAGCACTGATGGATGTTCTGAGTAGCATGAGAAAGAGCATAATTGTTATGACTTGAGCTTTATGCTTCCTTCCACTTTAGGGTCTGTCAGAGAATCCAGACAATTCCAACGTGGTCTTCCTCAAGGTAGATGTGGACGACGCACAGGTAAAAAAAAAAAAAGAAAAGAAAACTAGTCCTTGCTCTCTCACTGCATTGCTGTATGGAGCCACATGGAAGATTCTGTAATAGTGTGAATTTTCAATATTACAAACATCTCAGAGTATGTCTAGTTAAAATCCCTTCTTGCAGTTTTACTTTTAATGTGCCGCGTGAAATTAACGGATGATTCAGATTTTCCTCCATGTTGGACACCATTGCATTGCAACTTTATGCTTTCTTTCATACATACCAAGTCTAAATGATTTTCTGTGTGTCTGTGTACAGGATGTTGCACAGTCCTGTGAAATCAAATGTATGCCAACATTCCACTTTTACAAGAATGGAAAGAAGGTAGGTGGACTGTTGAACTCGCTATTTATTTTTACTCCAGTCAGTCACAACTTCCAACATGACCGAAAAGCAACTTGCATTTTCCATCTTCTGTTTTGCTTTATCTTTAAAATATCCTTTCATTTGATTCTTTTACAGTAATATCCTGCATTTGTTTTGTTTGCTCACCTCCTGTAGATTGATGAATTTTCCGGGTCCAATCAGACAAAACTGGAGGAGTTGGTGAACAGCCACAAATAAACATTCACCTGAACACACTGAGTATAAATTAAATCTTGACCAAAAGTCTGAGAAACCTATCAACTTTCCTAACAAGCATAGGAATTGATAAACAATGGACTTTGAAACAGCTGATAGTAAGAAAGTAATGGTTTGTTAAAATAGGTTACCCTCCATAACTAAAATGAACAACTATTCCTCTTGTCATGTCCCATTTTTCAATGTGAGATGTGCAGCTTCAATTTTTATGCCCAGCAAACCGACCCGTGCCATTTAAATCTGGTTTAAATAAAGACATCTCTACAGAATGCAAATGTCTGATTCACTTAATTTCTGTATGTGTAGACCAAGGAAATCTGGATGAATTTTTAATTCTAGAGCATGTCGTAATAACCTTGCTCTGACTTTTTTATGATGAACTGGATTTACACCTAAAGTGTAATTACACTAGACACTATATTGGTGATAATTGCGATAAAGTCATGTATTAATGCAGTTTTTTATAGCTGATATATGTTTTGTCCTCATCTGGTCCGAGATTTCTGTAAATGCCAAATCTAAACAGTAATTGATTATTGGAATGAGAGAGCAGATATAGACCAGATATTATAAGAGACATCATACTAATAGCTGATGTCTGTAAGGTCATAGATGTTGAATTTAGTGTATTAGGTGTGAAGCGTCCAATGAAGGAAAAAGTATGAAACAAGTTAAGAAAGACTGACGGCATTACTGAAGTAATTCCCATTATGTTGAAAGAGGCAGAATGGAAGTTTGAGAGAAAAGTCTGAAAATATTTAGACTTGGCCAAAAATTGTATCTTGTATTTTTTGGTTATATTGATCTCGTCTCTGATCAGGACATCCCTAATATTTAAATCTTTTCAGTATGATGCTGATTCAGTGATTATGGTGCAGTGTTCTGAGTGATTTAAACTCTGACACTTTATATGCTGAAGTGGTGTATGTAAGTTGAATAATTCTACTTCATTACTAAATAATTAATTTGGATAATTTACATTGGGACTGTTATTAATAATAGTAATGACTATTTTATTACAGTTATTTTGAAAGTAATACTTTTACTCCAGTACATTTCCATAAACAACACTAATTTCTTGTTACATTTTAAACACTTCAAAGTCTTTTAGAATTTGAAAGATTAGTATGGCCTGCAGCGTGTCGTGTGACAGACACCTCAGAATGTTAAAACATAAATCTGCATAACAGACCCAAACAAGATTTGGGCGCAAAGAAATTAGAGAATTGGCATCAGGTGACTTGCAGGAGTCAGTTTGTTTGAAAGCACTTTTATTAAGTCACACACTTTGCTCTTATGTCAAACATAGTGGATGCTTATAAAAAGATGTGACTGCCCTACTGTTGGATGAATATGTAACAAAGGTGTTCACTGTGTTTAGCAATTTAGCACTCAACGCTGTCAGTTTTACATGACCATATGACAAATGTGGCAGCAAGTCTGAGGTTGCTTGCTGTCTCTCCATCTCCCTGTAAGTATTTTTTTTAATCTCTTCCAGTTTGTCTTCTATTTGAGCTTCAGAAGTGTAGATTAGTATGACTACTTTCGTTGCTTTGAATGTTTTTTGGCAGGCAACACTTCACACTGCTCAAAAAACTGCACCCAATTCGCAGCACACTACAGTGACAAGTGTGATAAGCTTACACGAAAACCCACATAGAAGCGTAGAATGCAACATCCCAAAAACTTAAACAAATTACTGCATCAGCAACTACCTTTCTGAGATTTTCTGCAATCTGTGATTATACTTTTTTCTTGTAATAACGAGTGAAACGAGATATGTGCCACAATTTGCATGAAGTTGAATATGTCCATTTTCTTTTTATTTTGTAAGGCATTTTATTTTTATTTTTTTCTGTCCATGGTAACCAAGAGTAAATTCTCTTTATGATGGTGTTCTCCAAGGTGTTGTGAAGCTCCACAGTCTCTCAACCAGCCCAGCCCAGTTCACTAAAATACTTGAGATGTATTCTCAGTGACCAATCAGTTTATGCAGAATAGCAACAGGTGCATCAATATATACAGTAGACTACATAATGCTTGCTGGAGAGTAGCCCTACTGCTACTGATAACTGAATTACTTAGTGGGGAGACTATCCCCAAGTTAGCAGTGGTGTCTGTTCCAAGGAGCTCTAACACTTGCTGTTCCATGCGTTGCATTTATTACAGGAACACTATGCACTAAAATCCTCTTCTAAATATTCTTACTGTTGTGTTTAGGACGTGTGTGTATTTTGCTTTCAGAGCAAGAACGTCACTAGAATGTGGTTAGGGTTAAGCGCTACGCACACCTACATAGGATTCATCAATTCATTATTGAAGAGCATTCATCAGGACCTGTTATCTGGCTTTCTTTCTTTCCTTCCCTGCATTCTCTCGAAGACCCTTCCAACCTCAGGAACGTTAGCTTTAGTTAACAGAGAAGCAATGACATGCAGCTTCCGCCTGAGTCCATATGCCCTCCTATAAACAGCGCTAATTTTAACCAGACAATAACAGCTTGTAGGCCTATTATTCATTTCGACTCATATTCTTGCTGGTTTGTGTTAAGTGCACACCTGCACTAATTTCTTATATGAAACTCACACAATTATAGGGAGGGCTAAAGACCCCCTAAAATAGACCTAAAGACATCCATGTTTCAGAGTGCAAATAAAACCTACTGCCATTCGCAGTACAACGGAATTATTGTACTTCTGCAGAACCTTCCCTTGTCCATCACAACGTTCAACATCTGAGCAGAGGTCAACACTTACTAACAATTAGAAATGCCTGCATGTGAAAACGGCTGTTAAAATATCCAAAAGTACACAAAATGTATCATTCCAAAGCATTCTCTCATCCAGTATTAACTCTATAGTAGCGTATTAAACACTTCATTTACCTTCTCAAGAGAATGGTCTCATTGTGACATCTACACCAGCTCTGAATTGGAGCTACTTTTTAACACCACAAGAGGACGCCACATTCCAGTCTTTTTGAAGCGCTGCTCAACTGATCCATGAGGTCGGAGATGTATGTGTCAGCGTTATTTATCACAACCAGATCTCTCTCTCCTCTCTCTATTGCTCACAGGCACTCACACACAACCCCCTCCATCCTGATGGTGCGTTATCTGCTGGAGTTCTGTGCCACTGCTGCACTCAGTGTTGCAACAACATCCATCAACTGGATTGACCACACACACTACTAGCAACACAATCCGGACTTCACCGAGGTGGCTAAAGACCTCTGACGGAATCAGGCATCTCTATATATAATCACATAATAAACAAGGTTTTAACATCTAAGTTGAATGCAGAGATCAGCCATTAATACATCATCTGCTGTTGCATGTCTAATACAACAGATTAAACCAGTGATGAAAGCAAGCAGACAAATCACAACACATTTGGTTATTCAGTTACAGTGTTTCTGAGGAGGGTTAAATTGAAATCACTGACCATCACACTAATCATTATCATTAACAAATTTAGATGTTTAGATGTGTTTAGCATTTTTTTTTTTTCATGAGCCAAGCAAAGACATACAATTATTTCAAGACCGCTCGCTCTGTGCACCTAACAAGTTGTAAAATTTGCTTGAGATTCGTGTCCAGGGCCAGATGGTGAATGGCTCATTCAGGGTTCTGCCTGCTTTTATTAGATCAGATTAAAGCTGTGTTTATTTAACTAATGGAGAAGCTGCCTAGGGAAAACGTGACCCCATTTAGTAGGGCACCCCACAGGGATGTGGAAAGAGAGTTTGTGTGTGTGTGTGTGTGTGTGTGCACTTTTAACTGTAGACTCCAGAACAGACCCCCAAACAAACCTTGCTCTCCCTTCTCCCCTTTTCTTTGTGAAGATGTCTCACCCTTGAAGATGAGTAATGATGGTGTCACAGAGACACCTCTTCATTTATCATGATCAGGGAGGCGAGTGAGCCACAGAGAGAGAGGGAGAAAGGAAGAAAGAAAGAAAAAAGGGTGAGCTGAGATTGGGAGGTGAGAAGAACAGAAACAGACAAAAAGAGGAAGATAGGATAGGAGAGTCGGAAGCGTGACTAATTGTGCTGAAAAATAAAGCTTTGCTCTTTAGCATGTGCTCTTAATTATGTTAATATGTCTGCCCTCTGATGGATCATGTATGGAACACAGACTTAAAGGAACACAGACACCAATGTATCCAGCAAAAAAAAAAAAAAACCAAAAACTAATGGAAATATTTGCCTGAGGATTTATGACCAAAACCCTAATCAGTCTTTATAGCAACTTAAAAATCTCACATAAAATACAGCCATAAAATACCATAAAAATTTGCTTTATAATCTGTGAAAATCCTTTGCCCCTTCAGTAAGTTTTATGCATTTTTCATATGGTTGAGAAAATGCCATCAGGACGTTAGTTATTATTAATAGATTGTGATCTAGTTCAGTTCAAAAGTCAAAAAAAGATTTAGAAGAGGATAGATAATCATGTTGTGACTCAATTTATCCCCATATTTATATGTTCCAGTGTTGACATCTTGTTTTGAGTCATATTTGGTCAGTATGAAAGGCACATAACGGTATCATTAGATACAAAAAGACTATAGCTGCAGTTTCTTTCTGAATTCTCTTGTCAGAATTTCAAATTCAGAAGACAGTTGTTCATCTGATGTAAAAACAGTTTCTCAATATTTTATCCATCTCTATCTTAAGTGTTAAAGCTGTGTGCAAATCAGATTGACAGCATCATGTTTCATATGATCAGCGAGAAAATTCTCTTTATTGTATTTTTTCTGAAAAAAGTTCTTCTTTGTAAGTCTCTGGTGTTACCTTTTTCATAATTCTGTACAAGGGGAAGAGAAAGCACTGCATTAGGTACAGATTGAAAATTCTCAAACTAGAAAAAACTCTTCAAAATAAAAATTAGAGAAAGTTTACATTACCCATTAGTAGTAAGACATTGTCTGAAGTGCAATGGTATAGCTCAGATGAGTTTAAAAATGGAAAAAAAAAATACTCTATTTTAAACAAAAGGTAATATCTTTACAGAGAGTAGAGACACATCTTCTGGTGTATTTAAAGCAGTAAAAACATATTTACAAATAGCCATTCTCATATATTTATATATATATATATAGATATAGATATAGATATTTTTCATCACATATATAATCAGCACCAGTACAAAATTAAAGCCAAAAAAGACAACATTGATGACAGAAATGACAAACAAAACAAAAAATGTCTGACTTGGTCCCGTATATATATATAATATTTAAGGAGGAGGCTGGAGAGGGCGAGCCCCACCCCCCATCCCTCTTAAATGGGCAACAGCAATACTGTAACACTGTGAAACACTGTAGATGCTGTGGATGTGTTCCGTTTCCCTTTGAAGAGATCAATTACGCAACAAAAAGAAGCAGCCAAGTCTATTACATTCCTCCGAGTTAAAACACTCAAGATTCATAAGGACTAGCTATTAAACCATTTGACAACACACACAAAAAGGGGAATAACCCACTGCTCTTTTCTGCTTTTCCATTTGTTTTGGAAGAAACACAAATCAGTCTTCCAGAGCAAGCTGAAAGCATGAAACGACAAAAAGACATTATGTAGTACCAGAAATGGTTTTATTTCTGGTACTACATTATTGCTGAACTATGTGTTGGACTTGGAAAATGAAACACAAGCACACCGAGAACTTTGACATGTAATGCAAGGCTGTGAAGATACTAGTTTGACAGATGCAGGTAAAAGGCTCATGAACACCAATGAAAGCATTTTAAAACAGATTCTTCTTCAGAAACATTTTTTGCCTAGAAAAAAAGAACTATTACAATCAGTAATACTAAAATATCTTTTCTATTTTATTAATAAATTGTTCCATTCAGCTAAAACTGTGTAACCAAGTTAAAGCCCTATTCGGACGGGGTCAGAAAGTACATTAATGCCGCTTGCAATCAGACTGACTTCCATTCCCTAATTACAAGGACAGTCTCTCTGGAAAAACGTGGGCTTAAGGGCCTTGCTCAAGGGTCCAATAGCAGTTCCTGGGGTATGAACCCCCAGTCTTATGATCACCAACACACAGTTTAGACACCTGAATCACCCAGTATCTTGTGGAAAAGTGTTTTTTCAAATGTATTTTCTAAACTGTGTATAGAAGTGAGAAGGCCAAATATGATACAGATCTCTTGAGTCTGAAGTATGAAAGTTTCCATGAGGCACTGTAACTTACTGTTATACCCAGTTACCCATCTAAATAATTTATATTCGTGACATTTAGTTAACACTCGAACATTTAGTGACATTCGAATTCCTAGTTTCTTGTATTGAAATGTTCCAAGGACTTTGCTCACAGGCCAGTGGTGGAAGTACTACAGGTAGGACAGAGCTGGATTTGACCCTACGACCTCATGCTCTATAGACAGGAATCCTACCAACACAGCTCTTCAGTGATCATAATCATGGAATGACCATGTTTAATCCTTATGTGTCCTGCTAATTTCTTTTAAAATGTCATTTCTATTTATGAGGTATAAGATCGGTTATAATCATGCTCTCTCCCCTCATCGGTGGCAACAGGACCCTGTAGGATGGTTATTTTTGGGTACTGGATTATTCTCAGTCCAGCAGTGACATGAAGGTGGATTTAATAAGAAACTTCCTCCAGCATCACTGCAGCACGGATCCACTTTGTGCTTCCCACCACTTTATAGACTCAGTTTTGGGTGTGATGCAAAACTAAGGAGCCTCTCCCATGACTCTGATTTATACTGATATTTCATATTGCGTGTATAGATCATAAATATTACAGACGTTCTATTGTCAAACGGCATTACTTCACTTCTCCAAGTAATACAAATCCCGTCTGAACAGGGCTAAAGAACGTTGTGGTTACTGGTTAATGTTGTGAGCGGCCACCACAGCTCCCAGTTCTAATCAAAACAAACTGGAGGAAGTACGCCTTCCACTCTCCCTCTGTGTGTGTGTGTGTCAATGTAGCTGGTCTGTTTAAAGTTCGTATATATGGGTGATGCCATGCCAGCGCTCTTAGCTGCCTTATGTGACTTACGAGAAAACATCTCTTCCAGCTCTCCAATCTTACGTAAAGAGAGAGGTTTGTAGCTGCCGAGTATCTTCAGTTACTGTTTAAACACAAGTACTCTCTCACACACACATACAAAATGGTTACACTGGTTGCCTAGCTACAACAGAACATCCACAGCACACGTGCCAAGAAAAAGAGCAGACAGTGGTATGTTTGGTTGTGTGGCTTGCACTCAAACACAAAACACTTCAAAACACAGGCATACACACACACACACACACACTACAACAGGGCAGAGGGCCATGTGTTTGTGCTGAGACAGAAGAGTAAAGGAGGGTCAAGAAAAACTGGATTAAAAAAAAAAAAAAGTGTTTATGCAACTGTTTGGCCTCATCATTTATTGCAAACAAAAAGGGATCTGCAAAGTATGTGTGCTTTAATGGGGCTCACTTACGTACTCTCTCTCGCACACATACACAATTTGTTATTGAACAGACTTACTGCCACTGAACAAACTTGATGAATGTCAAACAAAAAAACGTGACAAGTTCCTCTAGAAGTCACTACCGTTTTCGGCGCGTCAGTCCAAATGGAAAAGCTCAAGGAGCTAAATCTAAATATGAATCTTCACATTAAAAGTGGCTGCGGAAGTGAGGAAGGGAGGGACACAGCATTAAGCCTGAAGAGATCTGGCTCTGAGATGGGAGCATAGCTTTTTGAGATTGTTTAAATATAGTGACAGCACACATACAATTCACAACATTTAATATTATTCCCAATCTGTTTGAACATTAAATGAAAAAAGTTGTTTTTAAAAAACCAACAACAAAAAAACCCTTTTCCCAACTCATCCCAAACCCCAAACCCCCTTCTTTGCCCTCATCCCCACACATATTTCCCTCTTGGCTATTGACTTGGGAAAAACTCCTCCATCCAACCGTCCGTTGAGTCCAGCTCTGCACCGTCCGACAGGCCGAAGGAAACTCCGCTCCCCGTTCCTGATTGGCCACCGTAACCGTATGTCATGTCCTGACTGGGCGTCCGTTGGTAGCCTTGCGGCTGCCCGCTCGGCATGTAAGCTCCTCCCCCAGGTCCCGTGCCTGCCATGGCTTGGGCGGAGCCCTGTCCGAAAGCCCCCATGTTCGGGACGCCCTGCCCCATGCCGGGCATCACCATGCCACGCGGCTGATTGGTCCTCGGCTGGCCCGCCATGTGTGGCATCATGGGTCCGCCCATGCCGGCCGGGTTCATGGAACGAGGGTCCATCATGCCCTGGTTGCCCATCCCCTGGGGGAAATGTGGCTTGGGCATCCTAGACGGCTGCCCACCTTGCATGGCGTAGGCGGGGTTGCTGTTGAACGCCACCATGTCGTTCGTAGTCCTTCCGCCCATGCCCTGCATGTTTTGCTGCGACGGCTGCTGCTGCTGGGGCCAACCCTGGCCTGCGCCTCCCATCATGCTTTGCAGTCTCTGCGCCTGGGCTTTGGCCATCGGCTGCCCACCGCCCGACTTCATCTGCTGCTGGGAGAGGGCAGGGTTCATGAGCATGCCCTGCCCGTAGCCTCCACCTCCTCCAGCTCCGGCTCCTACCATGCCCTGGCCGCCGTTGCCCGCCGGTCTCTGTGCCATACCCATGGCACCTTGGTTTGGGAGGTGCTGTGCTTGTAGCATCTGCCCCATCCCAGAGTTCATGCCCTGGTACATGGCCGTCTGGGCGCCCGCCTGGTTTCCATAAGCCATGCCCATCTCTCCCTGAGACGGCATGGGACCAGAATTCTGCACCGGTGCCATCTGCAGGATGCCTTGGTTCTGCTGCTGCTGCTGCTGTTGTTGCTGCTGCTGCTGTAGGAGGCGGGCATTCCTCATGTTCTGTAGCGCCTGGTTGCGTGCTGCCATCTCCTGTGGTGTGCCTGCGAGCAAACATGAGGAGACGTCAGGTGATGGTCAAGGCAAAGCAAGTTTATTTATATCTCACATTATCATACCCAGATATTCTCTCAGTGTGGTGCCTGACGTGCGATACAATACCCATGTGCAACATCAGTCATTAAGGTTTACAACCCATCTACTCTCCATTTACGTTGTTGTATTGGTGTGTTGTCTATTTACTGTATTGTCTGTTTTATTGTATGGTCTCTGCTGTATGCTGGTGTCAATGCTTGTGCAATATCACATTATGAGCATTATGATTAAGTTATTAAGTGAGTGATTATTTGTCATTGTGAACACACCACAGCACAGCACACAGTGCACCACAACAAAATGTGACCTCTGCATTTGATCCATCTGTGAAGGAGCAGTGGGCAGCTTTTTGGCAGCGGGCGGCGGAACAGTCCCTTTGGGCGGTACCTTGCTTATGAGTACCTCAGTGGTACCTTTCACCAGTCCAGAAAGCATATGAAGGTTTACATTCTTGCTCACTACGATATTGCGCAGGACTGTCCTTTTACTGTATTGTCTGTTTGGACCTTGTGCTCTGTTGAATGTACTACATGTTACTAATAGCTGCACTGCGGCCAATGGTGTCTCATCACACATTGTAACCTTGAACACGAACCTCGTGTTGTAAAACAATGGAATAAAAAGTTTTTTAAAAGAAAATGTTAGTGAAAAGGAAAAAAAGTTAAACAGAAGGTACAATATGTATAAGAAAGAATACATAAAAAGAATAAAATTGCAGATATTTCAACAAAAGCAGTAGAGAAAAGTGCAGTTATTCAATTCTTTTAAAAATGACTACAGTCGGGGCAGATCGGATGTTGATGGACATTTGGTTCCAGCAGTGGTCAGTATATTGACCAAATGCCATTTCATCCTATTTAGTTTCACTCCTCTCACCACTAGCTGAGCCGCTCCTGCAGATCTAAGAGACCTACGAGGATTGTGTACATCCAGCATAGAGACGAATTTAGAGCCCAAACCACCAAGTGACTTGTACACAATGAGCAAAGCTTTGGAATCAATTCTGTGCCGGAGTGAAAGGCACTGCAAGGAACTGAGAATCGGAATGATGCAATCTCTTTTTATGGTCTTGGTTTGAACTCTTTTGAATGAGCCGGAGCTGTCTAAGGGACCTGTTGGGGATCCAGAAGAAATCAACATTGCAAAAGCAAGCCCCGCATAAAGGAACACTTCACCCGAAAAAGATCCAGAGAATCCTGAGCTCTGGGTCAGCAGGAGCTGTACAAATAGTGCTACATTTGCATTCATGGCCTTTATCAGATGCTCTTATCCAGAGTGGCCTTCATTTCCCCATTACAAGGGCAGTCTCCCTGGAGCAACTTCGGGTTAAGGGTCTTGCTACGGGGCTTAGTGGTAGTGGGACTGGAGGTGGGAACCTGAAGAAAGAACCTAAAGAACTTGCAGTGCCATTAGGTGACAGCACAAGAGGCTCATCACAGTCACACAGCGAGCAGAAGACACAATAATCAAGATTCTTAATCACACAGTTTTACTAGTACAACATGCAGTTAAATGTTTTGCTAAATCACTCCTACGACTGTGCAAATCATTTCAAATAGAGGGAAAGAAATGATGAAAGAAAACGATGACCTAAATTATTATACAAATATATTAATAATTCTTAGTGGTAGAAAACAGACTCCTACAGATCAAGAGGTCCATCGATTTTAATCAACACTTTAGAGTGTTGCCTTATTAACATTGTTTAATTGCAAATACTAATTTATTTAATTACACTTTAAATAGGAATGGTCAGTATGTAAAGACCATCCTGTATCATGACATCCTATTTCAAGGTAATGGCCAATACACCCTGCTCTACTGGCCATGTTTGTCGTGCAGAATTCATTTTATAAGAGCAAAAATACATTTTGCCCACGACTGGTTTGAAAAGGCAGGCAGACAGACAGAAATACATAGACAGAGATACACAGAAACGGAGAGAGAATGAGAGGGAGAGGGGGAAAGAGAGAGGGTGCACATGTATGTAGTGAGAGGTGTTTCTCTAGCGTAATGATGAGACTATCTGTCCTAATAACCCTCACTGCTTTAGCCTGAAATTGTGCAGAGAAATTCGGGGACCAAGTTGCCACGGCAACAGGCAGAACCTCCAATGGGAGAGTTCAATCCTGCCAATAAATAAATATATAAACAAACACACACACACAGGTGATGCTTTCAGGAGGGAAGAGAGAGCGAAGAGAGCTCTCACAGGCTGAAAATGAAACCATAGCAAAGTGTGTGTGTGTGTGTGTTTACATGGACTTAAATGGCAGGCTACAAAGCTGAATATATGGGTCATCAAGCGAGCTTTGGCTGAGCTTGTGGTTGTGTGTCCTGTGATGCCCACAATCTCAGCAGGTGTGTTTCAGTTTCACAGAAAGACATAAAATCACAATCAGTTAAACATCCCAAAAACACATAATTTACAGCATGTACAAAAACGGCTATAAAACATACCGTCTGCTGCAAATTTAACTAGTCAAATGCCTTTATAGACGCAGAAAGGACAAAAAAAACAAGAAGCCTGGCCTTTCCGTCTCCTTTTCCTCCAGTTCCATTTTTCCTCATTCATAGACAATGAAGCGAAAGCGTGACCCGACTGAGGCTGGAGGAAGCAGTAGGCGTCTGTGCTTTTTGCCTGATTGAAAATGCTGTATTTTCTGGAGCCAGCTGCCTTAAGGAAAGCTGAACCTCGCTCCCTGCCTGCCCCCGGTGTTTCCATCCCACTGTTTGGTCTGAATAAAAGGGTATTTCCCAACGGATGTAAATCTAATATGGTTTCTATGGCAACATCACAAGAAGATCAATAGACAGACTCCCCTCAGGATGTTTGGGTGGGTGTTGGTTGGGGCGTTTTACATCAACGCATCTAATAAGAGATTTGCTTCGTGTATGTTTGCAGTGAAGCTGGAATGTGTGTGCGTGGGTGTGGGTGTGTGAGTATTTGTTTGTTCCCTCATTAGCTGGCAGAAGCCCCACATGCGCTCAGCAAAGACATAATTAGCAAACTGAAAGAGAGTGATCTGCTGTAAGACGAGTGAAATCAACAACTGGACTTTAAAATGAGGCCGGTCACCTTGTTAAAATCACATCACCTGATGATAAGATGATAAGATGAAGCCTAAACACCATCTCAGAAATATTTCCACGAGTGTTTTTTGAATAAAACACATCTACTGTCTGCTTCCCGAACATAACTGCTTTAAAACACACTAATAAAGGGAAGTCCTAAAATCTAACAACTGAGCAGTTGGTAGTGTAACGGTTAGGGACTTTGCCATGTGATCGGAAGATCACCGGTTCAACTGGTAAAGGTACCACTGAGGTACTCATGAGCAAGGTACCGTCCCCAAGCACTGCTCCCTCAGCTGCCCACTGCTTCTTCATGGATGGGTCAAATGCAGAGGTCACATTTGGTTGTGGTGAACTGTGTGATGTACTGCGTTCACAATGACAATTTCTCACTCAAAAAATACCCTCATATCATTACATTAGTCCTGAAACCAACAACATCTGTACAAAAGCTAATACACTCCTGTCAAATTCTCTTTTACACATGTCTCTTTTACATTCTATTTATACAAAGAATGCGTGAAGATGCTGGAGCAAAATAAAAAGTGACAGAAAGTGAGCGAGCGATTTACTTGTCATCGTAAACACCCCACTAAACAGCACACAGTTTACCTCAGTGGTGTGTGTGTGTGTGTTTCTTACCCTGAAACTGCTGCAAAGGGTATGGGTTCCTCTGTGCTTGACTCATCTGTCTGGGGAGATGCTGCTGCTGCTGTTGCTGTTGTAACTGTAAATAAATAAACAGTTACTGCTCACAATTCACACACAAACATATGAAGATGAAAATATTTGAACAGAAATGGGATCTAGACAGACATGAACACATAATAAAAAGGCTTTAGCTGCTTAACCTTTAACACTTGAAAGTGTTTGGGTTACAACCCCCTGTATGAACCGGGCTTGGAATTCGGAAAGTAGAATGCAACTCTATGTAAACAGCAGACGTGGTGTTATGGTGTTATGATATTTAAAAGGGATCTGTGGGTATGTGCACGTGTGTGTGTGTGTGTGTGTGGGTGGGCAGAACAGAAGGGCTGTAAAAGCATAAACGCAGAAGGAAGGTGTGTGTGCATGTTTAACTTCCAGTGCAAGTTTAAACTCTCTTTAGCAGCTTTATTCCCAGTGGTGGGAGATAAAAGAGCCGAAGTAAATTAGAACAGCAGGCGGCATACGGCACGCTCTTTCTCTCTCTCCCTCTCTGTCTCTCTCTCACACACACACATTTACTTTGATCACAGAAATGTTAAGGTTGGATAAGCAGATGCTCTTCTGACAAAGCATTAATCAACAGAAGTCTTTCTAATCAACAGACCTTTTCTGTGTTTTACAGCTACAACCAGAGGCACAACCAGAGGTTTTAACCAAAAAGCTCCAGCAGTGTGCTGTAGGAATAATCGCAAATGCTGAGCTCACATTGGTTAGGCCATGCAATCAACCGCATTTTGGTTCTGAAACAGTATTCACACACAGTGGACTTCAAATTATCAAGAGATTATAAAGTACTAAAGTACTGAGAAGAGACTGGGTTGAATCTAGAGACTAGTGATTCTGGAATGACGGTTTCTCTCTTTAAAATGACGGTTTCTCTCTTTTGGGAGTATGAAAAGTCCCGTGTTGGACTGCAATGGGCTGTATTGAGTTTTGGACTGTCAAATTCTGCTTATACCCTTCCCGCTTTCTCACCAAGATTAACACACAGAAAAATGTGGTAACATGTGGCATCTGCTCTGCTGATGCAAATATGCAACAATGGCGAGAGCTTTTGTCTCGTTTCTCTGCACGAACGTCAGACTGTCAGTCACAGCAGTCAAAAATACCTCCATAAATCTGGGATTTTGACGTTATTTATCAGGAGAAGACGGGTATGAGGAAAGTAATATGTAGTCGTCTGCTAGCAGGGTGGATTTGGATCTGACCTGCTCTGCCAGTAGGTGGTGCTGCTGCTGTTGCCGTTGTTCCCTCAGCAGTTGAGCCTTCTGCTGCTCCATGAGTTGAAGCTGAACTCTCTTCTCCTGCTCCATGGCTATCATCTGCTTCATCATGGCTGCTTGTTGCTGCTGCTGCTGCTGCTGGTTACCCATGTAGCCACCAGGCCCGGCCCCTGGCCCCACCCCATTGGGCCCACCAGAGGACACGCCCCCTGGTCCTGCATGAGGCGGCTGGACGCCGGCGGCCTGGCGGGGCATTCCCACTACACCCTGCTCCTGGAACAGATAAAGAGATGGAGAAGGACAGGATGAGTGATTGTTGAAGGAGAGGAAGGAACTTGACGTAAACAGAGGCTAGAAATCCAGGTGAGGCAGTTCTACTGTAGATAGCATCAGCCTTCCCGGATTTATTAAACATCTACAGCATTAGCAGACGCTCTTATCCAGAGCAACTTCCATTTCCCATTTTCAGGGACAGTCTCCCTGGAACAATTTCTGGTAAAGGGCCTTACTCTGCAACCCAATGGCTGTAGAGCTGCTCTTGGTCCAGAGAAGAGCAGCTGAAACACTAGTCCACCACAACCCTTAAAAACCAAATCATTCAAAACCCTTCCTCGAAAATGTGGAAGACATATTATTCTCCATTTCAAGCAACACTTTTATTTCTTTGGTAACTGTCTCTGGTCACTTTTGGGTCTGTAAATATAAATGATCGCACTGAATATGACCAACTATATATTTGTCTGGGGTCTTGAATATAAGTGCATCAGAAAGGCTGTCTTCTCTTCAAGATGGTGTCTAATCCAGACCTGATAACCCATTTGAAGTTCAGTAGGTTTGGGTCTGGCCAGTGCTTGGATAGAAGACAAACTAGTTTAGCTGGTTGTTGCTGTTGGGGCCAACAGGGGGCGCCATCCTTTAATCTGTGTGCATCCCAATGGTCCAGTGCAGTGAGGTGGATGCTGTGCTGTAAAAATGGTGCTGACCTTCAGAGAAGACATAACCAAGGCCCTGACTTCATTAAAGATCACCGGGCATCTTACAAGTAGAAACCAATGACCACCTTTGAAATACAGCTTCTTAGTCATGCTCTCTCTCTAACTGGTGGACTGTCGGCACCGTAACTAATATGTGGAGCGTCACCCAGGTGGAGCTGCACTTTAGTGCTGGCGGAAGTGGAGAAACATTGTCTCTGAAAAGGTTCTAAAAAAGGGCTTTATAAATGTAATGATCATAGATAAGCTAGTAAATCATTTCTTATAAAAGACTCCAAGATCTACCATAAACATAAGCACTGCTGAAAAACATGAACTAATAGAGATCATATTTTAAACTGATTAAAGAGAGGTTTGCAGGTCAAGTTTAAATATTTTCAGAACTCAAGGAATCGGACACATTCCTGGATAAAAATTAAGCAAATCGTAAACATACAGTGCAAAGCTTTGCTGCGCAACTAGCAAATCAACTCTACACTTCAGAGCAGGTGATCCACAATATGCATCACTCCAACGCTCACAATGAGATGATCTGTGAAAAGGGGGGTATTGAAGAAACAGTGAGCTTGCACTGAGGTTTGTATGAATTTTAATGCACAGTGCAGTGCAGTGATGTCAAAGATGTCTAGCACTAAAACTCTGCCAGCTTTTGTCAAGACATAAAACTGAGTTCCAGACTCTCTCGGGCCATTAGAGATTCTCAAGACGTGTCCAAGCTAAATTTCCCACTACTGCCATTTCATTTCCACCTCCCTAATAACCAATAACCCCCGTCTTCCTCTGGCCAAGTTCCTCTCATACTTTCTTCATATCATAACTGAAGTGTGGTCACCACATTGGGCCAAATTAGTGGCCACTTAGTCATTAAAGTCGGTCACTTTATTTATCCCAAGTTGATCGCAAACATCCTAAAGTATGAGCAAAAGTCCCATTCAGCTGAATTTATTAGCCTGATTAATCATCAAACATTCAGATACTTTTGAGGAAGTTGACTTTTAGCGTTTAATGTTCCAAACCCTGATGAGGTTCCCCTCCAAGAGCAGGAACCAGAAGCCCTTTCTCTGCCCTGATAATACAGCAATGTACATAACTTGTTAATAACCTATTAATTGCTGCCATTTAAAGCATGTAAAACATCCTCTGCTGCATAAAGCATGGTTTCAAAGCACAGAGAGCGGAATAGACAAAACGTCTGCATTCCACGTTCATACACGGCGCACTCGTTTGCTTCCGGACGTGTAGACACTATTGATCTATCAGTAATAACTCCCTCGCTCCTTCCTTCCGCTCTAAAAGCAGACAGCTCAGATGCGTCCAGACTGGAATGGTCGATAAGTGTGAAGCTCCTGGATGCTGCAGGATCTCTTCACTTAACCAGCCAGGCTGATGAAACGCGTGCGGAACGGCGGGCGGGTTGCTGCACCCGGCGTCCAGAAGAGGGCAGTGTTGGTCTATCCACGCCATCCCTCATTTGGCACATCACTCTTTCTCCCACCTCCATGCCGATCTAGCAGGCACGCACACCCTCTCTGCTTCCCCCCCATCCCCATCTAAACCCCATCCCTTCGTATCTCTACTCATCTCTGCCCCTCCTAACACCCCCAATTTCTCTTTTTCCACCCAAACTCGAGCATCCATACCCTCCTTTCTAGCTCTCCTTAACTCACGCCTCTCTTCACCCCAACCCTTCTCTCTCTCTCTCGATGGCTTAATCATGAGTACTGTAATACACATCTCCCACTTCCTGCTGGATAATGTTTCCGAGCCAGACTTCGCAACCAAGTGAGACAAAAAAAGAGAAAGAGACAGAGAGAGAGAGAGAGAGAGAGAAGTGCTCTATGGAAAATAAGAAAGACAACTGATAAAGAGCTAAAGGAGAGGGAAGGAGAGAAAATGAAAGGACAGAGGAACACAGACTGTGAGAGGGAGAGGGGGAGAGAGAGAGAGAGAGAGAGGGGTGAGAGAGGACAGAGACTGGGGGAGAGAGAGAGAGCAGGAAAGAGAGAGCAGGTAGCCAGGCAACAGCGGCTGTAATGTTGAGCAGATGGTGCTCATAGGAGCCATGATGGACGACAGCGGGCTGCAGCCTCCAACAACACAGAGCGACCCAGGGGAGAAGAGAGTGAGCGAGAGAGAGAGAGAGAGAGAGAGGAGGGAGGAGAGAGAGATGGGGGGTGCGTAAATAAAGCCCTGCCTCTTTTATTCTTCCTCTGCCTCTTTCTCAATCCATCCCTCGTTACCTCTCACTGTCCGCCACCCACCTCCCTCTCCTCCTCTACCTTCCTCTTTCTCTTTGTTTCGAGTCACTCCACCTGGCCTGCCATTCACTCCGCGGACACGTGCACACATACACGCCCGCACAAAAAACCAAATGATGCAGAAATGCAGTTTATATTTATTTATATTGGGCATGTGAATTTTTTTTTTAACAGTTGCGAGAATTTGATAGTTCCCTAAAAATAGTAAAATCCGTATTTTCTCAGATTTTTGTGGCTATATGCATACCAGCTTAGATAAGTTCCAGCGTTCATTTAAATAAGGCTAAAAAGTGGTCAGATTTGCTCGGGTTAATTAGATGCGGTAATTATGGGAGTCAATAGAAGTAGCTAACAAATACAGCACGACACGAGTGTGTGTACAAATATCTCAGCAGCGCTGTAGTTTGACTCCTGAGGTTATTATCTACATCAAAGCTGTTAATGCAATAATCATTTCCACTGTGCTTACACCCGTCTGTCTTGTCTGTACGAGGATGGAGACGGATTCCCAGAGTTCATAGCTACTGCCACAAACATCTGCACCTCACAACACAACAGCTCTTACTTAAAAACCTACTACAGCTCTCTATGAGAAAGCTGAAATATTCAGATCTAGCACTAAATCTGGAGTATCTTCCGCTGAATCCTGTTCCAAAATAACAGTACTGCAAAGTGCATATGAACAACATCTAGGCCTGGTGGTGGTGGTCTTGTAGTTAGGATACTTGACTCTGGATCAAGAGGTCGTGGACTCGAATCCTACCTCCTGCATTATCAACACTGGGTCCCTGAGCAAGACCCTTAACCCCCAAGTTGCTCTGAAGGAGACTGTCCCCGTAATTAGGAAGTGAGAGAGTCTGCGAAATGCGGGAAATATGAAGTCAACAGTTAAAAGAGTTTGCTTCACATCTTTCCTGTGCAGATCATTATACATTATTTTAATATCAGATGTTCGCATGAGGAGCGTAACCTCAGTTTCTGTGACATTTCTGATGGACACGATGCGCAGGAGTGTGTCAAACAGCATAAATAAAGCAGATGATGTTGGGAATCAGTTTTAGACACTGATCTATTAAAACGGGATATTTAAAAGGTATGAAACAATCACACCTGCGCAAAACCACATCAAAAACTAGGGGAACGCTGAGAAGATATTTGGACTTACTGCCTCTCTCCGTCACACACACAATACAGAAAGCGTAAAACCAGATGTATAGTTCAGTACAGACTGATCACCTTCACTGATTACAATCACACACACACACACACACTAATTGATTTGCTCTAGTGAGCTTTGGCCCTGATCAAACACTACTCAGAGGGGGTTACTTTCGACATCCCATCTAATAACACACCACGTGCCACCACGTCCTCCTCCTCCTCCTGTGTGTGTGTGTGTATGTTAAGTCAGATGCAGGTGAACAACCTGGAGTGGCCAGTTTGATACTAATGTGTGTGTGTGTGTGTTTAAAGAGTTAATATGATTTAATGCTGGTCATTTACATAAACCACTTAATCAGCCTTCATCTACTGACACTACTTACACGGAGCGTTCCAAACACTCCCTCTTTCTCCCTCTCACACACTCTTCAGGAATGGAGGCTCTTTATCCCTCTCTCCTTCCCTCCTCTCTTCCACTCCCCCTCCCCCTACTCAACAACAGTCCATCTTTCCTTTTTTCACTCTCAGGCTCTCCATCTCTCCCTCCGCGCCTCTCTTTATCTCTCTCTGCCCCTATATTGCTCTCCTCCTCCTCCCCCCTTCACACTCACACTCTCTGCACAGAAGCCATTAGTGGTGGCTGCAAAGCCATATTTCTGTCTACAGCTCAATTACAGAAACACACACACCCACCCACCCACACACACACACACACCAGTTCAGCTTTAGTTCACTGAGCATTATGGACAGGAATCTGTCCAGTGCGGGGCACGCTGATTAAAAAGTGTCTCTTTTACACGTGCACAAACACACAAACACACACAGAGAGAAAGAGTAGGTGAGCTCAGCGTGGACTTGCCGAAACAGGTGGTGGTGAAAGGGTAAAATAGAGTGATGAAATCTGATGTAAGGATGAGAAAACAGAGAATAACCAGACAGCAGAGAAAATGTCACCGTGTCTGTCTGGTTTGCTCAGTGTGAAATCATGCCAGATAGATCCATGAGCTCGCCGCCAGTCCTCTTATGGATACAAACGGACACACACATTTTTGCGTGGACATGTAGTGTGGGCTCTTCTGTTCCTCTATTAAAATCCTTTAAACATTTCAAATCTAAAAAAACATGAATTAACATATAGCTTAGAGGTATGGCAATGGAATCCATCAGTCGTGTGTGTGTGTGTGAGATAACAAATGACTTCTACAGGATCCCAATTGTTCATTTACCTTACAAATACACCATCATGTTCCACTACAACACCAGGGTGTATCGTCTGTTCTGTTTCATTCTGTTAAATGTTCCAGCAACTGGTTGGTGTGTGTTCACACTTAACACAGCGAGAATGTCTTTGGAAGTGATATTTGAGCACTTTATGCACTTCTGTGTTTGAGAGATCAGTTAAGCAAGGTCTTGAAATTGAAAGAAAAGGCGCCATGACGCATGCTGGACATTATAAAGTTTAACAACTCTCTTTTGTGAGATCACAGCAAAGTCTACAGTTTACAACTTAAGATAAAAAAACCTGTCAAGTTTTGCAATCCAAATGGCAGTTTATGATACTAATTGTTGGCTTTTGTATATTGTCTTCTTTTCATGTCACAGTGAAAATGGATGTTAGGGGTGGGCAAAAAATTTGAATCGAATCAAACAGCAAACTACATTTGATTCAGTGCGATTCATTTTTGTTGATCTGTCACAGTCCAATTAAACAGAGAATTATATTTAAAAAAGCTAAAAATGAGTGACTGCACAAACAGAGCAAAAACTTTCTTTCCACGAATTCCAACGTTTTTGGAATTACTGTGAAGAAAGAGAGATACTTAACTTGAGTTAAGTGAGGGTTGAAACCCATACTGTGTGTTTTGAAGGAGAAAAGGTGTGCGTGTGAGCTCGGCCATCGCTCTGTCAACCAATCCCGGCTCCTCACAATAGAGAAGACCTATAACGACCAATCATCTCTGCCATGATTGGCACAGTGACACACAGCCACACACAGGTCTGAGAGGCAGCAGCCAGTATGTGTGTGTGTGTGTTTGTGTGTGTGTGTGTGTGTTTGTGTGCGTGTGTGGTAGATTAGAGAAAATGCATGATAACACCACACCAGCATTTCCCATTTACCTGCTGCATGCATGTGCATGTGTTTTTTCCCTAGTGTTTACTGCACATGCATGCCTGTGTTACAGAGAACGAGAGGAAAATGTGTGTGTGTGTGTGTGGCAAACAGTTTCCCATCCACCCTCGCCTCCCATCCACTTTTTTCTCCTGAGCACCAATTACCAGGGCCTTGATTTATGTGTCCAGTCAAAGAAGCTGCTGCCCCCTCTCCCTCGCTCCCTCTCACGCTCTCCTCCTTTTATCAGTGAGTCACTCTCTTACAGCACCACAGCCACCCTGGAGACAGACCTCATCACACACACACACACACACACACACAAGCCCTTGTGTTCTCGCGCTCGCACACAAATGCACAGCAAGTATGTTTTTTAAGTCTGCATCCTCTTGGGATAAAACTGATCCGTTTAATTATGCACAATTCTGGAGCTCTGTGTGTGTGTGTGTGTGTGTGTGTAGACGGTTATTTCTTTAGCAGCTATGTTAATGTATAGGGCAAACACACACACACAGTAATTAGTGCGGTTATGTCCACACATACACACACACACACCTCCCCCTTTCTCCTTTTCCTGCCTTTATTTAAAAGCTGGTTTGCTGGGGGAGGGGCAGAAGAATGCACAGCCCCGAGGGACGACTGAACCTAGAGAAGGAGAGAGAGAGAAAGAGAGAGAGAGAAACGACAGAGAGCAGGGGAGAGAGGGGGTGAGGGAGAGGAAGAGAGAGAGAGAGAGAGATGGACAGCGACAGGTAAACAATCAGACACACTCACACACTGAAGAGGGAAAATAGAGAGAATGGGTAAACACATGTTTAGCGTGAACACACACACACACAATCTCAAAAGAGCAATTCGTGGGTGAGAAGCAGACACAGACACACACATGCCCAACCTCAAAAGAAGAGTCCGTGGGTGAGACAGGCACACAAATGTGCAAACACACACGCACCAATGTTGTCTCAGGAGTAGAAAAGAAAGACAAGCGGGCGGATGAAGCGAGGGAAGCGTGAAGACGTGTGTGTGTGTGTGTGTGAGTGTGTGTGGTGTGTGACAGCAGCGCTGCCTGCTGGAGACTGCTGTCACTGCGGTGACGAGACGAGACGAAAGCACAGGAACGACTAATTACTGACTGATTCTCTAATTACCCACGGAAGGAGCAAGTGAGACAGACAGAGACAGCAGTAAATGAGCATTTCTTCTTTTGTCATTAAAGGCAGAGCAAAGTTCTCGCCCTTCTGACTTGCGGTGTGTCATGCATTTTCTCAGGTCAAGATGGATAAGACGGAGTCGACATTCCCACCACATCTTGGGAAACCTGATCCGTGCATGCAGTTCACATCAGCAGCAGTGTTGGTTTTCAGACTGGCAGCAGCTCCTCACGAGTGTGACATTAACAGAACGCTTCTATAGGAGAGGAGCGATTGTTCACTTTTCAAAAAATCTCATTTTAAAACGAGAGAACATTATGGAGGTTAGTGTTATGTTCTATGTTACAAAACAAATGTTGGGGCAGCTGGTTAGGGGGTTGGCACTATCATCGGAAGGTCGCCGTTTCAAATCCCGGACCTGTAAAGGCACCACTGAGGTACTCATAAGCCAGGTACTGTCCCCAGTAGGGCTGCTCGATTATGAAAAAAAACATAATCACGATTAATTTGGTCAATCTTGAAATCACGATTATTTAACACTTTACTTTGTGTTACTATTTAAGACTTTATGCTGCTCTCCTCCTTCTGCCATCTTTACCGCTCAGACTGTACACCGCCACCAGAACACACACGTGCGTTCAGTCTTCGGAAGGTGCGTTAGTGCGCGTGCGTGTGTCATTCGGAACACAAGACAAAATATGAGTATACTTGCAGAGCGTAATGTGGCAAAATAATTGTAATTATAATTGTTTTTTGTCGATTACATTATTTTTGTGATTGTTTGGAGCTGAAATTGAAATTGAAATTAAAATTCGATTAATTGCACAGCCTTAGTCCCCAGGCGCTACCAAAAAGCTACCCACTGCTCCTTCACGGATAGGTCAAATGCAGAGATCATATTTGGTTTTAATGCACCGTGTGCTGGGCTCACAAATAATCACTCGTAGTTGAGTTCATTATAAAAACATAGTTGAGGTTATTAAAAATTTTCCATATTTTGGATCATACTGCATGGATCTAAAGGATCAGTGTGGCCTTGATGTGGAACTACGGGTGCAAGGAGAATCCCTCAGGAGTTGCCGGTTTGGAGATGTTCGGACTCAGAAGTCTAGCCATCACAATTTGGCCTTTGTTCCTCAAATCCTAATACTTCCAACACCTCAACTAGAAGATGAAAATGTTCACTTTCTGCCTAATAAATCTGACTCACTGCCAGGTACCATGGTAATGAGGTAATCCATGGTATTCACACTACGGCTGGGCGATATGACCTTAATATCACGATTAATTGAACCTTATACCTTGATTAACGAACAATGTTTCTGTTTACTTTTTGCCCTTATGCCCATTAAAATAAGCCATATTTGCCACATACGGGGTCATGGCGGGTTCAGCTTCAGCTAAACTGTGTGTGTGTTAGTGTTTGCCTTGTAAGGTTCCTCTGCTGTCACTGCGGTAACGACCAGCTGCCCCGAACTGGGCAACTAAGGACCCTGGTGGTGGGTTTGTTGTCGTGGCAACCACTACACCCAAAGGTGATATTGAGGGTCTGGAGAGGAGCGTGTGTATCGATTTCCTGCCTAACGGTGGGAGGGAGGGAGAGAGAGAGAGAGAGAGAGAGAGAGAGAACAGGGAGAGGTAATTACTTAGATAAAGAGAGCGGGAGGGGAGAGGTGTGAAAGCGGGGAAGGACAGAAGTGCTGACACAAAAAAGGACGGAGAGGAAAAAAAACAGGGAGGAGTGCTCATTTGCAGTCCGTCTCGCTGGAGCAGGTCGTGAGGCTTTGCACGCGCCCAGAACGTGGCGGCGCCTATTAGCCAGCAGCACGCGTAGCGACTGGGGCTAATGCTAGATCCCACACACACTCCACCACGCAGGGATGAAAGGGCTGGGCTAAGAGCCGAAATATCACCGGGATTTGGGCCTTAGAGACAGTAAAAGGGGGAGAGAGAGGTGGGTACAGAGAGAGATAGTGAGGGTGTGCATGTGTGTGTGTGGGAGAAAGAAAGGAACAAGTATAAGGAAATAGAGGAATGAATAAAGAAGGGAAAACAAAGATCCTGCAACAATAAATCATGAACACAGAAGGGCCCACAAGACGGCATGTAAAGCTTAGACACATCAGTGGAGTTTGGAACAAGAATGTGTGTGACCTCTTGACCTCCCTGAGGCCTTAGGATACACCGCGGCTACAGCTAAGCTTCATCAGACGCTCTCAGCTGGAGATACTGACCTTTCTAAATGTACAGGGCAGTCTAAGTGGACTCTGGGACGGATGGTGGGTAAGAGGGATTCGGTCGGAACAATACAACATTTCATAATTATCTATATCATGACGTGCAATATCAAGTGAGACAAACAAACTCAAACATGTAAAGTGACAAACTTATTTTCTGCTTGATACAAAAAAAAACACACCCAGTTCTCATTTTCCATTAAGAACACAGATGCCTGATATAATATATCTGTTTGATATAATTTTCTCAGATGAATTTCTTGAAGTTCAAGAAATTAATGATAAAAAAGTAAAAGATGCTTTTTCGCTTTTCTTAAGCAGATGCAGTTCCTTACAAAAATCATTTTACAAGGAGTCATTCTTTCCGAAAACGCCAAACCACTTGTTTACATTAACAGCATTTAGCAGACGCTCTGATTCAGAACAACTTCTGTTTTTCCTAATTTTAGGGACAGTTTCTCTGAGAGCAACTTGGGGTTAAGGGTCTTTCTCAGGGACCCAATGACAGTAGTGCTGGAGGTAGAATTCAAAGCTGAGGCGAGTACCCTAACCACGACATCAACCGCAACTCCAGCGTTGCTCTAAAAAGCTAAACTAAACGTAATAACTGTCATATCTAATCATTGCAAATGTATTTTTCCAAATATTGGGCAGTGCTTAGAAGAGAAATTTCGAGTTCAAACCCACAACCTCCTCTTCAGGAGCTGAGTATTCACCACACCTAGCAAGTCTCCACCCCCTATCACTACGTAAAAAAGTATGAAGCTACTTAACTACTGCTAATCCATTTAAGCAGTAGTGTAAATAAAGTTTAAATCTGATACAAAAGTGGAAACTCACTAAGGTAACTGAGAATGTGATCTGTGACCTTACATACAAACTGTACACACTGATGGAAATGCATTAAGAGGCTGTAAAGAGGCAAGCCATACGTCCAAGCGATGCAACTACGGTGAATAGATTATTCACACAACTACACGCAAGAAAAGTCTCCACAATATGAATTCCCAGGTGTGTCTGAATATCTGGTGATGGCTATTTTTGTCTCATCTACAAAAAGGGTGGAAAACACAGAGAGAGAGAAACGGAAAAAGGAGGAACGGAAACAAGTCTAAATATAGACCAACGCCACATTCCAGAAAAGAATAATAGTCTTTCCTGCAGTTTAACAAGAGAGAGAGAGTGAGTGAAAGAGAAAACACAAATATTCTGTTCAAGTGAACTTTATAATTTGCTCTATTGAGAATCCCAACTTAAAGAACCCAGCAGCTGTAACACACTAAACCAAAGCAACACTTACAAAAAGATTAAAGTCTGTAATGAGACTACAGCTACTGCCATCTCATACTGAGCTTGTACTGCCTACACACACTGCCACACGCCCGCTGATCTGGACATTCTTTCTCTTTTCCTCCAACAAGCATTTTAAGAGTTGAGTCAGCTTCACCCCCCTCTCCTCTCCTCTCCTCCGGAATTCTTGTCCTGGTGTTGATAAGGACGGAATTATGGGGAATTTCAGGGAACGACAACAACAACTGTGATTCTTTACACAACCCAAAATGCTGGGAATTGGAGAACAAGACCGAGGACAAGAGAAAAACAAGAAGGTGCAGGTGTTGGAGAGAAACTATATTGAAAAACACAAACATTGACTCCCTAAAAACCCTGGGATGATTCACTGAAATTTCTCGGAAAGAAAACAACTTTGAAAAAGAGACGAGAGGGCATATCTCTCCTCTTTCACCAGTCCAGGTGCGATTTGTGGAAGACATTTTCAGTAAAGGGGTATTAACTCTGTGGTTACGCTTCTCCCTTCGCTAATCAGGACAACACTGAGCCGAGTCTGCCATCATCAGTTTACTAATGAAAGGCGCAGACGTACGTGTGTGTGTGTGTGTGTGTCGTTGTCCAACATTATTAACACAAGTTACAGTGTTCCTTGCCTGATAATTACTGTGTACTTACTGCCAGTGTAGAGCAAGTATGACCTTTTCTTGCAGAGATGGAAAAACGGAGAGCGTGTGTGTGTGAGAGGGAGAGAGGGGAGGGGGGGGGTCTCCTGCTAGTTTAGCAGGAACTGTTTGTGCTGTTCCGATCCATATTCCACAACATTCTGTGTGTATGTGTGTGTCTCAGTATGTGTGTGTATGGGGGAGGATACTCTCAAATGTTCAAATCCAAACAGGAGAGTGTGATACGGCAGACTGATTAGAACACACAGAGACACACTTAATGTTCTTCTGCACCACAAACCTGAATGACACCGCCAAGGATAATATGGCTGTGAGGGGGAGCGAGGGATAAGGAAGGAGAGAGGGAGAGAGAGAGAGAGAGAGAGAGAAAGAGAGAAAGAGAGAGAGAGAGAGAGAGAGAGAAAGAGAGAAAGAGAGAGAGAGAGAGTGAAGGGAGGGAAGGAAGGAGACCAGGTCAGCAGGAAAAGGTTTGCTGACTCGTCATTTTCAGGCCCTGCACCCTTCATAAGGAATGACTACACAACACTGATTTGAACAAAAAAAAGGACAAAAAAAGGAAAGAGAGCTGCTCAGCTAAAAGGGAATCTTCTTCACCCCGTGCTGGACGTAAAGAAGGAGGAGGAGGAGCAGCAAAGCCATTTCTCAAACATGCAGCTCTGTTATCTGAGGTCAGGCTCCACACTCTGGCTAATTTCATATCCGGTTGGTTTACTCGTCTGAACCAGTGCTTGTTACTGAGAAACAAAGGGTCAAACTCGCTTTATTTAACCCTGCAATGACTGAGCAATGTAATGATATCTTTAATTACCTCAATTGCATTTCCGTAGTATCTACCGTGACACTAAAACAAGACCTTTTAACGCAAATTGTGTCGGACGAGTCAGACCCGTGATCGGAAGGTTGTTGGTTCATAACCCAGATCGATAAAGGTACCACTCAGGTACACATGAGCAAGGCACCGTCAGCCCAAGCACTGCTCCCTGGACGCTGCCGAAAAGCTGCCTGCTTCTCCTTTACGGACGGGTCAAATGCAGAGGTCACATTTGGATTTGGTGCACTGTGTGCTGTCCTGAGTTCACAATGACCAATGACGAATAATCATTTTTCTTCAGTTTAAAAATAAAATATCATTAATCACTTTGTAATGTATTTTACATTTAAATGGCCTCATAACGTGTGACTGAGAGTGTTTATGTGTGAGTATGTGCCAACTCGGCCAGCAGAGTTCTAGTAAGTAATAGGAGTAAAGACGTAGCCCAGTGGCCTTGGTGACCATAAGACTGGCGGTTTAAATCATGGGAGAATCTAAAAAGAAAATCTTAGGCATCTACAGGTGTGTGAACTTAAAAGAGGTCAGTTTAGGATGGTGTAACCTGCTGTGGTGTTGCTTTGTAAGACTGCATTTGTTCAGTACCATCAGGAGTTTACTGCTGTAGTGTGTGACAAAAAAACTGTGTAAAGGGATAGCAGAGTGGAAGTTACACTGAAGATCTGAGCAGGATGAGCTCAGTACTAAAGAAGGCAAAAGGACAAATGAGGAAAAAAGAAAAAAAAAAAAAGAAGAAGGGAAGAAAAAAAGAGAAAATCAAAAGACAGGAGGGCACATGTTGAAGAGTATCTGGAAAGTAAACAAAAAGAACAAAGAATGAGAGCGAGAGCACAGAAGGAGAAATAGAAGGAGAGGGTGAGAGACAAGAAGAGAAGAGACAGCAAAGAGAAGAAAGGAGAGGAAGATGACAGGAGAGAGGGATAGAAGAGAGACAACGAGTGAGAGAGGAAGAGGCAGCAAGAGAGAGCTGAGAGAGAAAGCAAACAAACAGTGGGAAAGAAGAGCAGAAGGAAAGAGAGGAAGAGAAGAGGAGAGACAGGGCAGAGGAAAGAGGGAGAGAGCAGAGAGAGTAAGACGGAGAGAGATACTGAGACACAGATTGAGAGAGAGTGAGACTGAGAAAAAAAGTGGGAGCAGAGGAAGACAGCACAGAGTGGAAACAGAGAGAGAGAGAGAGGACGGGAAAAATGACAAAGGAAGGTAGATAGGGAGAGGGAGAGAGAGAGAGACAGAGAGCACAGAGGGAGAGAGAGACTGCAGTAGTCTCTGCTGCCAGATTAGTGTCTGACGTAGCATTATCACAAGCCTGATAGGAGCGAGAGCTGGAAAGAGCAACCATTAGGGAGAGAGGAAGGAAGGGAGGGAGGGATGGAGAGAGGGAGAGAGGGAGGCGGACGAAGTGAGGAGGCTTTATGGCTGGAACAAGACAGGCCTTTTACTGCCACAGAGAGAAAGAGAAAAAGACGAAAGAGAGCAGACATCACAGCAGGAGGCTGCAGGAGCAAGAGGCCAGGAAGAGTGTGTGCGTGCGAGAAAGAGAGGAAGAGAAAGAGAGGAGAGAGAAGGGGGGAGGGTGGGGAGCACGACAGAGAACAAGAGCACCAGCAGGAGGTTAGGAGAGAGAGGAACAAGAACACTCGTGGAAAGAGACACAGAGTAAAGGAGAGAGGGAAGAGAGAGTCAAACAAAAAACAATGGCGAAAAAAAGGACTGTTACACAAAAAGGAAGAATGAAGTCATGTGAAATTATATCAGGTGTAATTTCTTTCTGTTCTTTGTAATAGAACACACAGTACACAGTAGTCAGGACAAATCTCTCACACCAAATCTACAAACACACACACAAACACATACTTGTACTAATGCAGAAAAAGTCTAGCACGCGTCACGGTCATGCTTATTACATTTATTCAAACAAGTCTGACCTTCGGGCTGCATAGCTGTCTTCTCAAGAATGTTTAAGAAACTACACACTCCGCAAAACACACTTTTGCACAAGCGTGTAACTGTTCTCACACACTACGCTGGCTGCAGCAGGGCGTAAGGGCAGAGCGGATGCCAGGCATACCAGCGGCAGCGCCAGCGTCAGAAGGGAGAGAGCGAGAGAGACGCTGAGGCCATCCCTCCCACTCGGCACAGGAATGTCAACTTCTTAATCAGCGTCTCCCACCACAAAGACCAGCACGGCTCTTTTACAACACACAAAACAACACACACCAGGAGGACCGGCGCAAAGTGACAGCAAAAACGAATACATTTAGTAGAACTAAAATCTAAGTAATTTTGCAGAGGAAGGCAGTCCCTGGATCCTGTATTAGATATCAGGTGGATGTGTTAAAATAATCAGAATAGATTAATTACAGCCTGACCGGTAAATCCTGTCAATATTATCGGCCAATATGAGGGAACTGTATATAAATGACCATGAAAAAATAAAAATGGAAAGATGTTCAGGATTTCAGTGCTATGAGTGATGTCATTGTGTAGTTTCTCCAGCAGAGGGCAACAGTGCAATTTCACTTGACTTTTTTGTGTTTTTATAGTGACTTTAAACTTTAATATATATTTTTTAAATATATTTTAGACTCCTAAATAAAACATGAATGGGAAACATCTGTTTATTTGGCGCTTCTGGGGGGGGGACAAGGCCCTCCAATAATCTAAATCAGTATCAAGTTAGGCTCTACTGGTAAAAATGTTGCAATATAGTACAATTTCAGCATTAAAATGTAGTTAGAGGAATAAATACCTTGAGTCCTCTTGTTTCTAGCTGCTTTAGTCCAATATGGCTACTGAAATTAATTTGTAATCAGCCAAAGAAGTTCATAAGTAACGTCCTCCTCATAAAGCACTATTTTTAGCTGGTGTTGTGATGTTATAAAGATGTAAAGTTAGGACAGGCTTGTGTTTGTAAGCCACGCTACGTTCCACAGGCAATAGTAGTTTGGTATTATCAGCTCCTGAATCAAACAATAAAAGTTTTTATAGTCAAGTAAGTAAACACAGCACATGCTTTTTGGGGTCAAGGTTGTTCGGGGAGATTTTATTTTCTTCTCACACACATTTTTGTTGCACGGAAGCTGTTCTGTTTATGCCATCTTTTAGGTGGCCGACATTGGATCTAACAGACACCGGTTTGGCACATGTTTAGTATGACCACGAAGATCTTTGTGTATGTTAATCTGTGTTTGTCTTGCTACAAAAAAAAAAGAGTAAATGAGGCTGATGTCGGGTCCAAATCTAAAAGTGAATTGAGTGATTATTAGTCCCTGTGAACACAGCACACACTGCACCACAACGAAATGTGACCCCTGCATTTGACCCATCCGTGAAGGAGCAGTGGGCAGCCTTATGGCAGCATGTGGGGAGCAGTGCTTGGGGTCGGTACCTTGCTCTTGAGTACCTCAGTGATACCTTTACCGTTCCGGGACTTGATCCGGCAACCTTCCGATCATGGGGCCAGCTCCCTAATCGTTACGCTACTAACTGCCTTCATATCTGAGGAATCGTTTTCAACACAGCAAGTACAAACCCTAAAAGCACAGTAAAATATATTTCAATAGGTGAGAATTTTGTTTCTGTAATTTACTGCTTTAATTTTCATATCACAGTAAGGACAATTATAGAATTTGAACATCAAGTCAAAAGGATCTTTACATTTAACGGGAGAAAATGCAATCTGACTAAGGGGTTAAATGATCCTGTGACGGCAGATTAGACAAGGCTGAATCAAAAAAATCAATATAAATATCGAAGCACTGCAAAAGCCTCAGTGACATCCACTGGGTCTGGAGCGTGGATTAAACCAGCCTTCGTCCATTAGGTGAATGTTCATCCTCTTCCTCATACCGAGGGGCCCCGAGCGCAGTGACACTTTAATTTCCAGCTTGGGATGTAATGTTGTCAATGAAAAGCAAAAGTGCCACCTTCCCCTCCATCCATCCTGATTTACAAGCTCTGCTCGACAACGCCGGAGACCCAAGGCCTTATGGCAACATACACAGACGCATATAAGACGCTGGTGTATGTGGGCGTGCACACACCCACACGTGCACACACCCACACACACACACACACACATACAAACACAACTCACCTTGTCAAGGTGAAAGAGGACAAAAACAAATAAATAAGCCCATCATGACCTGTGTCTCTACTGAGTGTGGCCCATAAAGCAGCTGATGGGGGTTGGGGCCAGTAATGAGCCTGCGGAGGTGAAGTCATTTACTGCAGTAACAAACGGAGGTGGAGCTTAACCCCAGTCGGCGCGCCAATCACAGCGTGGATGTTGTGGCAAAGACGACGCCTCACCTCTGTTTGCCCCCGCTGGCTAAAACGGGAGCTGTACGCGCTTCGAAGATAAATAGCCCCTCGCAGTAGGCGTGGCCTCGTGGGAGCAGGTGTGGTTTTTGGCGTTTAGCTCCTCCTGGTTTATGGGCAGGACATAACGAACCCCGACAAAATTCTGCAGGCCCTCAGCACCTCCTGATTTAGAATCTCAGGCTGCCAGTATGTTTTTAGCCAATATCGGCTTTGACACTGAGACTGGAACCCACAATGGGCCTCATTCATCAATTGTTCTTAAGAAGAAGTTCTTCTAAAAACAGTCTGCACAATGATTCTGACATTTCCCAGTGTTTTCTTATTTAAGATTTGCTCCTATGCAAGAACAGGATCTGCTGACGAGCACTTACACACAGTTGTGTAAAACATGGGCTACTGGGCTTTCTTCAATTCTACAGTTCTACAGTTGTCACTGTGAACAGCACACGGCGCACCACAACGAAATGTGACCTCTGCATTTGACCCATCCGTAAAGGAACAGTGGGCAGCTGACATGGGCAGCACCCTGGAAGCAGAACTTGTGGACGGTACCTTGCTCATGAGTACATTAGTGCTACCTTTACCGGCCCAGGATCACAGGGCCAACTCCCTAACCGCTACGCTACCAACTGTCCCAAAATCGTCGATCGCACCTGGCCCTGCTGCCAAATCCATCGTAGACACTACTCTTGATCTTAGCAAAAAGGCAGAGAATATTTAAATGTGTTAAGTGTAAATTCAAGAAAAAAACTTGCATATAATAAAAACATTGGTGCATGAGGTCTACTGATTTTATTCATATTCATTTTGACTTGTGGTTATTTTTATTATTTTAGTAGAGGGGCCCTGGGAAAGGAAGTGTAAAAACATCCCTTAGTTTAGACAGAGACGTGAGCTGTACTGAGGATGATGGATCTTGATGGCTGATGTATGGCTGGCTAAGATAAACACGGTTGTCTCTGGAGAGCAGGCTAAAGCAGGGAATCGGCATCACCTTTTCACAATAAATCTGACTTTGAGCGCATCAGCAGATATGGTCTAGTGTCAACGTCAGACTTGGGTCAAATGCGAATAGCCCATTTTGAAGAAGTGCTTGCAGAGAAAATGCAAAAATAGCATCTAGACAAAAGTACAAAACAGTGTGCATGTTCACTGGTATCAATGGTAGATGCAAAATATAAAGCAACTTAAAGTTGCTCTGTATTTTGCATCTAACGTTGATAGAGATAATGCACCCTGGTTTTGTCTCCCTGGAGAAACCTGGGGGTTTTAGGGGCCTTGCTTAAAGGCTCAGTGGTGAGAAAACTGGACCTACAACCAAGTATCCAACCACTAGGCCACTACTAGCACGTGGGCCAGTAATTGTAGTTTTAAAGCACTACTTGCTGAGACAACAGCACATGAAAACATGAAAATTATATGAACATGAATATTATTGAGCTGTTTTTGTTAAACGTAGACATTTGTCACGACACGTACTGTACATTTATGACATTAAGTAGTCACTCTCCTGTCTGACTTTGACTTCCTAATTACAGCAACAGTCTAGGCACATTGTACAGAAGTTTATAATTTTACATATCTGAGAGGTATTTTTCAAAATATATAATTACAATTCCAATTGCAAAATTGCTGTTGTAAGTGTAAACTAGGTTTATATTCCACTACATGTCGTAAATCTTGGAAGAAGTAAGTATGTGGAAAAGAATCTTCAATCAAACTTCACTTTCACATCTCCTCACATCCAGAGCGTCTAGCCATTAGAGAGGCTTTAGCACAAGGCCTTTCAAGACACTACCGACTCTATCAAATACGTTCATCCTTGAAGTTAAGCACATTTTCTGCCTCAGAGCTGAAAGACTGAAACTGACTAGCCGAGAGTCAACTTTTCTTTTCCTTCTTTCCATCCTTCACTGGAAACTAGAAATAGCTTAAGGGCCGGTTTACACATACGTGGATATTTTTATGAACGCATATTTTTTTTTAAAACATTTGGGTCTTTCTTTTAGACGTATCCACAGAATCCGGCGTTTTGAAAAACCTTCACTTTGGAGGGCATTTTAAAAACGTGCATTTGAGGCGGCTAAAATTCTGTTCGAAAGGCCCAAACGTATAAAAAATATGCTTTTATAAAAATATCCGCATACGTATAAACAGACTCTAAATCAGTAGCCCACGAGAAGCGGCGTTTCGTTTGGAAAGAACTCAGAAGTCCATTCATTCCTCCTTTCCCTGCCTCCGCCCACCCATTGCATTGCTGTTTTCCTGAGCTTGTGTTTCTCCAACTCCCCGCTGTCCATCTCGTTCCCGCAGACTTCTGGGAATTTGAGGCATTTTTCCACAACTCGGGTCCTTTCAACCTGCCCACGAACTCTCCACACAGCGTGCAGGGAGGTAAGACCTTCAAGAGCGGGTGACCTTTACTCCAAGCCTCTCTTTCTCTTCTTCTCCTGCACATATAGGGGGGAGTAGCTGATCTATATTACTGCGCTTACCTTCACACAGACACGACTTACTGACGAAAGAGAAATTCTTGAGGTACAGAAGGACACAGCCAGACTTAACGTGCTGATCTTCATCACATATTCAATAACTTTAAACTATGAACTGGTAAAACTTTCCAAATCCAAACTCATAAACCCATTTCCTATAATAAGTCATGAATATATACAGTATTATCTGCTGTTCTCACAATTAATGATTTAATCATTATATTGGAATTTACAACTTTAAGGCTAAATAAACATCTCTGGGTCATACATGTCCTGGAGCTCAAAGTTTGGTTATACCTTCAGTAATTTGATCCACACACACAGCCACACACACACACAAAAACACACACACTCTCTCTTTCTCTCTCTCTCTCACACACACAGTCAGGAGAGTAGACACATAATTTCAAGCTTAGTTGCTCTGCAGTGACCCTAAACCTAAAGACAGATTACACACAACACAAACACACACACACACACACACCTCGATCTGTACCTCTGGTTAAGCTACCGCTTTTCCTTGCTTTCCCTCTCTCTCTCTCTCTCTCTCTCTCTCTCTCACACACACACACACACACACACACACACACACACACACACACCCTCGTACTTATATGTGACCCTCCACAGAAAAACCAGTCGCTTGTTGCAACAGAGATTTCCGAGAAAAACGGCCATTTATGTTGCATGGGGTAAAATTTTGGATTTTTTGTTTTTAGTGTTTTGAAACAGTGGAAGGTCTATACTGTACTGTGGTGAATAAATTTCGCTGAAAAACGTATCTTTTCCATCCTAAAAACGTGACTTTCTTGAGGCGAGGAATTCAATTCCAGCAGAATGTTAAAAGTTTCTGTTTTGACCGCTCTACTCCAATATTTACGGTAAATCCACTCGTTGACTAGCGAGTCTCCCGAATTCAGTTAACCTAACGCATGTAGGCTATCCGTGTGGCTGTGAATGCAGCGTAGGCTACCATAAATACAAACGTAGCTGCGACCGCACCAAGCGTCTGTGAGTGCTACGTCGATGGTCAACTTCAAAGGAAGATTTATCCGTTTCTCACTTGGCGTGACAGGGGAAACCCGACTCCTTCGAATGTTGATATCTCAGTCATATGTCGTTCGATTCATTCGATATAGGTATCGTTTTGAAAGTTGATTTATGCCCTTTCATGAAAACATAATAACTCAATTTTGAAAATTTGCGACAAGCGACTGGTTTTGCCATGGAGGGTCACATATAGTAGTGAGGACCTCCACTGACTTCTGTATTACTGTATCTAGATAATACTACACCTAACCCTAAAGATAACTCTAACCATTACCTCAGTAACCAAAAGCTAATCTTTCTACACTTTCAGTTTTGCAAATAAACTAGTGTTTGTTTTGTAAAAGCAGTTTAAAGAAGTGAGGACCACTAAAAAAAGTCCTTACTTCCCAAAAATGTCCTCACTCTGCTGGTTAAAAACTCATTTTGGTTCTCACTAAGTAGCAAGTACAAGAACACACACACACACAGACAGTGTCTTGCAATCTTTGTGGGGTCCTTCCACTGACTCTCACTGACACTACAAGAGGTGTGAACCTTCACTGGTCTCACGATTCGATTACGATGTCAACAATTCGATTCGTTATGATATTTTGATGCATCATGATGTATACACATTTAAGTTTTCTAAATGACTTCACACAGCACACAAATTGGGCATGAATGGCAGATCGGGCAGCCGTAGTTACAACCGGGATGTTATTATTATCTAGAACTTTCATACCGCAGATAGAAAATAACCAAGCAATATCATTCTGTCTTCTGCCCCAGGGACCACCACACCAAGCAGGGAGGGGGTATTTTTTTCTATTACTTTTTAGATATTCATTACTCATGCCCAAATCATGTTAAAATGTTTATTTTAATCAAATGAAATAATTTTAAAAAAATGATTTCAGTAGTGAAACTGGATTGTATGTCATAGACCACCTGCAATGCAGCCGCGGACCACTAGGAGGCCTGTTGAAAACCCTCGATATAATCGATTATGATCATTAACTTCATCGATGCAGAATCGTCCATGTCTGCATCGCAATGCATCAATTATGCGATTAATTTCAACACCCCTAGTGACTACATATAATACTACAGTCACATCTAACCTTAACCTCAGAAAGTTCATCTTTTACTTTAGTTAGAACTAAGACTAAAAATACTTTTCTATTTTTCTTATATAGAACTGGATTTCACAGACAATCTTCACAAAGCGTGTTGAAAATGGACAAATATAAAGTTTTTATATCAAGGGACACAATTTGCCTGGCATCTGGTTTGAATGATTTGATTCATTTTCAATTAATTGTCCAGCCCTAACGCATGTACTGTTCTTTTCTTCTGGCTAAAAACCATGCTTTTTGAGTCACTACAAAAACCATACGAGCTCAGCATGTCCAATCCCTCCTGGCATGTGATATGAGTATGCCGTGTCTCACACCTACCCAGGGACGCTACAGAAATCTGACGGCGATCAGGAGGCAGGGGCTGCTGTTGCTGTTTTGTGTCCTTCCTATTCTTTCCCTGAACCCATCAGGAATATGAATGCGACCGCCATCGCCACACCTTCCCCGCGGACGACTCAACTAGCCGTGGTGGAGCAGTGCCATTCGGTCTCTCCTTCTCATCTCTATTTATCGCTGGCCTTTGGAGGATGATCGCTCTCTCTCCTAGCCCAGCCCGTTATCGACATGCTCCAGCCCAACGCACACGAGCCCAACAAAGAGCCCCATCAGCTCACGAGCAGGGTGTCAGGAAAGGGAGGGTGGAGGAGGGGCGGGCTTAGGAGCGGACGGGGGGGACCCCCGGGGTGGGGTTGGAACGGGGGCAGTTTAAAAAAAGACTAAAGAGGCGAATACAGCCATTAAGACTCTTCAGAAATTGGTAGAAGGTGAGCTGGTGGTCGGAAGGCAGTTTCAAGACGTGCAAGTGCGTGTGTGTCTGTGTGTGTGTGTATGTGGGGTGGGGGGATTTGTACTGGGTCATTGAACAAAGTGGTGGCGGTGGCGGTGATGATGATAAAGAGGAAGAAGTGTCTCCTTTGTTCCCGAATCAAAGATATCACCTGGTAATGGCAAAACCTGACCAACTCCAGAATTTTTGCCCCTTAAACACTGATAAGTGCAAACAATTATTTAGGTATAACACTACTAATAATGGTAGGTAATGAAAAAGGGCTGGCAGGTTAACATGGCAAAGAAAGGGAAGAAAAAGAGATGGAAGGAAGGAAGGAAGGAAGGAGGGAAGGAGGCAGGACGGGAGAGAAGGAGGGAAAGGGGAAAAGGGAGGGAGGGAGGGACAGAGGTCTTCATTTCTCCTAACAGACATGCATTCCGTTTTTTCCCCCTGACTGCATACCACACAAAAGCTGACATGGTGGGGGCAGAAAACACACACACACACACACACACACACACACACTCACGCATTTACCCACACACACGCGCGCACACGCGCGCACACACACACATACAGAGCAGTCCTCTCTTGCCTGAATGTCACCCACAGTAATACACTTTCACTGCAGAAGATTCTCCTCTTTCTTCCCCTTTGTCTGTTTGCTCCATGTGCCTTCTTTAATCTCTTTTTCTCTCGATCTGCAGACTGTGGCTCCACCTGGACTGCTGCTCCCTCTTTCCCTCTCGCTCCCTTTCTCCCCCTCTCTCAACATAAATTGGCTTTTCTTTGACAGATAAATGAGTCTATTATACCCAATTGAATCAATTCATTAGTGGTAATGGATCATTTCTGCCTGTTTCCACTGAAACAGAGAGCGAGTGCGAGAAAGAGAGAGCGAGCGCGCGAGAGAGAACAAGGAGCAAGGAGCAAGAGGAAGCGGCATGGCTGTATAGGACGGCTCTCATCCTCCGTATTTAGGTCAGCCTGCAGAAGTCTAGGCTTAACACTGCATGATGTCGAGTGGCGCATGCGGTAATACAAACACACACACACACACACTCACAGAGCCAATGATTCAATTTTGCCTTGAAGCACCATGGGTGTGTGATAGACACAGGAGAGCGACTTACAGGGAGGGAGAACTGGATGGAGCCGGAGCCAAATTGAAAGTTAGTGTGCAAAGTGAATTATCTCTGCCTCCGTTAAGCTCCACTGGATAGGAGGTGTGCGTGTGTGTGTGTGTGTGCATGTGTGTGCGCGTGTTCTCGTAGCCCATCCTATCTCTCTGCTCTGCCATGCAGCTTTATATTTACATTTCCCGAGATTCTTGACTTTTGCACGTGCACGCACACGTACACACACGCACACACACGCACACACACACACACACACACACACACACACACACCCCCCCCAGAGTCGTAGACCGTGCCTCTTCCTCACAAGCCCAGTCCAGCGTGGTGGTCTCTTCATCTCTGCTGATATTTCCGCTTTCAAATCCATGGAGTGTAAGAATGAGACCGCAACAGGCAGGTGACCGTCCACAACAACCATACACACACACACACACACACACACACACACTGCTGACCGTACACACCATCAACAAAAAATAGGATTTTTATTTAAATGATTATAACGAAATTGATTCTATTATTCCACAAGAAGGTGAAAGAAGAGTGTAGAAGCTCAAAAATGTCTTCCCCTGCAGGTAAGGCTAAACTGCGTTGGCCACTTCTCAAGGAAGCAGCTTTGTTTAAGTCTTATAATGTGCCGTAGTCTGGAACAGGGGGTGGTAAAGCCTCTCACATCACAGGCGGGTGAATCTCAGAGTAAATGTGTTAACGGCTGACGTTAAGATAATATCAAAAGAGGGCAAATATTATCAAATGAAGTGATTTGATAATCAAAATGCAGAAAACACTGTAAGCAAGAAAAGCTGCTGGTAGTATCACCTACTAATATGCTATTCAAAGGTTCTAGGTTTCCAGCTTTGTGGGGGAGGGGGCGGTTTTTAGCCCTAACCCTAATCCTGACGGACACAAACACTTTCAGGAATCATGGTGTTCATGTGTTTCTTTTAATGACAGCAGTCAACATAAAAACTGAACAAATATTTGATCGTTTATTAATTACGTAACATAATGGTAGGGAAAACACTGATGTTCATTAATAATACTTTCGATTCGGACCGGCACAAAATGATCCACGGCCTGGTGTTGGTCCGTGGCCTGTTCTATAGTGTGTTCTTTCAAAGGTACTACGATCAGAGGTGGGCAAAGTAGCTAACCTCATTACTTAAGTGAAAGTACAGATACCACTGGTCAAATGTTAGTCCAATACAAGTGAAAGTCATACAGTCAAATTTTTACTTAAGTTAAAGTGGTGATGTACTTGTTTTAAAAATACTTAAGTATTAAAAGTACATCTTCTTTCACCGCATTGTTGCATTACTGCCACAACACTTACAAAACCTAATGCCTCTGACTAGCTTGTAGACATTAGACACTGTAGAATAAGGAATTGATAGAATGTTACAGAATAAAACACAACCCCAACTGACAAAGAAAACCAGTCATTAGTTTATTTTGTAATTCACTGACAATATAAAGACTACAGAAAGACTTCACACCCCTATAAAACAGCATGGTAGTGTTCTGACACAGCTCTGGCAGTGTGTGCACACATATATGTGTATCTTAATCAGGAGGACAGCGCAATAGATGCAACAATGTTTTAATCAAGACAGAAAACGGCAGAACTGTCTGAACTTGGTCTTACAGCTACAGTCTACAGGTGTGATGTATTACTGATAGACTGTCACCTGCCAAACAACCAATCACAGTTAAGAAAAGGGGGAATAACATCCACTTTATCCACAGATTTGAAAGTAACAAGTAACGAGAACCTTGATAGAAATGTAGCGAAGTAAAAAGTACAGTATGTCTTTAAAATGTAGTGAAGTGAAAGTCATAAGTTTCCAAATAAAATACTACTCAAGTGAAGTACAGATACTCAAAAACTCTACTACTCAAGTAAATGCACTTAGTTACTGTCCACCTCTGACTACGATGCATTAAAAATGTAACTTTAGGTAAACATAAAGTAACAACATATACACAACGTATAAAGGAAACACACATATTCCCAGCATACCCAGTAGAGCATCTCTGCGTTTAAAACAAACAGAGTGGAAGGGGCCGATAACGGTGTGGGGTAAACAAGGCCCGGCCGAGGCATCCTTATCGGCGCCTGTAGGACAACAGGTCCCCTCAGATAGGCGGCCGCTGCCGTGCCCGATAGCAGAGCTGCCTTCCGTCAAAGTGGCCATTAGCGCTGATAAACTGCACTAAGAGCGGTGACGCGCCTCACGCCTGGCCTCGTCGATGAGCAGCGGCCCGCTAACCCGGCGCTCTTTACACACACTTTACAATGGGGCAATTAGACAAACACAGGAGAGAGAGAGAGAGAGAAAGAGAGAGAAAGATAGGGGGGAGAGCTGGAGACGCTGAGCTAATGTCCAGTTCCTACACACCAGAAACTAGCTCTAGTGTTCTAGAGACAGAGGGCTGTGTGACTGAGTGAGCCAAGGAGCAGGAGAAAGAGAGTCAGGAGAAAGAGGTAGAAAATGAGGAAGAAAGAGATGGGAGAGAGGTGGAGATATGTAGAGAAAGTGGGTAGAGAGAGAGAGAGAGAGGAGGAGATATGTAGAGAAAGTGGGTAGAGAGAGAGAGAGAGAGGAACACAAGTCGGAGAGAGGTAGTGAGAGAAAGAAAGAGAATGAGAGAAGGGAAGACAGACAGAGGTAGAGACAGAGAGAAAAAAGAGTGAGAACGAGTCAGAGAGAGACAAAAGGACACAAAAAACAGAGAGAGAGAGAGAGAGCGAGAGAGAGAGAGCGAGAGAGAGAGAGCGAGAGCGAGAGCGAGAGCTAGGACAAAGATAGAGAGAAAACAAAGAAGGGGAGGGAGAAAGACACTGCAAAGGGAAAGACAAAGTGTGTAAGACGGGGGAACTAGAGAGAGTGTGTGTGTGAGAGACAGAGACACAGAGAGAGAGGGAGAGAGAGAGAGAGAGAGAGAGAGAGAGAGAGGGAGGGAGGTACAGTAAGAAGTAGAGAGGGAGAGAGAGGGAGAGAGAGAGAGAGAGAGAGAGAGAGAGAGAGAGAGAGAGGTACAGTAAGAAGTAGAGAGGGAGGTAGAGTAAGAAGTAGAGAGAGAGAGAGAGAGAGAGAGAGTAGAGGTAAGTGCAGGTTGTACGTGTAGCAGGTTGTAGAGATACTGTGTTTATTTTGGCTGTTGAGTTAATAACATTACACTGCTATCAGCCGTCTTCCTGCTGCACATGGCAGAACGCTGCAATCAGCCCATTACCAAATACCTACAGGCAAATATCCACTACCTTTAACTGCAGCCACGCGTGCGTGTGGCGTGTGTGTGTGTGTGTGAGGGGAGAACTGCCTGCAGCGCTCCCAGTGTGCTCTAAATGACAGAGGAGAGACTAGGGTGACTTACACCTCCTCACTAACACACACACATACACACACACTCTGCACTCTGTCTCCCTCTACACCAGTCTTCAGGCACTGATGAGTGGGTGGGTCACAAATCTGTAAGACACTGTGGCCAGGTTTCTGCCAGAGGGAGAGGGAGAGAGAGGAGAGAGAAGGTGGGAGAGGGAGAGAGGGAGTGAGAGGGAGAGAGAGGAGAGAGAAGGAGAGAGAGGAGAGAGAAGGTGGGGAGAGGGAGAGAAAGGGAGAGGGAGAGAGAGGAGAGAGGGCGGTGGGAGAGGGAGAGGGAGAGGGAGGAGGGAGAGAGGAGAGAGAAGGAGAGAGGAGGAGAGAAGGTGGGAGAGGGAGAGAGGAGAGGGAGAGGAGAGGAGAGAGAAGGGGGAGAGGAGAGGGAGAGGGGAGAGGGAGAGAGAGGAGAGAGAAGGTGGGGAGAGGGAGAGAGGAAAGAGAGGGAGAGGTGAGAGGGGAGAGAGGAGAGAGAAGGTGAGAGGAGATAGGGGAAGGGGAGATGAAGGAGAAAGATAGGGAGGAAAGAAAGAGAAAGGGAAAAGACGTGGAGAGGGAAGAGGGGAGGAAGAAAAGTGATTGAGGAACTAAGGGAAGGAAAGGAAAGATGGGAGGGACAAAGAGAGGGAGGTAGAGAAAGAAGGGAAAACGATGCACCAGAAGAGAAGTGGGGGGTGGGATAGGGAAGGAGAGAGGGAGGGGAAGAAGGGAGGAGGGGGGGGAAACAGGAAGGAGTGAGGAAGGAGTGAGGGACAAAGATGAGAGATAGAGAGGCACAGAAAGGAGATGTAGAAAGAGAGAGAGGAAAGAAAGAGAGGGCGAAGAAGGAGAGAGGGAGGAAAGGAGAGAGAAGTTGGGAGAGAGGGAGCGAGGCCCAGAGACAGAGACAGAGAGAGAGAGAGAGAGAGAGAGAGAGAGAGAGAGAGTGTCAAACTTTAGGACTGTAAAGTGAGCATGACCCATGAATTCATACTAAACAGGTCTTTACCTTCAGCTCCAGTTATCTTAGAAATGTGGATATGAATTTAACTGAAAATCCTAAACAAACACATGTGAAGCACAGTAGAAGCTTTGTGCTGATGGATCTTCTGTTTGTTTCTGGTACTTGTGTCAACTTCTGAAGAAGGAAAAGCACTTCAAATCAAACGCTGCAAACACAAACACAACTTCACACTGCTAGTCTGTCAGCACGAGTAATGCACAGAGGCCACACAAAGCAAGCCTTGTACACACACACACACACACACACACACACACACAGCAGGTCTGGGATCAGTTAATGCTACTTTTCCTCACTAATCCTCGAATCCCTTCCAACAGAAGATAAATGGGGTTGATTTACTACTTCCTCTTATTAATTCACATTGCCTCTGGGAGTTTAGACCGCCTATTGTGTTCAACTGTTTTTATTTATAATGACAATTGCTCAGTGGTTAGTGCTGAGGTCTGGAGAAGGAGACCTTGCCCTGGTGGTTGTAAGATCAGGGGTCAAATCCAGGTTAAGCCTAAAAGCTGGAGCAGGAAGAGTAACAGTGCTGACACCTTTGCGACTCGGAGCAAAGCCCTTAACTCCAAATTACTCCAGACCAGCCAGTCTCGAAAAGTACATGACTCTGAAAGAAAGTAGATAATACATTTTATAGAAGTAAACGTGGTGGTGGGAAATTTGCTCATGAAAAGGAAAAAAACAATAAAAAGCCTTATTCTTTATGCTTTTACCTGACCTGGCAACCCAAATCCACACACAAAAAAGAGTAAAACTATCCAACAATGCTTAAAAGTCTCATTAATAAAAATTAATACTTTATTTCAAAATCTAGCTTTTAAAAAACGCTTAATAAAGGAGCAGAGGTACAAAAAATACACTTGGGTGAGAATATTGATACGTGTTTAAAAAAACTAGTAAAAGTTGAAGTATTGACTTGATTTCTTTACTTCTTTACATCCTTAAAGTATTAAAGTATATAGTACCCTTGCAAAGGACAAAACCACCATTTTAGGGCAAAGCTGACTGGCTCCATGTCCATGTAAGTTACGAGCGAACAAGCAGAGAAAAATAAAGCCACATGAATACATAAAGCTCCACTGGCCATAAATAAACTGCACTGAAGTGAATTTGGTGGAGCTAAGCTTCTGTCTGCCACCGCGATCACATATTTCCTACCAAGTTGCTTGGTTTAGTTTTTTTTTTTTTAACCTTACTCTCTCACTTTACTGTCTATCGCTTTTAAAGGCTATGTGCAAAGACTCTAATACGCCCGATGGGATTGTCTTATTCAGAGCTGCCATTACGCTTTTTAAGCTCAACCAATCAGTCAAGGTCTGGATGGCGCATTATTATTGATAGAATCGGGTAAAATTATGGCAAATGGCTCTTTATAAACGAATTTAAATTCAACCAAACAAGAGTAACGAAGTCTGATAAGGAGTAGAAAGTACAGATATTCATGCTAAAAATATATGTAGTAAAGGTTAAAAGTTGGCACAAAAATAGTCAAGTACAGATACCCAAAAATTCTACTTAAGTACAGTAACGAAGTATTTGACATGCGTTATTTCCTAGCTCTGAAAGTGCTTTCATTTACAGAACCATTCATAACCTCCTCATTTAAACTGCTCAAAATACATCCCATTTTTGCATATGAATTAACCTCAATACCAACACTATCAATAACTTTAAATGCTGCGTACATATTTACTTTCTTACCATTTGTTTTACACTTTCCAATCCAATATTTTAATAGCGTCTAACAAAAACCTTTGTTATATTGCTTAATACAGTGGGTGTTGTAACGGTAGGGTGTTCACCCAGATCAGGAAGGTTGCAGGTTCGGTGTCCAAGGCCGGGTAAAGTTACCACTGAGGTACTCATGAGCAAGGTATCGTCCCAGCACTGCTCTCCGGGCGCTTTGTTAGCTGCCCGCTGCTCCTTCACGGATGGGTCAAATGCAGGTCACATTTTGTTGTGGTGCACTATGTGCTGTGCTGTAATCTAATAATGACAAATAATCACCACTTTCACTCTTTACATTCAACATAGCTGTTTAGGAGAAGTAATGTGTATATGAAAGAGCTGACTAGTGACAAAAACATACATAGAAAAAATGAGAGTCACACACAAATAAGTCAAACACTCCTCTCTTTGCAGTGTCTCAAGGTGGAGTGTTATCACTGCTCACTGCTTTCTCTTTTCAGTGTGTGTGAGTGTTGACGTGCAGGTAGAAACAGCGCTGCACTCTCTCACTCTCTGTGCTGTGGATCAGGTAGCAGGGTTGCCTGGATTATGTTCTTAAGAAGGGATTAACCATGTTTCAGCGTTCAAGGCAAATTGCCCCGAGAAGACGTCTGTGGCTACAAAAAAGTTAAATTCTGCACCTAATCCTCCTCAAAGCTTCTTAACTCACCTCTCTCCCTCTCTTCGCTCCCTCCTGTCATGACAGTGTTTCAAGAGCTATATCTTTAAGACACTCATCCAGCACTCTCTCTGCATGTGTGTGTTTGATAGGTTTGAGGATCTTCTTAGAGATAAGACGAGCATGTGAGAACGTCCCTGTAGACACACCAGATGTACCCTAATGACACGACTCTATGACAGTCAGGATGTATAAAGTTACAAACAGATCCTACATGCACTGGGACGGTGACATTACGGCCTGACAGAGCTCTAAACACACCATCAACACTGCCAACCACCACGCCGAGCAGAGTGACACAGCAAGCAGACATGACCAATGAAAATTAGAGTGAGGGAAATAACAGGGAGAGAATGTAGAAAAAACATGGACAAAGAAAGAAAGAAAGAGTAAGGGAGAGATGGGAACAGAAAGAAAAGACAGAAAGGGAAAGACAGAAAGAAAGAAAGAAAAGAAAGAAAGAAGACAGAAAGAAAGACAGAAAGAAAGAAAGACAGAAAGAAAGAAAGAAAGAAAGAAAGAAAGAAAGAAAGTGAAACACGTAGGTAGAGAAAGAAGTAGGTAGAAGCAAGAGACAGAGGGTGAGAGAAAATGAAAGAAAGAATAGGAGAGTAAAAAGGGGGTAAGGAAGAAAGAGGGGTGAGAGAACAAAAGAAGGAAAGGGAGCGGAAGAAAGATCTAGGGAGTGGGATAGGAGGGAGAGAAAATAAAAGAAAGAATAGGCAAGGCAAGGTTAGAAAGAAAGAATGGGAGAGGTAAGAAAGGAAAAAAGAATGAGGGGAGAAAGAAAGAAAGAAAGAAAGAAGAAAGAAGGGGAGAAATATAAGAAAGAGGGGAGAGAGGAAAGAAGGAAGAAAGGAAGAAAGAATAGTGAGGGTGACGATGGGTCAAAGAAAGAACGAAAGAAACAAAGACGGGAATGGAAAAGTGAGAAAGAAAAATAAGAGAGATAGAGAGTGTGCGCCTGTGTACCTGGACATTTTCAGTTACTTAAGTCTCAGAGTTCAAGTGGTGAAAACCTCGAAGGAATGAACAGCTTGTATTGATACTGTGTGTGTGTGTGTTGTATCAGTGACTTTGCCATATGGAGGGGGGGGCAGCTGTCTTTTTTGTTGGAGGCAGGAGAATCTGTGTGTTGGTCTAGTGTGTGTGTGTGTGTGCACCCTCCCTCTGTTTACGCCTGTAAATGGAGGAAGAGGAGAGCTGAGAGAAAACACGGGAAGTGACCAACAGACAGAACAGTTCTCACACACATTTATACAATAGGTAGGAGAGAGGATGGTACCTCACTCAGACCCATAAGGGGCCATATGGCACTGAACGTCCTAAGGTGTGTATACACACACACACCTCACACACTCACACACACCTCCCTGCCCTGACTGGCGTTTATTTAGGCAGCAAGGTGCCGTGAGCCATGGTATCTATGGCAACACAGTGGCTGAGGCGGCCAAAGTTTCCCTCCATCTCTCTCTCGTTTGTGAGGTATCCTCACTGGAGGTGTTGGGAGGGGAAGAGAGAGAGCATATGAGAGAGCGAGAGAGAGAGCGAGAGAGAGGGATCATTCTTATTCTGTAGTGTGGCCCAACGTTGTTTCATAGCAGACTGCCAGTAACAGCAACCTGGTCCCCATACCAAACATGTTACTGTCATCCAAGCCTGGCTGAGCAAAACACACACACACACAGACACACACACAGATACACAAACCTGGATTACATTCCAATATTACAACCACACTACAACTACACTCACACATAATACACAAACACAAACACATATTGACCATGAGCCGATCTGACAAGCCAGTGAGTCTTAGTACGGGAGGACAGGCTTCTCACAGTCACACGTGGGGAGACACACACACACACACACACACACACAAGAAGCAGACACCCTCTGCAGTCCTCTCTCTCCTGGGGACCATATGCCTTTGCATGCGTACATACATGCACACCCCTCTCCCCTTTTCCCTTTCCCTCTCCCTGCTCTGCTCTGATCCACGTGGTCTCTCCATCTGTCAGTGTTAGTAGCGGACAAAGAGAGGATGGCAGCAGCGCCAAACACACACACATACACACACACATCTTTGGCCATCAGGACAAACAGGCACTAGTTCTGCCACCTTCTCCACTCTTTTCTCTCTCCACTCTACGGACCGTATTTTTCTTATCTGTATCTTACATTCCTTTAATCACAACTCGAATGCAGTTTCCTTTATCTACCTAAAGCTTAAAATCTTTTGTTGAATGTGATGTTGAGAGTTATTATACGGTATGTTACTATATGTTGCACCATGATCTTTGAAATGTCTCATCACAGTTTGTATATATATAAAGCTGCTGGTGACAAAGTAACCTTGAACTTTTACACAAATTCATACCTGCAGAAGCAGAATCTTGAAAATTCTGACAAGGATCAAAGGGCTATGTTTCCCACAAACCAAAAAACTTCTATACTCCTCCATAGCTCCGTTCCTGAACATTCTTCCCATAGCGCTAAACTTTCCAGTGCACTGGTGGTTAAACAGTTAACGTTAGCGTCGAGGTGTTAGCTGCTCTACTGGACGCCGATTGTTGCCGGTCCGGTGTTATTACAGAGAAGTCCTGCGCTGCACAGCTCATGCAGGTGGTGGATAGCTCCCAGAATGCATTCTTTTAAAGTCAGGGTCCGTGTAATGTTTGAACTGTGAAAAAGGTGCCCAGGTTTTTGGCACTGCAGCCTGGCACTGACATCAAAGTGGCAGCAGACCGTTTTAATGATGTATTTCGGAGTGCTAGTGCTCTCGGGTTCTACAGCAACATCATGGTGGCTCAGACGCTGTAATCCAGCCTTATGCAAGACAAATACTGAATTATATAAATTATGGAGAAATAGGTTTGTTGCTGGGGTAGTTGGTAGTAACGGTTAGGGAGTTGGCCCCTTGATCGGAAGGTCGCCGGTTCAAGTCCCGGACCAGTAAATGTAGCAGTGAAGTACTCATGAGCAAGGTGCCGTCCCCGAGCACTGCTTCTCGGGCGCTGCCAAAATCTGCCAACTGCTCCTGCACATATGGTGAGGCTGTAACGGTTTATCTTAAGTTTTAGATCTTTTACTTAAATTCTGATTGTCTTGGCCTAGTGCACTATAATAAAAGATAAATTCAAACATTTTTAACATATTATTTAGAATGACCTCAAACCTATGCCTCTATTGAATTCCTGTCTCTAGCTAAGGCTAAAATCTCCTAGTGTTAGATGCCAAATATAATGCAATTCCCAGCGGTATGCAAAAAAGTGACAGGAAGACATTAGAAAAGGAAGTCTACACTCGTAGTAGGGCTTCCTGCTAAAATCATGTGACCGAAAATCATGTGTGATGCAAGTACAAAGCTCAGACCTTTTTTTTTTGAGCCTCCAACACACAATTCCACATCTGCGGGAGCAAAAAACATGCACCATCTTCTGCTCTGTCCATTATAGAACTACCTCATCGAAAGCAAAGCTTTTTAACATTGCGAATATTTGGATACGTAAGATGTAAGTGCCAGCAAAGTTCTAGGTTGAGACGTTGAACAAAAGCTCCCGATGAAAGAAACAAAGGCCGAGACGGTTGGAAAGAAAAAGACTGTCTTGATTAAGACGATGATTAAGAATTAAGAATGTACATTGGACACTACATAGCTAGCGGCTAGACTTGGATATTCATTATCACTGGAGAAGATGTTGAGTGAGTACTTCTACAGGTCATGCGCATTTCTACAAATAATGGCCACGAAAGTGAAAACACAACCTGGAAATGGGGAGTGATTTCCGCTATCCCAGCAGGCTCTGGAGTAAATCTATTTGGTGCAATGTAAAAAGCCCTGCTGGCTGTGTTTTTGCTTGCATGTTCCCACCGCCCTTTTGTCCTCTTATAAGAAGCTGTTCAGGGATATAGTGATGGTCTAAAAACAGACCACCAACAGCAGAGTATTATGGGTATTTAAAATATTGGTAAGATTACAAAAGCTTGATTTCTTTACTGACTGGTCATTAGCCTTTTAGTTAACAATCCTGGAAGCCTGGTCTCCTTAATGACATGGTTTCATATACACACAGACGTACACACACATAGACGTCTTTGTTCCGAACAGCAGGAGACAGTCGGTGCTGGTTTTGTCTGGTGTCATGTTGTCGAGTTCACAACAGAAAACTGTAGCCGTCTCCCCTAGCCCCTCCCTCGCCTTGCCTCTTTCCTCCCTCCTCCCTCCTCCCTCCCCCTTCCCACAAGCCTCTCTAAAGGATGTGAGATTAGCTCAACTCAAGCTCATACACGTGTGTGTGTGTGTGTGTGTGTGTGCGCGTGTGCATGCACGCTTGTTGAGCATGTATCCCACAATGATGGTAAACAAGACAACTGCGTTAGCTTTTGCTGGTACATGTCATTTTTGTTGGAATAAATTACTTTCTGCTTTTATGTATATATATATATATATGTTATATATATATATATATATATATATATATATATATATATATATATATATAGATAGATAGATAGATAGATAGATATATAGATATATACATACAGTGTATATATAAATATTATAAATATATATAAAACAGATTTTTATATACATATAAATATATACATTATATATATATAGATATAGATATAGATATATATATATATATATATAGATATATATATATATATATATATATATATATATATATATATATATATATATATATATATATATATATATATATAAAATAGACAGACAGTTGATATTAAGGGGAAATTATGCATAGAATTAAGAAATTAACACAAAGGTTAATGAAAATAGCCCACGTATACAGTATATTGTGGGTATGTCGGAGTGTTACACAGAGAAAGAGCAAGAGAGAGAGGAGGGGCATGGAGTGAAAGAGTGAACGCAATATCTCTTTCTCCAGTGGATAAAGAAGCAGGGGGAGGGGAGATGAGAGGAGAGGCTGGGTGGTCTTTTTCCTCTCCGTCTCTTTCTCAAGACTCACAGTCTGCACTTGAGGTTGATTCCTCTCTACACATACTATCCAGGGATTAGACGTGTGTGGAGATGAGGGGAAAAAAACAAAAAGACAAAGACGAAAAGAGAGACTTAAAGACAAAGATGGAAGGAAAGGAAGACAAATTAGTGAGAAGAGATATAGACATCATTCCTTACCTGTCTGTCTCTCTTCCTTCCCTTCCGCCCACCCCTTTCCTCATCACAGCTGTGCAATGTAGTGTCCTAAGAGGCCCGTTTAACCGCTTATTTAAGTCACTTCTAACCAATCACATCCTGATAGGCCCTCTACAAAATCTATTTAGCCCAAACCCCAGTGCCTCTAAGACTTCTCTCTCACACACACACACACACACACCCCCACACCCCAAGTGTGCCCCCCCCCATCGCCCCTTTGATCACTAGTGAATAAATCACAGTCACCAAGGCGATATGCAAAACGACAAGGAGTGACAATTAAAGCCTGACTAACGAGCTTTTAAGGAGAGGGCTGAAGTTTCATAATCACAGTCTAATAAGATTATGCAAACTCTGCCATTCTGCCACCTGTATAACAACACAGCAGACATCCTGTGTGTCTGAGGGAGAGTGTAGGTGGGAGTGTGTTTGCCATATGTTACTGTGTGTCTACATATGTGTGCTCACATTTATTTTACATGCGGCTGTGCATGTGAACTTGCTTGTGGAGCTTTACTGCATAATTAAAAGACAACAGTTCACACCGAAACCTTCTTAAATATCTGCAAAGATTGGTCAATTCCTCACGTTTAATCACTTGTGCTCACTTTCAAATGTCAAAACTTGTACTGAATTTAAAATGATAAGTAACGAAAGGAACTGTTACTATCTGGAAGCAAGTAAATTAAATTATAACATCATTGTCAGGCAGTAAATGTTGCAAAGTAAACGCATGTACTTCCTGTTGATTTGTCACAAATCAGCACGTTAAAAGCTTTATTTTTCTGTATTGCATCAGGAATCTCATTTTTGAAGTTAGTCCATCTACCAACCTAATTATTAAGCTTAACAGCCACAAGCAGAACATAAGCTCACGGACCAGTAGCTGAGCATTAGCTACCTAACAGCCTTGCTTCAATTATTTAAACAAGATAAATTCGACTATATCTTTCATTATGTAGCCTTGAAAGAGCATCGAATTCTTTATAAAATGTACAGCCAGATGTGTGTTGAGTCACCGTAGCACAATCTGTCTATACACACACATACACACATTTATATAAGTATAAAGGCAAACGCAAACAACTGCTTTACATAACACTCTCCCAGGCCTTAAGAATATGTCTGTAAGCACACACTGTATATATTAATTTAACAAAGTCATCATATAGCCAAAAGAAATGCAGAAACTGTGTAATCATTCTTTATGTAGCTCATTTTCAATCATGCCAACTTCTACTATGGAATCTGATGTGTTAGTATCGATCTGGTGGTGGTTTGAAGAGTCTAGACAAAACATCCAACCTACTGATTTGCATTATAAAGCTCCTAGGTAGCAGCAATATTTATTAGCGTTACCACGTAACTTCATAACAATAAAGCTAACATAATTAATGCAACTTCAAGTAAAAAAAGGTAAGGAAGTAGCTGTTTTGTTTCCAGGTAAAGAGATGTAGATAATGTGACAGTTTGTTTACTGTAGTAGCTCATTAGGAGACTCACTTAAGGAAAGGAACACAGACTTTAAAACTACCACAAAAGAAATAAGGAAACAATCATAATGTAACAGAGGGCATCCTTTAAATCAGCGATCAACGAGTCTCTACCAGGCTTCAACAACACAGTTTAGGCAGGGACAATTGTCCTTGAAGTTTACAACCACAAGATGGCATACAAGATGCGAAGAGATAAATAATTTGGCAATGTTGGCTTAAAATCACAAAAACTAAACACTCGTCTAGAGAGTGCTGTATGGTGTGAAGCGAAGGTATGTTCACTCTGTTTAACTCAACTGCTAGTCTAAATGAGGGAAGAAATGATTTTCTTTTGTCTTCTCTCATTCTAATCCTTCTCTTTTCCGTTCTCCCTCTGGAACTTTTACCTCGTTCGACACCTCTCCCACAATCCATTTCTCTCCCTCACTTATGATCTGCCTTCATTTCTCATTTTCTCTCCCTTTTCTTTTAGTTCTTCATTCTTTGCGTTTTTCCTCTCCCTCTTGCTCTCCTTCCTTTGCTGCATTTTCCTCACGGCTGCCGCAAAGGACCAGCCGTCATAAATCTGCCCCTTTATTGCAGCTGAGGAGAGAGGGAGGGAGAAAGGAGGAGGGAGAGAGAGGGAAAAAAGAGGAAGAAAAAGAGAAATGAGAGACGGAAAAGAGAAGGAAAGAGAGGGGAGGAGGAAGGGGTGGGGGAATATGTAATCACTAAGCGCAAGACGACACAGACCCTGATGAACAGATAAAGAGGGGTGGTGAAGGTAGTGGAGGGTGGAAGAAGGGATGGAGGGAGGGAGAGAAAGGGGAGGAGAACTGGAGAGACCAGAGACATCATTAACAAGCATAATTTGCAGGTCAGGCACTAGTGAACTCAGCCCAAAAAAAACCTACACACACATCCAATCCATTCCTTGGCACAATCAAAAAGCCCATGAGGTGCGTTCTTGCCTGACAAAAAGAAACCGCACAGAAAAGTTGTTAGACTGAGTGATCACCTCTCCTAAAATTCTAGCCCCTTATTAGCTTTAGATCAGGCGAGCTGCACGTTTAAAATCATTAAGCCTGCGAGCGTGACATTCGAACGATTAGTAATGGAGTCTCGAAAATCCTCTCATCCCTCCAACAGATGAGGTGGAGAGGCATGCTTTCTTCTCCGAGACAGATAGAGGAAGAGAGAGGAGGATTTTGGCAGCCACAGGGACACCGGGGGCTGCCGCATAGACATTAATATATTAGAGAGTGTCGATTTCCTATTCCGAGAGCTAGCTGTTGCTGGGGCAACGGCCACCATTACTGGCCCACTGCACAACACCGACATAAAATATAGAATTATGGGTGAGCGGGGTTTTAGAATGGAATTATGGGCGAGCTGGACTCCAGCATGTCTCTGGGCGAACGGCCCGTGGCAGAGGTGCCATCTTGCCTTGATCTTTTTTCAGTACGTTTCAGCAGGGAAGGCAAAAAAACAAAATGGAGGGTGAGATCTGACAGTTCACCTCTTTGTAACAACCAATGAAAAAAAAGAAACAACGATAAAAATGGATGCTGACCACACAGTTGGACACCAGTTTACAGTAGTCCATGATGGCTTGTTTAATTGGTGGCCATCTCACCTTTTTAACACATTTGAAACAAATGTGACCCTCCACGGCAAAACCAGTCGCTTGTCGCAAATTTTAAAAACTCAGTTATGTCTTCAGGAAAGGACATAAAATCAACCTTCAAAATGATACCTATATCGAATGAATCGGACGACATATGACTGAGATATCAACATTCAAAGGAGTCGGGTTTCTCCTGTCACGCCAAGTGAGAAACGGAGAAATCTGCCTTTGAAGTTGACTATCGCCGTAGCACACAGACGCTTGGTAAGGTCGCGGCTACCTTTGTATTTACGGTAGCCTGCGCTGCATTCACAGTCACATGGATAGCCTACCTGCGTTAGGTTAACTGAACTCGGGAGACAAAGATGGATTCCGGAGAAATATCTTCACGCTAGTCAACCAGTGGATTTACCGTAAATATTGAAGTAGAGCGGTCAAAACAGAAACTTTTAACATTCTGCAGGAATTGAATTCCTCATCTCAAGAAAGTCACGTTTTTAGGATGGAAAGGGTAAGTTTTCCAGCTAAATTTATTCACAACAGTACAGTATAGACCTTCCACTGTTTCAAAACACTAAAAACAAAAAATCCCAAATTTTACCCCACGCAACATAAACGCTCGTTTTTCTCAGAAACCTCCGTTGCGACAAGCGACTGGTTTTGTCGTGGAAGGTCACAAATTTGGTGGTAAATAAAGATTGTAAGACAATATAAGAGCTATTTCGAGCCCTTGCCTATCTTGTTCACCATCAAACTAAGAAGACATCCAGGCCCATCAGTTCTGAAATGGATTTCAAATTGTTGGAGCAAAACTCTATCCAAACTCTTTCAGCAGAGAAACAGCCATATTATACCGGGATGCGTTTCCCAAAGCATAGTCGCTAACTACTAGATAGTGTACATTAGCAACTAACAGTGTTGCTAACGTTGTTGGCAATACATTAGCAACTATGCTTTTGGGAAATGCACCCCTAAGCAACTACTGACCACAATGAAATCTAGAAGTAGCACTACACAAAAACATGTAACTGAATGGATCAATTTTCAATTTATAACTGGTGTTCTAGACACTTACAGCTAGTTTCCCAGACAATGATAAATCTCCAATGGTACTAGGGCTGCAACAAATGACTATTTTTGCAATCGAGTAATCTATCGATTATTTTATCGATTAATCGAGTAATTGGATAAAAAAAAGTAAATAAAAATGACAACACATTTGTTATTAGGCTTATTCTACTGTGAGTAGAAGTTAGTCATATACGCTTTATGTTGTTGTATTCAATTGAAAATGAAGAAACATGAAGTTCAAGGGTCATTTTGAACCAATTTGGCCAATAAAATGAGTTACTTTTGGCCTTTCTGGAAGAGAACTACATTTCCCACAATCCCCCGCGCACGCCACGGAGCCGCGTCACAATAAAGGGTTCAGCGCGTTCCGGGAACGAAATATGGGGGAGGAAAAAAAAAAAAAAATCAAAACAAAAAATCGATGGGAAAATCTGAGTGGGGAGGAGAAAATCTTAATAAACGGCTGTATTGTGAGTAGAACGCTGGTCGTTGTGGTTATTTATCAGCTAAAATGTGCGTTTTGTCTGTAATAAAGGGGATGTTTTGACAGAAACGGAGCGTTTTAGCGAGTAATGGCGCTTACAAACACAGCGTGCGTGTTTACATCGCAAAAAATGTCATTTATGCGTTTTTATGCATTTACTTCTGTTTTTGTGCTCACAAATACGTTCACATACAGAGGGATCTATTCTCGCCTTGATCGCGCCACTGAAAATATTGTGAGTCATTAATAAGCGTCTGTGTGAAACACAAGCGGCGCATGCTGTAGCGATTTAAATGACTTAAACGAAGCTTCGATTCTAGAAAAATTGCCTCGACCATTTTTTGTAATTGAATTATTCGAGTTATTCGAACAATCGTTTCAGCTCTAAATGGTACTACAAGTTAGTCCAAGACTAGGCTTAGTCCATGAGCAAGAAACCAGCCCTTAAAGCACATTAAGTAGAGCAGACTCTGCTGAGACCAGATCTGGTGAGAGCAGATTTGAAATAATCATTAGAAGTTTCTTTAACAATATAAAATTAAGTTTGTTATCCAATGATCTCAACCTAAGAACGTAACCAATTTATGACAGTGCAATGTTTTTATTAGAGCCCAGTGTCATAAAAATGCTGCTTTATCTAGTCCAAACATGGATTTAGGTGATATAGTCCAGCGTCTTACCTGTGCGTGCTGCTGCATCGCGCCGTATGGCAAACCTTGACCAAGCACCTTCTGCTTTATCATTATCATCCTCTTCTGCTCTTCGGTCAGATGTGCCGTCTGGCCAGGCATAGGACCCTGAGCCGGGGGCGGACCACCACCCTGTCCGCCTGCCCCCTGCATGTAGGGCATCATAGGATTTTTGGCTTGGTTGGCCATGGGTGGGGTAATTCGCTGATTCATGTGTTCCACTCCGCTGAAATGACTCAACGGTTTGGTGTTGCTGTACGAGAGCTGCTTATTGAGTGCGTTTTGGGCAGCCATGTTGGCGGACTGCTGCTGTTGCTGTTGTTGTTGCTGCTGCTGCTGGTTCAGCATGTTCATGTGGTTCTGAGGGAGGTAGTTGTTCATGCCAGGTTTGGGCACCATCGAGTTGGATGTACCAAAGGCTTGTTGGTACATCATGGGGCTATTTGGCTTGTCAGGGTTGAAAGGGCCACCATAAGGGCTCGTCGGTGCACCAGCAGGAGACCAGCTAGCAGCCTGGGACTGCTGTTGATGTTTCTGCTGAATGAGTTTAGCACGTTGTTGTTGTTGCGCCGCCATCTGCTTCAGCTGCTCGGCCGGCGACAGTTCCGTGGTTGGCGGAACAGGAACAGAGGCCGTTGCACCTCCTCCTCCTCCTGCTCCAGGACCTCCTGGCACTACTGAAGTTGACCCAGCCGGACCTACACCGGGACCTGGATTCATCATAAACCCATTGCCGGGTCTGGAGGTCTGCGTCTGAGCCTGTGTAGGAGTTTGTGGAGAGCGGGCCAGACAATTTGCAGGAGACCCCGATGCCATTGCAACTGCGGGTGACTGCTGCAAGGGTTGCTGGGGTGGTGTGCTGTTGGCAGCGGTGGCAAACGGAGGGCCAGAGGATGCTGGCCGCACCTGTGGGGATCCCATGGACATTTGCGGTTGGGGTGGTGGGTTATTGGACGTTGGGACAACAGGGGGAGGTGCAGTCTCTTGAGGATGCTGTGCTGGCTCTACTGTGGACCGGCTGAAGTCACTGATCTCCTTCTTCTCCTCAAAGTCCTCATTGAAGAGGTCATGCATGTCATCCTCGGGAACCGTGTTGGCTAATTCGTCTATCAACTCTTGCCATTCCTGATCATTTAGATTAATGTCAGAAAACAGCTTGTTCTGATTGGAGAGAGACGTATCGGAAGATTCCATCCCACCCGGGTCATCCAACGGCTCCTGCTTCATGTCCTTCAGAAGGCTGAAGCCGTCATCCAGATCTAACGAACCGTTCCGTTTTGGGTCCGGGATACCACCGTTCTTGCTCAAATCGTCCGCCCGTCCCGTAATATGGTTGGTACCGGCATTGCCGTTACCCACTGTGTTGTTTGAGGTTGCGTTGTTGCTGCCTGTAGATAACGTGGGCTTGATGTCCATCGAGTGAAGAGGTGAGATTGGGGGTACGCTATTGGGCAAACTGCCCAACGAGTCCAGCGTTCCGTTGCCTTCCTTCCGCAGTCTCTTCGTGGTGGGAGAGTAGCTTCCATCGCAGATACCGTTCTGGTCGCCATTTAATGGAGATCGAGCAATGTCCAGCTTCCTTTTCACAGTCTCCTGAAGCTGAAAAAGAGAGAAAGATAAATATTTGCATTTTAAATATGAGAGCTTCAGTTGGAAATTAACTGACATCAAGCAAGAGTATGAACTGGCAAGGTGATTTAAAAAAGCTATGTTTTTGCTAGTAATACATTATGGAGGTGGTGGTAGAATGTACCAAGGGGATGTAGGTTCTGTCCTGGTTGTATGTCCAGCACTACTATCACTATGACCTGAGCAAAGTACTTAACCCCAAATTGCTCCAAAGAGACTATCCCTATAATTACACTTAAATCGTTGTGGATAAGAGCTGCTTCCAAACGCAATGTGTAAATGAAAACTATTAGCAAATAAATAAAATGAGCCCAAACTAAAACACCTAGTAACCTCAGCAATTTCTGGTCACAATTTCTATCACATTTGTGTTTCAACCACAGTAGAAACCCTTTATGAGAATCACTTTATGATTGTGACATATGTTGCACTAGTACAAACTACGGCAAGAAGGTTCATCAAAGCAGAAAGTACACACATATTCCCAGGAAGTGGGATTCAGTGCGACTCCACAGCAGTAAGTGTATAAATTCCCATGCTTTTACTCAGTAAAACATATATATCAAGTGTAATAGTATCCGTGGCTAGGGCTACATGGATAAACTTAAAATTACAAGTAATCTATGATTCAATTCGCTCCACATCTGACGACATCCAACAAATCCAGTTCATCTTCACGATAATTCCAAATACAAAACAACATTTATTCATGCCTTTAGACAACATTCTTGACCACAGTGACATACAGCTGGACTACACAATATAATGTTTATGCACTGACAACGTGGTAACATGGCAGGACGAGTAATGTTTCCATTACAGCACATCCTGCTACAAAATTGTGCTGCTTCATACAAAAGTTCCAAGTTTATTTTTTAGCAGATGTATGCCACTTCTTATCTATTCAGCAATTTATTGAATCAAAATTAAAATAAAAATATTAAAATTAATTTAATATAAAATTATTAATTCTTCTCAGAGAGATATTCAAATCATTGGTTTAAAACAGAGTAGTGATCGTAGTTCATATCTAGCTCAACCATCATTGGACCCCTGAGCAAGGCCCTTAACATCAGGTTGCTTCAGCGAGACTGTCCATGTAACTGAGAAATTCCAAGTGGCTCTGGATGAGAGAGTCTGCTAAATGGCATAGATGTAAAAATACATTCATTCATTCATTATCTGAACCGCATAATCCCTATCGCGGTCTTGCAGACCGGAGTCTAGCCCGGGATTATGATCGTGAGGGACGCCAACACACTGCAGAGAACACACACTCACACAAACACATGAAAAATACAGGATATATCATGGGTGGTGGTGGCCTAGTTGTAAGAATGCACACCTCTTGTTAGAGCGTTCTCCCCGTTATCACAAGGTCGCAGATTCGAATCCAGGACCGGTAAAGGTACCACTGATGTAGACATGAGCAAGGTACCGCCCCCAAGCGCTGCCCACTGCTCCTTCATGGATGGGTCAAATGTAGGATGTCACATTTGGTTGTGGTGCACCGTGTGCTGGGCTGTGATGTGTTCATAATGACAATCTCTCACTTTCACGTTTTAACCCTAAACCTAACCTCAAACATTAGCATCATTAGGTCCCAGAGCAGGACCCTTAACCCACTAGCTCTTGGTTACATAGCCATATATTCCACCACTCACCAACCCCTACCATCAGGGCTTTGGGGGAGAACAGACACCCTCCACCAACAAAACACAATAAGACTTGTCAGAGAGCAGTACTGCTACATATCATTAAACGTGAAATTTACAGTTCAGAAAATTGATTTTATACATCTGAGCATCACACCCGGTGACAATGAATTTGTCTTCATCACCATCAGAAAAAAACATCTGCCGAAGGTTTGGTGATATCACAAATGCTACAAGAGATCAGGCTCCATGCCTTATATAAACTGCCTACAATTCCCATAATTCCAGTGGCTGGGAGTTGTACAATCTGTGCAGATGCTTGGGTTTAAAGTGAGGCCTCTTGAGAGGTAATTACACTCTCATTCAAAGCAGTTAAAGGCTCTGAGCATTATGGGGAGGTCTTACTAAACGGAACTGCTCTTTTGGCAGCACACAATTCTCGGTCCCTAAACTAACCACATATAGGCACACACCCTCAACCACACACACATATACACACAACCACAGCCACTACAACATCTGTCTCTCTACACCAGTCAGAAGAAAGATCACTCGAAGAGAACAACAAGGTGATAACAAACCCCAGTTAGCGGTTAATCATTATCCTGAGAGTTGAAGACAGAGAGTGCGAGAGCAACAAGCGAGAGAGAGAGAAAGAGAGAGAGAGAGAAAATCAGGTGTAAAATGAAATGATAGTTGAAAAAGCTTCATTGTTCACACATGGGCAAGTCCCTATCACAATTGCGCTCCCCTGCTTAATTTGTTTCAGCCATTAAGCCCTGTCTAAGCCACCCATCATGAGTCTGTCAGGCAGGCACAAAATTACACGCACAAAACACACACTGACTGGATAATATAATCTGACCATTTTATAATCGAAGACCCACTTCTTCGAGGAGCACTCTGGGGAGTAAACGGACCTCTCACCTATTCATTTATATGTAACTTCTAATTTAAAAAAAAATCCTGGATTCATTTCTGTTTAGCTCGAATTGGGGTTGTTTGCAGCTTTTCACTTGTGACTGTGTAAATATTTGTGTTTCTTTGATCAGTCTGTAAAGAATTTTACTAAATTAAGTCGTGGTTGTAGCTCAGTTGAGCAGTCAGGCAGCAGCTGATTAGGCTTGGGTCCACTGGAACTGAGGAACATGTTTTTCTCGGTGGACTACAAAGCATTCGCTTTTAAGATCATCGTTTGCTGAATCTGTAATGAAGGGTGAATTTAAACAAATGGCACTATGAAAATATCTTGTTCGCAACAGCTTCGTGTGCCACTCTGATGCTTCAAAGCTGCGCTATGCTTTTACACTCTTCTGGTTATTGGTAGACGCTTCCTACAAGCAAGAGCAAATATCGACATGAAAAAGGGACAGATGCCTTCTCAGAGATGAGAACAAGGAAAAGAGGGACGAATATTGAAGGAGGTGAAGAGCGTTCCCCCGTCCCTCTTCACCTCCTCCTCATCCGCCGTTCCGTTTGTGCTAATGACTCTCAGTGAACACATTTAACGGCGCGTTAATTACAGGGGGTGATGGGAAGAGAGTGTGTGCGTGTCTCTGCACATATGGAAAGCAAAACTGTGTGCAAGCCTGTCCCTGGGTGTGTCTTTGTGTCTGTCACATCATCTGTATGAGGTGTGTGTGTGGGTGGGTGTGTGTGCGCAAATCTGGATGTCTGACAAACCGTAAGAACATCAGTGACAAATTCTCCTCATATTAAACTTCAATATGCCACCCACCCTCTTTCACAACCCCTTCCTGCAGACCTGTGCGTGTGTGTGTGTGTGTCTGTGTGTGTTTGAGAGAAACCCCACACGCGCCACTCCACTGAAACATGCCAAATGAGATTCTGAAATAACGAGATTCATGGATCTTCTCTCCAGCTCTCCTCGGAGGCAACTCGTCTGCTCCCCCCCCCCCGCCCTCTCTCCTTCCTCCCTCCCTCACTTCACTCCCTCCCTTTTTTTCCTTGCGAGTGAGACACGCAAAGCGAGATCATAGCGGGAAACAAAGAAGACCCGTGTTTAGTGAAAAGCTTTATCCTAAGCAGTCGGAGAGAAAAACCCGCATAAAAAAGCTCAAAACGGGAAACTGACACCATTGTCTTCGCCTCCCTCCTCCTCGTCCTTCTCTTTCTCTCACTCGTCTCTACGTCTCACTTTTCCTCTCCGTCTCTTCATCTTTCTCCGCTTCAGCTCAAATAAAACACGCATGACTGCTTTGCCTCACCCAAGAAACAGTGTGTGTGTGTGTTTGTGTGGTGCAGGTGTGTACTGGAACTGTATTCTCCGGTTGAAGTCGCGTCTTCCGCCGCTATGCTACAGCTCCGAGGGGTTGCCACAGCAACCGTCGGCACGACGCCTGTCGATATTCGTGCCACTTATCATGCCATAAAGACGATTAGGCTGTCTGTCAGTCACAAAAACCTCTGACACCCCCAGCATAAACGAGAGGAGCGGAGGAGAACATGCTTCACACCCTCTCTCTCTCTCTCTCACACACACACACGCATGTGAGTAAGAGAGAGCAAAGCGTGTTCTCCGTTCCTATTCGCATTTAGCCTGGCGTCGTGCGGACGGATGGACGGACAGAAGGTGGTTCCGTCTATGTGATCGATGACGCCGGTGACAGGCTTCCTGAAAAGGCTGAGTTTAATTACGAGTGTGTGCTGCCAGCCGCCCTCACGCAAGCATCTGCGCAGACGCCGCAACACACACAAACACACACACACACATACGCGCACAGTCTGGACGGAGTAATTACGGACAGGCGAAGCCCACAGTTCGCCTTGAGCGCAAGAACGTAACCGGCCGGCGGCAGTAGAAGCTTCACGAACCATGATTACTAGAGCTGGGTTAAATAAGACACACTGGAGAGAGAGCGCGAGAAAAGAAGGGGGGAAAAGAAGGGACGTTGTTAGAAAATATGCACCCCATGAAAGAATTTAAGCCCGTGTACAGATGGTCACCGAGTTACGATGGTTGGACTTATGATTTTTTGATGTTATGATAACAACGAAACGACAAAATTGTTAAAATACTGTACGTTTCACGCAGCAGGAAAATGTGGCAAAGATTATGTCTTCTGCTGGCAGTGGTAGTGACTGCTGGGACTGTTAATATTTTCAAGTTATGATGGGGCAGTTGGTGGCATAACGGTAGGGTGTTCGCCCCGTGATCAGAAGGTCGCAGGTTCCGTCCCAAGGTGCCGTCCCCAAGCACTGCTTCCCGGGCGCTTGTTAGTTGCCCAATGCTCCTTCACGGATGGGTTACATGCAGAGGTCACATTTTGTTGTGGTGCACTGTGCTGTGCTGTGTTCACAATGACAAATAATCACTCACTTTCACTTTCATCAGAAGGCCTCTCCATCATAAGTTGGGGACTACTTGTATTATTTGCTCATCCGTTATTCAAATTAAAACCTAAATCCCAAAGCTTTTTCCAAAATTTAAATTAAAAATGACTAACCAGTGGTTTTCCGATTTCATATTTTGGCTCAAATAAAAAAATGGAAAAACAGAAAATGTACTCCTACAATCCTTTTTCTCGTTAACCCGCGAGTGCTATGACCTGGAAGTGACCGTAACTTGTGGTTAGAACTGGGCGATATGAACAAAAACACTATCACGATATTTTTTGGCATATTGATCGATTTCGTTAATTATCACGATATATTGTCATTGTGTTTTTTTTATGTTTTGTATTCTTATACAGACTGAATGAACAAGTTAAAATAATCAAACAATATTAAACAAATAATTTAACAAATTTCTACTTGAAGAGCCCTGAGAACTGGGGGAAAAAAATTGCCGCTGCCAAAGAACAGCTAAAGAGAGCTGTCAACAGCTCACCTCCAGAGCGCTTTCTTGGTGCTTGTTGTTGCTAAGTTACAAAAAGTGTCATCTGGTACTTTCACGTTCGTATTTTATTAGTTTTTTCCCAGGCGGCATTTGTTGTCAAAGCGTCCGCCGTAACTATAAAGCGCTGCATTTTCATCGCCTTTTTTCACTCACCGCTGCATCTTTTCTAAGGGCCGCGACATACTCAACGCTACGTGACGGATGCGCTTGCGCTTAATCTTGAGGACTCCAACAGGTGGCAGTGAACATCATAAAAGCGTCCAGTCTGCCGTTAAGTGACAGAAGAAGACGAAGAAGTAGAAAGCGGCAGTGAGAGAAAACATTTCGCTGTGAAATGAGGAAGATAAAAAATTATTTGCATTCGGATGTTACAAAGGTGCAAAAAAACCGGCGAAACCGTTCAGCCGTGTTGATAGTAAACAACGATGCCGACGTCACGTGGCAAAACTTTAACATACAGCCGCCCCAATTTTTCAAGAGGTACTGCAACTCCCATAAATTTATGACGTCATGCTCAGCGGATGCGTCAAGAGAACGCGTGCCAGCCATGATGCGCGTGCATAAGTGCTCTGAACGTTAAGTATATCTCGGCACGCGACCACTAATGTTTACCTTTTTCGTGTGTTTCGTGTGTTATGGGCAAATTTGCATCATTGGGCGCGATTGGCTGTTGTGCTGGCATTATGCCAAGCTACGTGATTGGCCAAAGATACTGTCTATCTCAACGCGCTGTCGCATTGTGGACAAACAAGTATGATCGAATTTTATAGCTTAGTTTATCATCGTTATCGTCATCACATTTGTCTCGATAAAATATCAAGATTGTTTTATCGCCCAGCACTACTTGTGATCGATCTAAAAATATTTTATACTTCATCTGCTCATAAGAATTGATACCTTCATTTTGTTCCTTAGCAATAAATGTTAGTCTCCTTCACCTGAAAATGTATTCATTCATTTATTTTCTGAATCACGTAATCCCTATCGGGGTGGCGGGAACCAGAGCCTGGCCCGGAAGTAGGGGCGCAAGGCGGGGACCAACCCTGGGCGGGCGCCAACACACCCTCACACAAACACACTCACAGCCACACCTTATGGGGACAATTTAGTCACCAATCAACATATATTGGACTGTGGAGGAAATCGGAGCACCGGAGAAAACTCACACGAGCTGTGGGCCACCGTGTTGCCCCATATGACAATTTAGTGGGGCATTTTTTTTCAGCCTTCTGGGTGTAATGGTCACTTCAGGGTTGTGGCACTTGCTTTCGAAAAAAAGCAAAATGGAATACGAGGGGGCGTTTTAGGGATTTTTTTCCTATTATTTTTTGCGCACAAAATGCTAAGTCGGAATATGTCTCATAATTCGTTTTTCATTTTGGTTTTGGAAACGAATATTGAAAAACAGGTTTTATTGAGAAAAACGAACGAACGAATGAATGAAACGGATTGATATGCTAAACTTCTGGAAAATAAACAAACAACAATAAATAAACAAAGACCCTGTCAGTGCTGGACCCCTAGAACTGTCCTGACTTCAACCCTCCCCCTTCCAGCACCCTGAGAAAAGCATGCGTGAGCTAGACGAGGTGTGTGTACGTGTGCTGGAGGACTGGGGCTTTTTATTTGGTTGTGAGCACCTGATTGTCCGTCTTAACACTTGAGACCTCTTAGGTTTTTGGGGCATTGTAGTGTTGGTTTTTTGTAATGACGTCCTCACAAGGTAACAATGTTTTGGCAGAAATATTCCAACATTTATTTGGGGGAAAAAAAATCTCATCATTTTGGAAGTACCTCACAAAGACAGCAAGACGTATGTGTGTGTGTGTGTGTGTGTATACGCTTGTCAAGGGGAAAGGCTGAAGTTTGTTTTTCTATTTCACCACCTATTAAAGCGTTCAGTAGCTCACACAAACACTCCTGCACTCTGCACTGTGCCTGTGTGGGAGAACAAACAGGGAGGGAGGGAGAGAAATAAAAAGAGGGATGAAAAGACAGGAGAGCGCTTGAGACAGACGTAAGGCTCTCATGCGCCTGGAGGAGTAGCGAGAGAGAGAGGGAGAGAGAGAGAGAGAGAATCACCAAGGTGCTGTTGTTATAGCAACCTCCTGATCTGAAGGCTCCTCCCCCCACCCTCCTGAGCTGAGCGCAGTGGACACTCCCTCCTCCTCCTGCCTCGTCTCCTCCGCTGCTCTCTTTCTTTCCCTCGTTTCCCCTTGTCCGTTTTTCTCTCTTGCCATCCTTCTCTCCTCCCTCTATTCCTACCCTGCCTCTTCTCTCTTTCTTTTGTTTTTAATCTCTTTATGTCTCCGCCCTCCTCGGTACGAGACGGAGGACTCGCAACGCGCTCGGCACTTCGGCGACAACGAGTGGGGGGGAAAAGGGAACCACAAACAGACACAAAAGAGCAGAGAAATGATTTATATTTTGTTGCAGAAAATGAACCGAACGAAACTTCATCCTGACGTTCACCCCCGGTGCCGCCAACGCCACAGCCGCGGGGCACGCCGGGTAATTAGCGGAGGGGAGGATTCGTTTGAGAACTATGCACTGTTATTCTACGGCCAAATGAAATGCTAATAGGCATGAAGGTATCTGTTAAAAAACGTTCTGGATTTGTTAAAGGTGTTAAATCAGGGACTCTGCTGAGCCCTTAATGCCGAATGAGTGATTATATGAAGGGCAGAGTGTCAGTCTAGTGAGCGATTATTTGGTACTTTAGCGAGTGATTATTTGTAATGGTGGGGAGTGCCATGGGGTACCTCAGTGGTATCTTTACCAGTCCGGGACTTGAACCGCCAACTCCCTAACCGTTACGCTACCAGCTGGCCAAGGATAAGGAGCAGTTTGTTTAGTTTAGGGAGCGTCTGAAATTAACACTCAGCTAAACAACTGAGATGGTAAACAACTGCGACGGTACCTTGTCCATGAGTACCTCAGTGATACTGACTGGTTAAATTTTATAATGGGAAGAAATACAGCTCTCCCCCTTTCCCTCTCGGTCCTTCCCCTCACACGCACACGCAACAGGCTTGTGATTAGATGGCCACAGACACCACATGCCTGGGGCTCAGTAAAACGTGTGTGTTAGAGCATGTGCTTTAGACTAATCCAAGTGTGTGTGTGTGTGTGTGTGTGTGTAAGACATGTTAACTTGAGGTAGTAAACATTCATGAAGCTTGAAAGCCTTCACAGACCAACATTTGACACGGGGGAGCTTTTGATATGATCTGCCCATTCTCTCTCTCTCTCACACACACACACACACACCTTTGAGAATTTCAAAAACTTCTTCAGTGTGTTGTATTTGCTGTGTGTGTGTGTGTGTGTATCTGTGTGTGTGTGTGGTCTAGCTCATCAGACTGTGAAATGAGCTCATTAAGCCAAACGGCTATTTAATTAAACAGGTGAGAGAAACAGCCTAAATACACAGGTGTGTGTGTGTGTGTGTGTGTGTTCATGCCTGTGAGCCCCTACACACACATTCGCATACTGAGTAGATCTGCAGCATGTTAGTGTCCGTAACAAAGGTGTGTGTGTGGGGGGCTCTGCAGTGTGACATATCTGTGTTAAATAGCAGGTTTTGTTCAAACAGGGCAATCTGCTTCTCCCACCCTGCAACCCACCCATCCTCTACTTCCTCTCCTCCGTCTGTGGGATACAGAGGTTTAAAAATAACTCCCAATTCAGTACGGCGTTCCTCTGTGTCTGTGTGTGTGTGTGTGTGTGTGTGTGTGGGCCAGGAAGTGTGAAGAAGGAGACCAACACTGAGTACTGGCCACTGGCAAACACTAATGTAATAAGATATTAATGAGTGAGAGAGAGAGAGAGAGAGAGAGAGAGGGGGGGGGGGAGGGAGAGAAGGGAACGAGGGGGCTCAGAGAGGCAGCACATGGAGCTTCCACTCACTGAGCAACACCGCCTCCTCTTAAACGCTCCTAAACACACACAGACACACACACACACACACTCCTCTCTGCTGCCAACCCCCTCCTTTTGGGTTTTTAACAGGCTGTTTAAACTGTGTGTGTGTGTGTGTGTGTGTTGCAGTGACTGGGTGCATGTTAAACACAGCCCCTGAAATCCTACTCCAATCCAATAAAGCCCTCAGCAGCGCTGCCAGCACACACAATTACCGCACCTCACAGAGAGACACACACTCTCTCTCTCTCTCTCTCTCCATCTCTTTCTGTCTCTCCCCTTACTTTTCACTGTCTCTCACTCTCTCCGTCTCTTTCCTTGTCTCTCACTCTATCCGCTTATTTTCACTGTCTCATTCTCGCACACCGCCTCTTTTCGTGTTTCACTCTATTATTCTTATTATTATTATCATTATTATTATTAGTATTATTATTATTATCCATCTCATTCTCTGTCTATCACTCCCTCCATGTCTCTTTCTGTTTCTCACTCTATATCTGCCTCTTTCCGTCTCTCAGCCACTCTCAATCCGTCTCTTTGTGTTTCTCATTCTCTCTATTCCCATCTTGTTCCGTGTCTCTTTCTGTCTCTCTCACACTCTATCCATTTCTTTCTGTATCTGTTTCTCTGTCTCTTTCTGTGTCTCGCTCTCTCCTAGTATCTTTCGTTGTCTCTCTTACCCTCTTGCCCCTTCTTTTTCCGTGTTTCTCTCATTTTCTCATATCTCTTTCCATCTCCACTTTGTCTCACTCTCTCTTCCCATATTCTCTCTTCCCATATTCTCTCTCTCTCCCCCCCATCTCTTTCCACCCAGTCTCTCTTCACCTCTCTCTCCCTCCCAATCTCTGTGTTCCCTCTCTCACTGCCTCCCTCCCTCCCAGTCTCTCTCCATGCGTCTTGCTGTATTTCTATCCTATTCTCTCTCCGCTTCTCTCTCTCTCTCTCTCTCTCTCTCTCTGTGTGAACAAGTCGTCAAGTGGCTTTGACATGAAGATTACATTTTCAGGCCCAGATTATTCTGATGCGTTTTCTCTTTGTCGGAACTCGTGTGCAGGTCTCTCAGTAGACACCGTTCTTACGTGTAGTAAGTGTTCGGCAAAAAACGACAGCACACTGACAAAATTAACATGGTGTTGTACTGTCAGACTAAACACAGAGAAAGCAAGGAGAGTGATCGAGAACTAGAGAGGACTATACAGGAAGGCTGGCCCGAGCACAGGCTCAGAGTGGACAACACACCAGCTACGGAGCAGGAAGTGTGTGTGTGTGTGTGTGTGTGTGTGTTCTCCTCCCACAGCGATGGGGTCAAATCCCTGCTAAGCTACACAGGTGAAGCAGTGGACCCGAGGTCCAGCTTAACCCGGCTGTTCATCCTGCAAAGCCCAAGACAGAGCTCTGTGTGTGTGTGTGTGTTCAGTGAAGGGAGAGCTGCCTGTTTGTTCCATGCTAATGGAGACTTGGGATCAGATGATCCTGGTAATTAGAATTGAAGCTAAACAATAAACACCTGCGACTGGATGACACAAAGGGGGAAAAGGAGAGGTAAATGGAAAGAGAGGGAGTTCGAAAGAGAGGGAGGGGGAGAGAGAAAGAAAGCAAGAGAGGGAAAGGGAAAGAGATAGAGAGATTGCCTTTTTCCACTCACTATGCCAACAATCTCACCAGCTTGATCTTTCTAACCCCCTTTTTCCTTGAATCTCTTTCTCCTTCTTTATTCCTCCCTTTGTCTTTTTCTACCAGCAATGTCTCACTCTCTCTTCTCTCATCTCAATCTCTCTCTCTCGCTCTCTACCCCTCCTCTCCCTGTCCACACTGTGGTGCTCCAAGAACAGGAAGCAAATCACTAAAAATAGAGAGAGAGTGAGAGAGTGAAGGGGAGTAGGAGCAGAGGAAGTGAGAGAGAGAGAGAGGGGGGGGGGATGTGTGTGGATTCGTGCACTGCTGTCTTCCGTAAATCAATCCGGCCATTCGGGTCTCCTCCTCCTCCTCCTCCTCCTCCTTCTCCCCCTCCCCCCATCCCCTCATACACACGCCAGCCTTGTAGCAGGCGGAAAGTCATAAAACAGAGCAGGCGAGAGAGAAACCAGAAGGAGGGAGGGAGGAAGGGAGGGAGGGATGGAGAGAGAGAGGAGAGGAAAGGGGAGGGGAGAAAAGAGCCAATATAGTTAAAGGGCAATGAAAACTGTGAAAGAGGGAGCGGAGGAAGACTGGACGAGTCTCTCTAAGCACACGCTCACTCACTTACTCAAGGGAGCGTGGTAAAATTACTCAAAAATGATGAAAAAAATATGATGCTGCTTAAAAGAGTAAAACTTTAATTCAAATTCATTAAATCCTCAAGCAAACGACTTCAGCTATACAAATAGAAAACAGTGAACTGGCCAAAGCAGCCACAGCTAACAGGATGGTGTGATTAGCTGGTAATAAGAAGGGAGGAAAACCCCCCCCACTAAGCGTCTCTAACAGGGCGGTGGCACACCGACTTACCCCCTTGTGTCCCGTGTGCTCATAAACCAGTGTTTTTGGGGAAAGGGGCTTGAGGTAATGTGAGCTGACTTATACACCGTGGTGTGCAGTGTTTAAAGTAGGGACGTAAGATACGGGAATTATTGGCCGATGCCGAAATCCGATGTTTTTCATGCGTATATCTGCCGATACCGATGCTGAAAAATGAGGAAGAGTTAAGATATTTTGCTTGCCTAAGTTCCACCGCACACTCAGAATTCTGTAGCAAAAATATTGTTATAGTTCTGATATTTCTAACACAGCGCCATGTCAAGCGAGTGTGAAAGTTGAACAAGGACAGAGCATTTCGAGCGTATTGCACAGCATTTTAAGAAAAAGATACCTCCCGCCCTATGTGGCGTCCCTAGTCAAATAGGGCGCGCATGACACTCCATGTGCACTACCCAGTGCGTAGAAAGACCCTTAAGCTACAACCCTGGCTATTTTCTGAGATGAATACTACCGCATAGAAAAGTATGAGAAGTGTTGCTTACCTACTATATTATTAAGTGCTGCCTTTCTGGCGTACAATAAATGCACCATGAAAATATCAGCTGAAAATACTGGGCAAATCTAAGCATTGATCCGATGACGATTACTTTAAAAAAGCAATTCTTGTCTGATTCCGATATTATCGTTCATCCCTAGTTTAAAGGAGTTTGGTCATGGTAAATAACTGTGTAGGGAGACTTGTTTGCTGTAAGCAGTATGTGAGTGACTGAGAAAGAAAGAGAGCGGGAGAAAGGGAGTTAATTTCAGCATGGAGCCGACAATTATTGACCGGGCCGATTATCGGGGGCTGATATTAGGTATTCTGCTGATTATCTGTATCAGTGTTCCATTTTGACCATCACCGATATTAAGTAATTACATAGTGCACTACTGTGGCTTCTCTCTGTGGAGTTTGCTCTCGACTCGCTGCTTCATTTGCAACAACAGTCTCTGACTGGATATATGTCACGCGAGTAGTAGCCAATCAACGCTGAAGCCTTGTTGTCACTCACACCACACACACACACGAGGGTAGTGTGAAGCTCCGAGAAGGACAGAAGGAAAGAGAAGCTTCAGCTGAGCTTGGTGGTTGTCCAAAAAAAAAAAAAAAATTCTTGCATATCGATTCCAAATATCAGTTATCGGCACCGTTACCCAGCAATAATCGGTATCGCTATCAGCCCTGAAAAGCCAATATCGGTTGACCTCTAGTATCTAGGTTTGCCCTCTGGGGTGATGTAGGGAAGCTCTGAGGTGGTGCCATTCAGGCCAGGAAGCCTGAGGGAGGGATGAGGAAAAGCAGGAGTGAGGGAAGAGGAGAGGAGAGAAATGGAGGAAGGGAGGGAGGGAGGAAGGAAGGTAGGGAGGGAGTCCCTCTTCGTCTTGTCGGCCAGATGGTCTGGTTTCCACAGCAGCATTTTACCCACCAGGAGGTGCTTTGATACTGGTGTGTGTGTCTTTATAAACTCCATCCTTGTCTGTTGTTCAGAAGCAAGTGCTAGAGTGCTCTCGTTCTCTCTCCCCACCTCTGTATCTCCCTCTCTCTCTCTCACTCGTTCTCGTTCTACCCCCTCTGTGTATGTGAGCCGTCCTGATTGTTTTGGCACTCCTTTGATGAATACAAGTGCCCTACACCTGCCAACCGGCGTTCATTACCACACACAAATGGGGGGGGGGGGGGGGCACGGAGAGAAGGAGAGGAGGGGGAAAGAGAGATGGAAACACAGAGATGAAGGGAGCGAAGGAAGGAGTGAGTGAGTGAGAGAGAGAGAGAGAGAGAGAGAGGCAGAAGGGAGACAACAGAGAGGGAGGGAGTGAGAGACAGAGAGAGAGAGGGAGAGAGAGAGAGAGAGAGAGGGGCAGAAGGGAGACAACAGAGAGGGAGGGAGTGAGAGACAGAGAGAGAGAGGGAGGGACAGGAGTGAGACAGAGAAAGAGAAGGAGGGAGGGAGGGAGACAGAGAGGGACAGAAGTAAGGAGGGAGACTGGAGAGAGAGAGTGGATGAGTAAATGAGTGAGAGAGGGATGGATGGCGGGAGAGAGATGAAGGAAGGGAAGCAAGGAGGGAGACAGAGGAAAGGAGGGAGTGAGAGGGAGAGAAGTAACCAGGAAGGGAAAAGAGAGAGAAGGAGAGAAAAAGAAGGGAATGACAGGGAAAGGGAGAGGGGGTACAAAAGAGAGAGGGAGAGGGAGGGAGAAGGAAACAAAGAGAGGGAGGGAGGGAAACATAGAGGGAGAGAGGAGGGGGAAGAGAGAGATGGAAACATAGTGAGAGAGAGAGAGAGAGAGAGAGAGAGAGAGAGAGAGACATAGGGAGGGATGGAGGGAAGACAGTGAGAGGGAGAGAAAAAGAAAGGGAGGGAGAGAAGTAGGGAAGGAGACAAAGAGAGATAGAGAGAGACAAAGAAAGAAAGAGAGAGAGAGAGATCTCTCAACACAGCAGTACCACTGACAGGGTAGTTTGCAGGTTTTTATACATGTCAGTATCATCGCTAAGTTAAGAGCAGTCAAAAATGTCCAACAAGGAAAAAAAATCGGACAGTTTTATAAAAGGCTAGTCAAGTCTTGTAGCAACTGTACAGCCCACACCGAGAGAAGGTGATATTCCACTGCTTGGTACAGCATTTTGCTGTGGAGAACGAGTGGGAAAAAGTTCCAGCACAGTGTCATTTTTCCAGCTAAAAAAAGTAACCGTGAGCAGGTTTGACTCGGTTGCGGCGGTCGTAGTCTGGCTGCACAGTCTAGTCTCAGCTGTACAGGAAAAAACAGCTAGAGAAATATACAAAAAATGTACTAAGATCAAACAGAGACTGTGGAAGAACTTCTGGAACTTCAGCAGAATGTGCAGGAAATAGCATGTGAGTTAACCCGGCTTGTTACCAGTGCTGGGAAAGCTACTTTGCAAATGTAATGCGTTACAATTACAAGTTACCCTATCTAAAATGTAATAGTAGTGCAACTATTTCAACTACTTTAACAAAGTAATGTAACTAATTACATTTGATTACTTTTGGATTACTTTTCTACATTTTGAATGAATTTTCTCAACTGTCAACCATTTTCAGTTTTTGAAACCTGGGTAACCTTAAAGCATTACTCAACACTGACTGCTGTCAAAATCCTTTTAAACTCCCTCAACACAGCCACAGCCGTGTCGGACGTCAACACCTCAACACCGCTTTACTGTGAGATCATGCTGATCTTTGAATACCTACGCCTGCTAAATCAAATATTGGACATCACCGAATAAGCAGTTGTCTCTTCGTGTGGGACTGATTGTGCATATAGCGTCTGCTCACTACAGCTCATTTTTATTTCCTGCAATGGGCTAGGCCTACATTGTAGTTCCTATCTGGCATTGCAGGCCTCCTCGCAATTGCAGCTCAGACCGCTTGTAGGCTGTAGATCCAGCAGCAAGTGGGTGTTGCAAAATCAAACATAAGAGAACCAATTAGACCAATTAGGAATAGTATCAGACTTTCAGCTGTAAATGGAGGATGTTGTGCACAAGAAAAAATGGCAAAACAATAATATTATTAAACATATAGCCAATGTTTCTGCAGAAGATATTGAGATGTGACTGAAATTGCAATCCTGAATATTTCCTGAAAGTAACTGTAATTTAATTACACATTGTTTCACAGTAATGTAGCTGATTACCGTTACTTTTATTTTGTAATTAAATTACGTAATTTTGTTACATGTAACTCGTTACTCCCCAACACTGCTTGTTACTAAATGCACTTGTTACTTAATGAGATAAACACTTCTGTTTCTGGCCAATCAGGAGTCTACAGGGTTCTGGCTGTGCCTTCTGATTTCTGCTTGGTTTGTTTGGTACCCCAACTGATGGGGGGCCAAAAAAAGCTAAATGTACTTTGCTACAGTACAGTAGAGGAGAAACAATTTGATCCTGTGATAACAATTTAAAAGAGCATCAGAGAACGAGAACAGCTTTCCACTGACATTTCTCCATCATTCTGAAGGGTTCCGGAATACATGATTGGCTCTTACATGACCCTACTAGTCAACCAGCCAAGCAAAGAAAGACATTTCCCCATATTAAACGAATTTAAGTGAGTAATTATTTGTCATTGTGAACACAACTCAGCACACAGTGCACCGCAACGAAATGTGACCTCGGCATTTGACCAATCCGAGATGGAGCGGTGGGCAGCTTTTTTTTGTTGTTGTTGCAGCACTCACAGAGCAGTGCTTGGGGATGCTGCCTTGTTCATGAGTATCTCAGTGGTGCTTTTCCTGGTACAAGACTTGACCTGGGAAACGTACGATCACAAGGCAAACTCCCTAATCGTTACGCTACCAACTGCCCAAACTGTTACACATACATAGGGCCCTATAATTTACGCGATGCGGAAAACGCAGACGGAATCGCGGAATTCAACAAATAAAATGGAATCTGTTGTAAAACGCGGAATGACGTATAATTCGCTGATATCGGTGTTTGGGCAAAGCAAAGCAATGGTTTCTAATCAATTTGGGCCGCTGTAGCCCCCTATACGTGTTACCTGTTCAGGCGGGACTCTTTCCACACACACAAACGCACAGACACAGAGGGGAAAATGTCAACGGTCAGTTATGGCGAAAAGTCTCGCTGAAACACCAAAGTCCTCAAAAAAATTACGGAATTTGACTGTTAGTGCTAAGTTTAGAGCAGAACAATACCCAAACGACTTTTATGACTTGGGAGAACAACTCTTTTGTAAGTTGTGCCAGCACACAATAGACTGCACCCGCAAGAACACGTGACGACCACTTACAGTCAAAAACTCACATCAGAAACGTTTCATTTTGCATGAAAAAATGAATGTTTTTTGTTGTTTACAGGTAAATGTTTTACCAAAGCAGAAAATGTTCTGCTGAACCCCAGCACATTGTTGAAGTTGAATAACAGTTGTTTAATGTGAATTTTTTTTCTATCGTATTGTTTTTTCCCCATTCACTCCATAATTGGACACTTTTTAGGTGAATAAATATGATTATAACGTAAAACACTTTCAGAAAAATAAAAATGGAAAAAACGGAATTCAGGAAAAAATAAACCAGAATTTAGGAAAAAACAAAACGGATTTCATAGGGCCCTACATACAAGTATGTTACTCAGATTTTATAAGGAAATTGCCCATAAGAATCACCAAATACACTATATGAACTAGGGCTGGGCGATACGACCTCAAATCAATATCATGACACACAGCCAGCAATCACATTACAAAACTTCACATCAACCAACCAGTGACCATGTCAGAGGTCAGACACTCCAACATCCGAGCTGAGAATATTTTGATAAGTGAGTGAACGCTAGCGATTGTCATTGTGAACACACCACATCCCACCACAACGAAATGTGACCTCTGCACCTGACCCATCTGTGAAAGAGCAGCAGACAGCCGATATGGGCAGCGACTGGAAAACAGTGCTTGAGGACAGTAAGAGTATCTCGCTCACGAGTACCTCAGTGGTACCTTTTCCGGTTCGGGATTCGAAGCAGCGACCTTCCGATCACGGAGCGAATGCCCTAACCGTTACTCTGCTAACTTCCCCATTTTAGAGCTACCTTGTACATGAAGGTTTCTGTGACATAAGAACACAACTGTAATCTGGTGGTGTTGTTGCTGTTCATGTGTACGTTGTGTCTTAACGAGCTCCACATCTCCTCCTCTGTGTGAAGGTGACAGAAATAATGTGTTTTGAATATATTGACCCCTGCTAATAACTTAGCCAGTGCTCCATGTCTCCGAACTGACTGGTGAAGTGCAGAGCTGATCGGTGATGTCATTAAAAGTGGAAGTGTGTGTTAAGTGTGTGTTTAATGATGCAGGACCCTGCTTATGAGACAGTAAGCGCTGCTGTTAGCCCAGCCTTCAAGGTTATGTACATGTGTGAGACAGAGAGAGGGTCTCTATAATTTACGGGGTGACAGTGAGCTCTGTGTGTGTGTGTGTGTGTGTGTGTGTGTATATCTTCTCAAACAGACTAAGACTGAGGCAATCAAGCGTCAGATAGAGAGGGGGAGGAAGTGAGAGGAAGAGAGGAACGGAGGGAAAGAGGAGGGATACTTTAGTGCCATCAAGCATCACTGACATATTTTTTCTCTCCTGCTATTTCTTCTTTCCTGTTGCTCTTTTCCTTTTTTCTTCACCTCTTCTACAGGGAAATGTGTGTGGGAGAGAGGGAGAGAGAGGGAGAGAGAGAGGGAGAGGGAGAGAGAGAGAGAGGAGGGAGAGAGAGAGAGAGAGAAGGGAGAGACAGAGAAAGAAAGTGAGGAGAGAGAGAGAGAGAGAGAGAGGCTACCATGGCAACAAAGCCTATCAGCAATATGAGCATCCCTGATGGCACTCAGGCAGGCATTAACTGTGTCCCACTAGCCCCACTGTGTGTGTGTGTGTGTGTGTGTTATAACAGAGTGTGTTATATCTATCAGTATTTTATTAACACAGGGTTCACAGACATACGCACACACACAGTAAACTATTTAAATTATGCCCAAGGAGGTGCACTGGGACTTTGGGCATGTGTGTATGTGTATGTGTAAGTGTGTGTGTGTATGTGTGTGTTTGTGTGTGTGCAATTGTGCTCTAATTAGGAGCTAAAGTAAATGAAGAGAGGGAGAAAGGAGGTTGTGTTTACGGTAGGCGACATGTCTGATCACATCTTTCGTCTCTCTAGTCATATTTCTGTTCACATCTGTAAATCGGTTCATCCCTCCAGACCCATGAGAACACAACACACACACACACGTCAAGTGGACACATTTATGTGTAGGTTGGACCGTATATACGTGCAAATGGACGGTTTTTCTTTTAACAAACACACACGCAAACACACACACACACACACACACACACACAAAGGTAACAATACATACCGGCCAAACTGCATCATACACATTTCACCATGCAGTGAAAGTGAGTGATTGTCATTGTGAACACACCACAGCACCGCACAAAATGCACCACCACGACATATGACCTCTGCATTTCACCCATCCGTGAAGGAGCAGTGGGCAGCTGACATGGGCAGGGTCCGGGGAGCAGTGCTTGGGGACAGTACCTTGCTCGCAAGTACCTCAGTGGTACCTTTACCGGTCCTGGGAGTCAAACCAGCGACCTTACGATCACGAGCCAAACGCCCTAACCGTTACTCTGCCAACTTTCACCACTGTGTATGTGTGTGTGTGAGAAAAGGAGTGCTATATTTCCCCAGACATCTTCTCCATTTGTTGGACCAATTAGAGAACACTCAGAGAACCTAATCTAATCAGAGGGGCGGTTCCTGCTGATGTTCACACACCCACATATACACGCACACACACACGCACACACACATCATCCAATATCTCACGTCCTGTGACTTTGTGGTTCATTTACAATACCTTCAAAGCTGTCGATTGATTTCAGTGATTAAGTCAACACACACTTGTGCTGTTTTCAATCACAGGGAAGACAAATGTTACTTAACAGCTCAAAAAATATTACTAGGGCAGCTGGTACCGTAACAGATATGGAGCTGGCCCCGGGACCGGAAGGTCGACAGTTCGAATCCTGGACCGATAACGGTACCACCGAGGTACTCATGAGCAAGATACCGTTCCCAAGCACTGCTCCCTGGGAGCTGCCCATGTCATCTGCTCCCTGCTCCTTCACGGACAGATCAAAGGTAGAAGTCACACTTCGTTGTGGTGCACTGTGTGCTGTGGTGAGTTCACAATGACAAATAATCACTCACTCACTCTCTCTCCCCACCCCCGCCCAATATCCGATCCAGCATTATTGGCCGGTGTCGCTCTGACACCGATAGCAGGTATCAGTCTGTTTTCTTTTACCGTGCAGTGCAATTTTTTTGATGCCGTCTACGTTTTGTGGAGATTCAAAATCAAAGCCCTGATCTGGACGTTTCTACAGCCCAGACGTGCCACCGTGTAAAGCGACAAAAGCATCTGCTGCTGGTCATATAAGAAGTGTGTTAAATGTCACAGCCACAACAACATCAACCAGCTAAAAGGAAGAATCGATTTTCAAAACAGGAAGGTTACTGACATCACAGCGCTTGGGCACACGTGAAGCAGAAGGATGAAAAAGCCGCCGTCCTCATCTCGCTCCCTCAGATTATCTACTCTTGTCTAAAGGGAGTCAAACTCAACTCAACACACACACACACCATGAGATGCAGCAAACACCTTGTCATGTGACTCAAGTCAGTGTGTGTGTGTTTATACGCAGTTTAACAATGTACACCTTCAACCTGCTTTTTCACACTTTCTTTCAATGTTATCCCATTGTGCCGTTTGCACTACAGAGAAGTAAAAAGGAATAAAGCAGATGGTCTTTCACATCTCTCTCCCCCTCACACACACACACACACACAGCTTTGCAGGAAAAGAGCAGCAGTGCAATTCTCCATCTACTGCATCCACAAATAGAACAAAGCAATTAGACTAAAGACACACACTGCTGGAAACACACAGAGAGGACCAACAAGCTGATGGTACGAATGTAGCAGGATTTACTACAACATCGCTGAACTAAAACGGAAAAGTGGGAATGGAGGAAACAAGGACAACGAACAACATTGATGTCTCTCCATTATTATTATTATTATATAAGAACTGTTATTATAAGATAATTCAGTGGAAGAGCAGGAATCCTGATGTTAGGTCAGCATGCTGCCATTGATTTACAACCTCAGCTGAGTGATAGTGTGTGTGTGTGTGAGATGGGGAGGGAGAGAGAATGTAGAACCTGCACTGTAATCTGATATAATCATAGTTATCGCAGTGGGTTTAACTGTTTACCCATGACACACACACACACACGCATCTGCATGATGCTGTAAAGGGGCAGTTGCAAGTGTAATAGTTAGGGAGTTGACCCTATCATCAGAAGGTTGCTGGTTCAAGTCCCGGACTTTGTAAAGGTACTACTAAGGTACTCATGAGCATGGTACCGACCCCAAGAACTGCTCCCTGGGCTCAGTCCCTGTCAGCTGCCCACTGCTCCTTCATGGATTGGTCAACTGCAGAGGTCACATTTTGTGAAGTTGCACTGTATGCCATGCTGTGTTCACAATGACAAATAATCATTCACTTAAAATTTTTATCAGCACTAATAAGAGCAGCAGCAGCAGCCTCTCTGCATCCGTCTGAACGCACTGAAACCTGAAAAAAGAGACGAGTTTCGTACAAGCCGCGAAAAGACTGAACTTAGACTGCCTTAGAGGACAGGGAACAGAACACACTGCTCCTAGGTAGTTCCACACACACACACACACACACCTGATTCTTGATGTGTACGTGTGTGAGTGTAAGAGAGAGTGAGAAGGAGAGAGAGACACATACAGAGGGAGAGACAGTGAGTTTTTCCCCTTCAGAAAGTATGCAAATTGTTGCTCTAGAGAAACACTGTTCCATGCCTATTTCTCAACACACACACACACACACACGTAGGCCTGCATGCCTGATTATGACGAATGGTGCCAGCCGTGGCCCATAGGCTCCCTGATCAACGGCCTATCATAACACACGAAAGTAAATCCATTTCATTTACCAACACACACACACACACGCGTCTGGATGGATGTCAGGATTGTACTCAGGTGGCCAACACCGCCCCCCCTTTACCCATAATGCCATGCAGTAGGCCTGCAGACAGATTTGATTGGGCAGGACTGAAGCAGCAGGCTTGAGCAAATGTATTACTATGGCAAATGACAACATTAACATATAAATGACTTCCTAGCAAACATCTGCTAATGGTGAGGGCAGTCTCTTCTCTCTCATACACACACACACACACACACACACCTCACACCCACGTCGACTCTCTGGTTTAAACTCCTGACGAGGGCTTCAGGAAAAAAAAACACCTTAAATATACATATGGATAGATGGCGGTGGTGTGCAAAAAAATCTAATCGAATCGCGATTCTTTCTTTGTCGATTCAAAACCGATTCACGCTTTCCAAAAAATGATTCTTATTTTTTGAACTAACGTAACGGCACTACAGCTGTGGAATTTTTCCTCGACACAAGTTCAGGAAACAAATTCATCTATGCATTGAATTGTAAATCATTTATAAATCATGAATTGATTTTAAATCGAATCATGAGCCCAAGAATCATAATCAAAATGAATCGTGCACCCCTAACAGATGGATGGCTGGATACATAGATGTATACATACTCTGCTTCCTGTCCAAACCAGTCTGCCTCCTGACATGTGTGTGTGTGTGTGTGTGTACAGAGCTTGCTTTATTGGCCTCTGTGTGTACAGAATATGCCTGTGTCACCGTCTATGCCTTCAGAGAACTATCCTTATAATCACTGCATCAAAAACGCGCACACACACACATCAGGAGGCAGACTGGTTTGGACAGGAAGCAGAGTCAAAATTTCCCCCAGAGACAGGTAGAGGATTGGGTGTCGTGTCTGTTTGCCCGACGGCAGACGCCCCGCTCGTAGAGCACACAGCTCGGCGCTGATTTCGGAACAGCATTTGGCTCTCGACGTCCACGTCCTACAGAACGCAACACTGAGCTCAGAGCAGCAGCTGGACACACACCTACCCTCACAGCGAGCGGGTGTGGATGCAAAAAAAAAAAAAAAAAAGAAATGTTACAAGGAAGAGCGGCGGAGAAGTGAGTGATAAAGGAGATTGAGAGAGAGACAGGGAAAGGAAGAAAGAGTGAGCAAAAGGACAGAGGGGAGGAAGGGAGCAAGACGGAAACCGATCGATCGAGAAGGAGAGGAGAGAAGGAGATGAAGCACATGATGGAGAGTGAGAGAGTGTGGGGGAGAATCACTACTGCCTGGAGCCTGACCTCCTTCCTTTCCACTTCTGTTTTTGTCGTTCGTTTTTCTCCCACTCCTCTCTGTGAGAGAGCGCCTACGGGCATCAAGTCTGACACACGTCACACGGCCTAGCCACACGCGGGGGAATGTGTGTGTGTTTTGCTTCAGAGCTGCGCAGGCTGTTTACTCACTTGTGCACTTGAGCCTTGGCCGACTCATCACACACGCACACACACACCTTATTTTAACAACCCCCATCCCCTCTTCCTGCCTGCGTCCTATTCGATCTCTCTATTCCTCCTCTCCTCGTTCACTCCATCTGTCCATCCATCTATCTCCCTTCTCATCCCTCTCTCTCCCCTCCATCTACTGCCTCCATCATCATTTATTCATGAGCTTCTTCAATCCCCGTCTTCCCCTGACGCGTGGGCACTCTGTGCGTGTGTCTCTCTCTCTCTCTCTCTCTCACACACACACGCATACACTATGATGTATATGTAAGAAATATATATTTCCGCCCAGTCGTTACTGAAGCCGTAACCATGGCAAGCTGAGAAGGACAGGCGCGTGGGCGAGTGGTGGCGCGGGAGAAACGGGCTTCTGAAAAGGGGCGGGGCTTACACCAAGCACTCTTAAAGGGGCGGTGTGCATTACTTCTGGTGATAACTGGCCTCTGACAGAAAATGGGGAAAGAAAATGAAAGGGGTGTTTTTGGAGGTTTTTCGAGTCGTGTCCGGGAGCATTAGCATCAATTACGAATGAGGGAAAGGTCATCTTTACACCGGAAATCGATTAGCATTCAGTAGAAAAGATGATTCGCTCTTTTACTGATCGCTCCGTCTAATTAGCAGACAGGCAGCGCTGATGAACGCTGATCAGAGCAAATAAACAGTGTTGGTGCTGAGAGTGTTTGTGTGTTGTGGTGGGGTGTCAGACAGACGAAAAAAACATGTTTACAGTGTTTAACAATGACACCCACAAACCAATGTGCGCGCACACATATACACACTGCTGTCAAAACGGGACTGCAGACTCAATCACACAAAGGGAAATAGACGCTCTCAAATACACAGAGCCACACAAACACACAATATTAATTAGTGCACGAGCATTGAACGTACTGTTGTCTGAACTGCCATATTTTTAAAAAGCCAGTTTCCTCTCTTCTTAATGTCAGTCACCTCTTCACATGTCAAGCCCCAGCTATCGTTTTTATTTACACTAAATCCATCCCTCCTTCTCTCTCTCTCCCTCTCTCCTTCTCCTCTCTGAAGGGTGTGATAATATAATGGGGGCTGGTAGGTCTTGACTGCTTCAGTTAACTAATGGGGGCAGGGAATGGAAACACACACATATACACACACACACACACACACACTTATCAGTAGTGCTAAGGATCAGAGGTAATTCTAATGCATTAAACATTGCGAGACATTTCCAGGTGCTCGCATGGCACAACTAACAATATGCGTGACAATATACGCACACAACTTCTCGTCACCCTGCACAGCATGTGTGTATAACAGTGTGTGTGTGTGTGTGTTGGTGCCCGTGTGTGTCTTCGTTCCTCTGCAGAGCAATGACATACTGCGAGTGCCCATCAGGCTCTTGGCTCCTAAACCATCCGTCACCAAGGAGACACCAGCCTACACACACACACACACACACACACACACTCTTTCCTCAGCACTCCCCCTACAGCCAATGAGACGATGCGATACCACTTCTGCTTCCTGTGCTCTGCTGACTCTCTTAAAGCGACAGCATCTCTTTTTTCCCCCGCCTTTCCTTTTTGTGCAAATGTTAACGTCGTGTTCCACCTTAAACCTGCACAAAGAAGCCAGGAGTGGAGCGCTGTAAGACACACACGCACACACTGCTGCAGAGGCTTGCGAATCAGACTCTCCGTCCAAACCACTGCTGGTAAAAAAAAAAAAAAGAGTTAAAAGAGCTTTACACATGAAAATCAGCACTAATGGCTACTCGCTGTCACGTTAGCTTTCATTCTTCGTTACATACTTTAGCGTCTTCGGGTACAACGGCCTTCTACCTGCCGACTGTTAGGCTAATCATCCTGCTATTAGCTTTCGTGAGCCACATTAGCATCCTCGGCTTGAGGGCTCTCAATGGTAATCTGCTATGTTAATTAGTAGGGGCGTAAGAATACAGTGCTCTACAGTATATTGATATCAACTGATAGATCAACAAGCAAATAGCATCAGTCCAAACTGAAAACAGTAGACGTTAGGGGTGTGACGAGACACTCAGCATACGAGATGAGACGAGACGAGACGATACGTTGAGATTGGACGAGAGATTTAGTGAGTAAATGATTATTTGTCATGTGATAACACCACAGCACAGTGCACCACAACGAAATGTGACCGCTACATTTGATCCATCCAGGAAGGAGGAATGGGCAGCTGACATGGGCAACGGCCGAAGAGCAGTGTCTGGGGACGGTAGCTTGCTCTTGAATACCTCTTTGATAACTTTCTAGGTCCGGGATTTAAACTGGCAACCTTCCGATCACAGGGTGAACTCCCTTACCGTTACGCTAGAAAATAGCCCACTTTAACACTATTTTAAAGAAAACTTTAATGATCAAACATATGACTGGAATACAGCCTTTTATTTTACTGAAAGACAAAAAGTCAACAGCAAAAAAGTGGCCTTAGAAACTGCACTCTCTCTTGCATCATTCCTCATGCATCTCTTCACACCGCTACTGCGCATCAGCTTCCACCTTCTGACTGCAGATTAAATGATCAGGATGTACATTATAAAATTAGGAGACGTAATCTCTGCAAAATGAAAAGATTTAGGGAACATTATTACAATTATACTAGGATACTGGCTGGGGAAAAAAAAAAAAAAAAACTCACAGCACAAATCTTCAAATAACCCGTCGTCTTGTTGCTTCATTTGGTGTCGTACTGGTAAAAATGTGTGTTGCTATTCGTTACAGGAACTTGAAACCATATTAGCCACCTGACTGGAGACGAAAGCAGTCAATCACCTTTCTCCAGGCCTGTGATTGGCTGAGTTCTGGCACATTTAACACCAAGTTGTGCATGTACAGGCGCCATATTTCTCTGGTTAAAGTTACGCTCTGTATGCTGTAATTTTGGGCACAAAAATAACGCCATTCTATTTCGCGAGGCAGCTTTTCACCTGGATGAGAAGTGTAGTCGCGTTTTAATCTCACAAGATGACATGGCACGAGATCTCGTCACACCCCGACACTTTACATCGAGTTTTATTAAAAGAGAAGGTTGGTTTTCATTTAAATGTTTGGTGGAGTTGAGGAATAAAAACGTCAAATGAAGATTTTGTTGTTTTTTGTGATCTGATATGAATGGAGGTGACTGTGTTAAATCAGCAGAAATCGTATCGTAGTAGACTGTGTGATATCGGCAGAAGCTGAATCGTTGTCCACTGAATAACAATATATCACACCTTGATGAAACTTCTGATTAACACCCCAATAACTGGAATAATCATTAGATTTCCCTCACTGTTAGCCACCTTGGCGTCCTTAGCTAAACTTGAGGTTAACGCTTGGAGGTTCACAAGTGTGGTCACATGACCTGCTATCACAGGAAGTGCTACAACAATCAGAGAACATCACTCCGTTTAGTGGCTGTGAATCGGCTCATTGCTCATGATTTAGCATCCTTTGACGTACTGGTATTACTGGGACGGGGGGGCTGAACTGCAACACACTGTTCATGACACCAGCTTGGCTTTCACATGCGAGCATCGCCTCTATGCCCCGATGACGACATGGTTACGCCAGCATGTTGGTGTAGGTAAATGAAAGCGACAGAGTGCGTAGATACACACGCATGTGATCACGCATGCAAACACACGCACGTGCACATGCACCATGGCTGCTCTTTGTGCCAAGACAAAGAACTGAGTAGCGTCTTTCCCTCTCTGTCCCTCTTTCTCCGTCTCTCTCTCTCACTCCGCTCTGCTTGGCATTTAACAAACAGCCCGAGGGCGCTCGGCAACCGCGTCACCAGACAGCGGGCACGGCGGCGCTAACGGCTTCCGGCTGCCAATCAGAGCGTCCGTCTGCCTGACGGACAGCGAGTTCAGCCAATAGAGGTGGCTCAGTTTGGTTTCGGCTCGACGCCAGGCAGGAATGTGTTTAAGGCCAGGAGCAGTGTCAAAAGCAATGAGGGAAGGGCCATTACAGGGGCGGGGGAGGGGCTACGCATCTCACACACACCAGACACACTTCAGAAAGACAACAGCATGAGAGATGCACGTAAGGAATTAAAACACACACACACACACACACACACACGAAGAGGGTGTGTAAAAAACCCTCCCACTCCAGTGGTTGACCAAGTACGCCCTCTCTCCCTCCTACATTCAAATCGTGCCTTTGTTAAACAAGAAGAGAGGGGGAGAGATAGAGGGAGGAGAGAGAGAGAGAGAGAGAAACACAGAGAGAGAGAAACACAAAGAGAGAGAGAGAGAAAGGGGGAGCCAAAGAAAAAAGCGAGAATGAGGGAGAGAATGAACGAGAGAAGGAGAGAGAAAGAAAAAGAGACGGAGAGAAAAACACAGAGAAAGAGAGAGCGAGGGAGAGAGAGAGAGTTAACAAGAGTGATAGTAAATGGACACGGCAAAGAGAGAGGGGGAGAGAGAGAGCTGGATGGAACAAGTTCAGGGCAGTTCTTCTGCCAGTTCTTCCTCCACACACATTCCTGTGGCTGCACGGGGTGCTGTGTGTGTGTGTGTGTGTGTGCGTGCGTGTGTGAGGGAGAGTACATGAGGGGCAAATGGGGGGAGAGCAGGAGATGAAAAAGAGGAAAATATTTGCCTCTAAGAATGCAAGAAGGAGGAGGAGGAATGGAGGGAAGAGAGGAGGGGAGGAGGAGTGGAGGAATAGTGAAAGAATGAGAAGAGTGGAGGAGGGGGAAGAGAAGAGTGAAAGGGCATAGAGGACGGGAGGAGGAGGAGGAATGGAGGAATAGCAAAAGAGAGTGGAGAAGGAGGAGAAGAGGTGAGGGAAGAGACGACGGGAAGAGGAGGAGGAATAGTGAAATAACGAGTGGTGGAGGAGGAGGAGGAATAGTGAAATAACGAGTGGTGGAGGAGGAGGAGGAGAAGAGTGGAGGAAAGAGTGTACTGGAGGAGGACGCGTGAAGGGAAGAGAAGGAGTTGAGAGAAGAGAGGACGGGACGAGAAGGAGAAGAGTGGAGTGGGAGATGAGTAGATGGAAGAGAGGACAGGAGAAGAGTCGAGGGACAGTAAGAGTGGAGGAGGTAGAGAGGGGGATTGGAGGAACGAGAAGAGTGGAGGAGGAAGAGCAGTGGGGGAGTAGAAGGACAACAAGAGTGGAAGTGCAGGAGGAGGACGAGGAGGAGGAGGAGTGGAGAGGGGGACGAGAGAAACCGCTAGCGCAGCTTCACAAACTAACTCATCCTGAACATTCGAACGCCGATCCTTCACCACACACTACAAACACAACTTCACTTTTAGATTTTTCTGAGGGATTCCAAACGGGAAAATCAGACAAGCCGAGTCCGAGCCATGAAGCTCCTTCACCCAAACATCTGGGAAAAACATTCCTCACAGTCTAACAGTGTCCTTAAACCCAGTGCCATGAACAGTGCGGTGGACACTGTGATTAGGAGTCAAAGTCAGATGCAGGGGCGGGTGATGGAACATCACATTCAGTTAAGGCTCAGCAATTAAACTAATTTATTTAAAACGACATTCAGAACCTCTAAACGATGCAATCTTGCGCCTACTGGTTCTCTCAATTTATTTTTGAAATTTTTCTCTAAAACATTTAATAGTTTCCTCAACTGCGTTCATGTAGTGTCCACTTAAAAACACACTACTACACGTGTTACTCCGGGCCGCCCAGTCTGCCTCTACGTGTGTGTGTTTGCTTCAAATTATTTTAACGTCATAAAGATATGCACTTTTCTTTATAAGATATCCCAGCTTTAATCGTTGGGCATATTTACTGTACAAACCTTGTGATATTGATTTGAGCTCATAAGACCCAGTCCTACATCCAGCAGTGTGTGAAACCAACACTATTCACAGTTTAACAGAGATAATATGTAGAACTGTCTACTGCATCTTACGACGGCCTAATTCAAATTTTCATTTGAGATATTTGAAAACAGAGCAAAACATTGCTGATTTGATGAAAAAATAACATTTACCTTCTTATTCCTAAAGTGAAAATGAAAATGACTGCAACAGGAAAGAGCAACAACCTCCTTCAGTTCCTTACTGTAAATACTAGATACATAAATAACTGCAAAAATGTTACTCAACTACTCAAAAAACTCCGGGAGTGATTCCAGGAGGGTTTATAATAACACTTCTTTTTTAAAAGGGCATCTAATAACAAATAACAACTGGTCAGAATACGCTCATTCTATAACCATAAAGTGACTCTCAGTTATAAATCATTAACTAATAATTACACCTTTTAGGTCTTGTCATCTCTGAACTCAGCTCCACACCGTCAGGGTTATTAAGTCTAAAAAGCTGTATGTACATGCAGAATGATCAGCAATACATCAACACGCCACTAGAGGCGCAAGTCCAGGTAAGACGCCATGGTAAAGGCAAAAATATACTGATGGGAATGTTTAATAATAAAAACACTTACCTGTAACCAAAATGCACCAGTGAAAAAGAGAGAATCCAGCCCGACATGAAAGAGAAGGAGAGAGAGAGAAAAAAACATTAGTTTTACTCTGTGGTGTTAGAGGGCAGACTAAAGGAGAGAGAGGAAAAAAATGTAAATTTAAGTGAGTTTAAGTGTCATTGTGAACACACGCAGTGCACCACAGCGTACAGTGCACCACAGCGAAATGTGACCTCTGCATCTGGCCCATCCGTGAAGAAGCAGTGGGCAGCTAACATGGGCAGTGCCCAAGGTGCAGGGCTTGGGCATGGTACGATGCTCACGAATACCTTGTATTGTACCTTAGACCAACGACTTTCCAATCACTAATATTAATTGGCTACTCCTCAAGAATTTTTGTATTAACAATAAATAGCACAATGTTTCAAAAACTGTTTAAACTCATAACTAACAGGTGAACGAAGCATGAGCAGCTAGAACAAAGAAGAACAAAAATCCATGTTCGGATGCTGTACAACTTTTGAGGGAGGATGTGAACACAATCCACTACGGAAAGCTGCTCAAGCATCACAGATTACAGCTGATCAGCCTTTATGATAACCTGAGCTGAACCGCGCAAGAGAGACAGACCGAAATAAAGAGAGACGGAAATGGGCGACAAAGCCACAGACAGACAAAGAGAGATAATGAGCAGGGAGGCTGTAATGGATTGATGAAGGAGAAGTGATTAGATGAAGTGTAAACTCAGGTCAATGGGTTTAATCTACCAAGATTAAATGTGCAAAGATGCAACGTACAGAAATAAACAAAAATAGATCCGCTTTCTCTCTCGCTCTCTCTCCTACACACGTTTTCCACTTCGTACACAAATCACTGCAAAAACACACATGCATATATAGACCCGACTTCCAAGTCAGTTCAATTACAAGTACAATTCAACTGATTTATTTTAACAATTCAGAAATTTCAGCACAAAAGTGCTAAGAATATTCCCACTTGCAGGTGAGTCTTAAAACTGCTTTGGAAATTTCTCAAGTTACTTTTGTTGTACGACTTCTATGCAGCAAACAGCGAAGTCAATAAGGTTCATACTTCGGAGCAAAATTTGAATTCAATACAAGCTTGCTATAAAAACATGAGTCAATGTGGCTGATGGTGGGATTAGAAATAAAAGCGAAAGTGTTTAACAAGCTCTGAGCGACTGGAGGGTCAGAGGGTCGCTGGTTTAAGTACCGGACTGGTAAAGGTACCACTGAGGTACTCATAAGGTACACTGAGGTACTCATAAGCAAGACGCCGTCCCCAAGCACTGGCAAAAAGCCGCCCACTTTGCATTTATGGATGTGTGCAGAGGTCACATTTTGTTGTGGTGCACTGCGTGCTGTGCCGTGTTCAATGACAAATACGCACTTAAAGGTGGTGGTGGTCTAGTGGCCTAGGGACCAAGACGTTATAGGTTTAAATCCAGTTCTATCCCACATTCAGCACTACACCACTAGACCGCCGAGGAAGGCATTTATCCCCAAGTTACTGAACAGAGACCGCCCCTGTATTTAAAGTGCCCCTATTATGCCATTTTAAAGGTTGCTAATATTGTTTTATGAGTCTCTTAAAACAGGTTTACATGTGTGCAAGGTCAAAAAACACTTTAGTTTTCTCCAAAAATAGATTTAATTTTACCCCATTTCTAAATGATTCGTAAACAACTCGTGTGAAGCAGTTGGAAGAATCAGTCTGTCTAAACCCCTCCTTTCCGTGAGCCCTCACTGCTGTGATTGGTCAGATGGCGCAGTCCTTTATGATTGGTCTACCGCTACAGCGTGTGTCGGAAAACGAAACGCCCATTGCCATAACTGAATGATAGCTCTGGAGACCTGTCAATACATAGAAAAGATGGCCTCGATTTTACCCTATCAATTCGAGCCGGAGTCTGACGATGAAACGGTTGAAGTGGCACATCGACAAGAAACCGTTTCGCAAGCACGACCGGAGCAGGACGTTTCTCAGTGGTAAGTGTTTGTGGGCGGCAAGTTGTTCGCGACGTAGAACGTGGCCGGACATTATTCAAATATGTTACTTTGTGACGTGTGGCCGTAACAGAAAAAGATTCAAATTGCTGACGACTCGTTTAGGCGAATGTGAGCCGACTCTTTTTTTTGATAGACAAAAACTTCATTTATCGTGCACTGTCGGCGTCACAACTTTGCAGATAGTTTATGTTCACATACAGCTACATGACACACTGCATGAAAGATCATATTTGAAAAAGCATAATAGGGGCACTTTAAGAAATCAGTCATTCTGGTTGAGAGCGTCTGCTAAAAAATAATTTAAAAAATAATACTTCAGTAACAGAATCTATACTGATTCAAAGTTGAACGTGAATACAACCGAGCCCTTGTGAATTGGAACTGTACAGGGTTCTGAATCATGTGACAAAACACAGCCCTAAGACCAAAAAGCGTCTGTCTTCCACAAAGGCAGGAGGACATGTAGCCACAGACTGTGAAAACATGCCAATGTTAGAACTGAAAACTGAAAGACTTAATAGAGACGTAATTTAACTGTGCCAGCCGCTGTAACTATATCTCAAAGCCTGATGGGTTTATAAAGCTTTTCACTCTTTCGCTCCATTAAAACCGCAGGCCAGCGATGCGACTGAAGAAGAGAAGCTCGCTCACAACTGCATTTAATGGAATACAGAGTTCATTTCCATCTCCAGGAGTAATGTGGGACTTTCAGACAATTGCGATGCATATCTCCTTTACAGGGTGATGGAGGCGAGGTGATTAAGGTTGCGACTGCGTAGACGGCCGATCTCTCATATTTGAAGTGGTGTGCACGGACATCTTTCACTGATATTCAGTAATAAAGCTCAGCGAGAAAAAGAAAAGCAGTCTGCTGCGCACTACATCTCCAAGAGTCTGGTGTGAGGGGATTATATTGAGCTACTCAGACTTTAAAGGGCCACTCCACCTAAAGCTGCAAATGTGGCTAATACTGCATGAAAGCTAATGGTACACAGATAATGAATACTCAACAGGCAGCTATTAGCCGTCATTTTTAGCAACATTAGTGGTTAGTTTCTCTCAAATTCTTATCAACACTATTGAAAAGTGCAAGGCAGACGTTAACTCTCTTGGGTCAGGTTTTGTCACTCTAATGAGCACTCGGTCCCACCGTTACTCCGCCGTGATGGACGTTCCCTTCTTCAAACCGCCCCAAAAGTCCAACCCACACCCGGAGCTGCTGAATGGCACTGACTCGACATGTTTACAGCAGTTAGAAAGATGGGCAGAACGTCGCATCAACTTTGGTTTGCGATCAAGCACGAGGGCATGTGAGAACAGAGCGCCAACTAGTGGACAAAAGAAGGAAATTAAATTTAGTGGCAAGCCAAACTGTGTGGTGTGTAAATGTCCACAAGCAACTGCTACGGAGGAGTCAAGAGATAGGGGGAAGAGAGGAAAAGTGTGAGTGTGTATGTGTGTGTGTGAGAGAGAGACTCTTTTGTTTGTAATTCTTATGTGGATGTAAAAGCTGAGAGACGCTGGAGGGATAAGAGCTGTACAGAGGTGAAGAGGCTGAAAGATGGGGCAGATTCTTCAGTTATGTAACTCCAACCTGTGTGTGTGTGTGTGTGTGTGTGTGTGTGTGTGCGTGCGCGCACACACTCACAAGACTAAGTGGATAAAGTGTACATGCACAACTATGACCAAGTGGTGTACGTGTGTGTTTACACACTAAAACTATAGTACTGTGTGTGTGTGTGTGTGTGTGTAAGCGGGCCACTACAAAACTTGTGTCTCAGGCACATGCACTTTAATCTTCTTACAGTCTGCTGGGTGCGAGCTCACTGCTGCCATTATATAACACTACTAATCCACCCTTCACCCCAACACACACACACACACACTCAGAGCAACAGTCAACTAACGCCACGCGATGACCTCTCTCTCCACACACACCATCGCGCTGATGTGAGTACAAGTGGCAGACGGACGCAAACAAGCTGCAGATTGCCGCACTCTTCCTTAACTCTCCTCCTGCTCCTTGCTCATGTCTTTACCCACATTAGGGCTGGGCGATATAGCCTCAAGTCAATATCACGATTAATTAAACACTGCAAAAAATCAGTGTCAGAAAATAAGAAAAAGAAAAGGATAATAAGAAAAAAGGTACCAGAATCAAGCAAAATTATCTGCCAATATAGTGAGAAAATTTATCTTATGAAGATCTCCTAAAACAAGAAAAAAAATCTTTCCTTTTTCCATGTTTTTAGCTTCAATATTCTTAAAATAAGCAAAGTTGTCATGACTTTCTTAACTCGTAGTGGAGAGCACGAGAACCGGTCCGTTCTCTTAATTAAATTTATTTCATTTTAAGAAGTTCTTATAATCAGTAAATTTTCTTAATAAGATAATTGTAGCCAATGCTTCTTAAAATTTGATTATCTTACATATACAAGTCTAGACAAGTCAGTTATTCTTAAAATTAAACAAGAAACAAGATCTATTTTTTTCTTTTTAAGATTTTCTGGCCTGTTAAGATTTCATTTTTTGCAGTGAACGATTAATGTATGATTATTTTGTTGTGGGTTTTTTGTTATATAATTGAAAAAAACATTTTTGAAAGAACACACAGATTTAATCACAGACTGGACGGGGTCGTATGTGTTGTCACACGAGTATGTTTTAATTAAGGGTCAACCTAATATCGGTATCAGTGTTTAATTTTGACCATCAGCGATATTAAGTAATTACAAGGTGCACTACTGCGGCTCCACTGCCGTCTCTTTTCTCTGTGCCATTTGGTCTCGATTTGCTGCTTTTTTTAATGTCCCGCCCACAACAGTCTTTGATTGGCTATATGTCACACAAGTAGTAGCCAATCAACGCTTGCTGTCACCGACACTGGACTCACACAAGCGCGCAGTGTGAAGCTCCAAGAAGGATAAGAGGAGAGTTTCAGCTGAGCTTGGGTGTTTGAAAAGTTCAAAACTGACAGATTTTTTTTGTTTTGCACAGCGGTACCAAATATCAGTTATCGCCCCCATTAACTAGCAATAACGGGTATCGATATCGGCCGACCTCTGGTTTTTATGATTATTTTTTAAGGATACAGTACATGAACACACACTGGGGTAAGTATTAACTGAATTCTCTTTCCAAACAAGCTAAAAGTAATCAAAATCATTTACGACAGATCCTGAAAATCGGTTTCGATTCATTTCCATAATTAAGTGCCCAGTCCTGATTCACATCATCGCATTCAAAAAGATTTTATGCTCATTCCTCATTCATTTACATTCAGGCACTGGAACCGTCAAATGAATAACACACACACACACACACACACTTGGAGATGTCTCACACTAAACTCTTGGCAGTAGCTCCCCTCATGCCTCAGTGTGTCCATGCAGCAGGTTCTCTCAGTATGAATGGTGGTGTTTGGATGGAGCCTACCAGGGTGCGCTAATATTATCAGTAGACACGAGCTCGTTTCCGTTCTATCCGTAACTCGGAGACAGATTTATTCTACATACACAGATAAGGGGGTATAACAAACAAATTTGATCACAAAAAGATATTTTACTGATTCAATGGACAACAACTTAACATCTGCCAATATCTTACAGTCTGCTACAACTCGATTTTGATTCAATTCAGGAGACAGCGCTCAATATGAGACATCACATGCGCATTTAACACAATCACTTCCATTCATGAAAAATCACAAAAAGCAACCAAAATAACGACATTTTTAATCCTGGGCTCAACTAAACATTTAAATGAAAGACAATCTTCTCTCTTAATAAAAAAAGTGACGTTCACCATTCTGGATAAATGCTATGGGCTTGTTGATCACTGCATCGATGCACCAATGCACATAGATCTATGTATAAGAGAACCCTAATAAATGTTATGATGTGATAGGTGGATGGGGACTAACCAGGCCGTCGCCATCTGATTTTACCGGGGCTTCAGTCCAGGTTATTTTGAGTCTAAATAACTGTACAGCTGTTTACTTTATTTATTTCATTAACATGCATGTGGAAAATAAATTATAATTTAGGTAGTCTACTATAGTCTGTGGTCTACCATAACACCTTCTATATACTGTACACAAATTGAAAAAATACTCGTCTCCTCTTTGAATTTACATCCGGTCTAATCCAAGGGTGTCCTTAAAGGCTAGCAACGCAGTCAGGCTCTAGAAGCCACACCACACCATCGACTAGACCACTTCAACTGTTCCAGAATGCAGCTACAAGACTCGTCTACAATGTTCATAAATTCTCAACCCACACCTCTACTACAGAGCCTGCACAAGCTCCCTGTGGCTACTCGCATCAGATTCAAATCCTTAACACTCGACTTCAAGGCCAAGACTGGAACTACACATTCTTACTTATCAGCACTGATCAAGCAGTGTGTCACTTCTCGTCCTCTCAGAGCACCAAGGACTGCTTGTCTTGAACCACTGATAATCAAAAGAAGAAGACAACGTGCATCAAGACTCTTTGCGGTACCTAATGGTGGAACAAACTTCCTCCTGCCATCAGAAGTGCCGAGTCACTTGCTGTGTTCAAATGCAGTCTACAGACCTCAATCAGTATAGGGCCCTATGATTTACGTGATGCGGAAACCGCGGACGCAATCGCGGAATTCAACAAATAAAATGGAATCTGTTGTAAAACGCGGAATGTCGTATAATTCGCTGATATCGGTGTGTGGGCAAAGCAAAGCAATGGTTTCTAATCAATTTTGGCCGCTGTAGCCCAATGTATGTTTCCACACACACAAACGCACAGACATGGAGGGGAAAACGTCAACGGTCAGCTATGGCGAAAAGGCTCGCTGAAACACCGAAGTCCTCAAAAAAAATACAGAATTCGACTGCCAGTGCTAAGTTTAGGGCAGAACAATACCCAAATGACTTTTATGAACTGGGAGAACAACTCTTTTGTACGTTTTGCCAGCACACGATAGACTGCACGCGCAAGAACACGTGACGACCACTTACAGTCAAAAACTCACATCAGAAACGCTTCGTTTTGAATGAAAAAATGAATGTTTTTAGTTGTTTACAGGTAAATGTTTTACCAGCGCAGAAAATGTTCTATTGAACCCCAGCACTTTGTTGAAGTTGAATAACAGTCGTTTAATGTGAAATTTCTTTCTATTGCATTGTTCTTTTTCCCCCATCCACTCCATAGACACTTTCTAGGCGAATAAATATGATAACGTAAAACACAGAATTCAGAAGAATATAAACGGAATTCAGAAAAAAAATAAAACGGAATTTAGGAAAAAACAAAACGGATTTCATAGGGCCCTAGGAGTACCTTTTGAAAGTGAGTGATTATTTGTCCTTGTGAATACAGCACAGCACAGAGTGCACCACATCAAAATCTGACCTCTGCATCTGAGCCATCCGTGAAGGAGCAGTGGGCAGCTGACATGGGCAGCGCCCGGGAAGCAGTGCTTAAGGACGGTACCTTGCTCATGAGTGCCTCATTAGTACCCTTTACGAGTGCGGGATTCGAACTGGAGACCTTCCGTTCACGTGGTGAATGCCTTAAACGTTACACGACTTACTTGTTAAGGTGCGTAACTTAGCTGGCGGAAACTTAGTTGGACGAAAGTTGTCGATTTAAATCTAGCTTTATAGACTGAAGAACAGTCATGGCCTTCATAGCACTGTTGTACGTCGTTTTGGATAACAGCGTCTACTAAATGCTGCTAATGTAAATGTTTCTGCAATCTTCACAACACTACTGACCCGTGTCCACTCAAAGTCACCATAAACAGGCAGTGTAAAAGCAATTCTGTGGAAGGAAGGGAACAGTCACAAGAAAAAGCTGATCATCTTTAAGAATTTAAAGTGTTCTTTATAATCTGTAAAGCAAATGTATATTTTACAAAGAGTTTGGAAAACACATGCATTCTTAAAAACGCCTTGGGTTCCAGAAACTTCATTCATGATTCATTGCGTCCTCTGTGACATCGAGAATCCGTTTTACTTTCCTCCTTTCCATATCACACAGACGGGAGAGGGTGGTATGTTCATTTCCCAGCTAAGCAAAACGTATGCTGTAACACACACACACACACACCACTCACCTTCTAAGCGAGGTACTTCTATTGACCCATAATTACTTGATATAAATAAAATTCTAACCCTAACTTCAGTAGTCAAAAGCAACCTTTTAAGGTTTCAAATCTCACTTCAAAAATAGTGTTTACTGAATTTTAGTGATAGATTATTTGTCACTGTGAACACACCACAGCACAGCACTGAGGGCACCACAACCAAAGCTTTGGCAGCACCCGGGGAGCGGTGCTTGGGGATGGTATTTTGCTCATGAGCTCCTTAGTGATACCTTTTACTGGTCAGGACTTGAACTCGGTGACTCTCCGACCACAGGGCCAACTCCCTAACCGTTACACTACCAACTGAAGCAGAATTCGAGACTCACTCACCTTATAAACATGCAGCACGTAAATGGTGGACAGCTAGCAGGAAAGGGCAATGGGTGTCGTTCACCAAAATGTTATGCTTTTTAATTTGTTAAGAAAGTTAAGACATCTAACTGTATATTTAAATATTAAATAGGGGCAGCTGGTGGCATAACGGTAGGGTGTTCGCCCCGTGATCAGAAGGTCGCAGGTTCGAATCCAGGGCCAGTAAAGTTACCACTGAGGTACTCATGAGCAAGGTGCTGTCCCCAAGCACTGCCCCCTGGGCGCCTGCTAGCTGCCCACTGTTCCTCCACGAATGGGTTAAATGCAGAGGTCACATTTTGTTGTGGTGCACTGTGTGCTGTGCTGTGGTGTGTTCACAATGACAAATAATCACTCACTTTCACAAAATAATCACTCACTTTAAATACAATAATATACAAAAACGTATCTATATCAAAGCGTTCAGCAGACCCTGCCCTTACCTAGGAACAAATCTCGGGTCAGTTGCTAATGTAACGGTTAGGGAGATCAGTCGGTTCGAATCCCGAACCGGTAAAAGTACTGAGGTACTCACAAGTAAGGTACCGTGCCCAAGCACTGCTCCCCCGGCGCATTCATTCATTACCTGAACCGCTTATTCCCTATAGGGCTCACGGGGAGTACGGAGCCTGTCCCGGGACTACGGGGCGCAGGGTGGGGACCAACCCTGGGCGGGCGCCAACGCCACGGGGCACGCACACACTCACATTTACTCCTAAGGGGGCAATTTAAATAACATCAACCTATAACTGCATGCTTTTGGACTGTGGGAGGAAACCATACCACCCAGAGAAACTCACACGAAAACAGGGGGAGAGCACGTTGAGATAGAGAACTCCACATGGAAACACCCTACGACCGTCCCAGGGATCGAACCCAGGACCTTCCTGCTGTAAGGTGACAGGGTTAACCACTTAATATAATAGGAAAACAAAGGCGATTGTCAAAATCTTGGTGAAAACGCCATAAGTGGGTTTTAACAAACACTTTCTTCTTAAGAACAGTTGCCGAACGAGGCCCAATGTTTTTCGAGGCTTCAGCGTCCTGTACAAGTGAGAAACACGCACTGCCTGTGCTGTAAGAACACTTTAAGTATGTACAGTAGGCCTGTTGGGGCACAAGTCATCACAGCAAATGAAATAAGCCCGTGGTTTGGTTTACTGGTTGAGTCCTGATTAACGCAGCACTAACAGAGGCTCAGTGTCCACACACACACACACACACGGCCACAGACACGTCACACACACACGCCACAGAGACGTTACAGCAGCTTGGGAGGACACAGCGAGTATTTTTAGCTTCCTGTTTGCAGATTATCTAAAGTATTTTTAGCCAATGTTACCCAATCTCCCCTCCCACACACACACACAGAAACACACTCGCAGGAACTCTTCTCCTACTACCACCTCAAAACACAGCAGCTGATACCAGAGAGAGTGAGAAAAAGAGAGAGATAAAATGCAGAGAGCAGGAGAAATACAAAACAAAGCAGAGAAAGACAAGAGAGAGAGAGAGAGAGTGAGACAACATGGAAGAGGGCGACAGATAGACAGATAGATAGAACAAGGGGGAGACAGCGAGAGAGAGAGAGAACATGGAAGAGGGCGATAGATAGATAGATAGATAGATAGGATAGATAGATAGATAGATAGATAGATAGATAGATAGATAGATAGATAGATAGATAGATAGATAGATAGAACAAGGGGGAGACAGCGAGAGAGAGAGAGAGACAACATGGGAGAGGGCGATAGATAGATAGATAGATAGATAGATAGATAGATAGATAGATAGATAGATAGATAGATAGACAGACAAACAGACAGACAGACAGACTGGTAGACTGGTAGACTGGTAGACTGGTAGACAGAACGGGGGGGAGAGAGAGAGACAGCGAGAGAGTGAGAGAGAGCGAAAGAGCGAGAGAGAGCGTGAAAGAGCGAGAGAGAGCGCGCGAGAGAGAGAGAGCGCGCGAGAGAGAGAGAGCGCGCGCGCAATCAGCTAGAGAGAGGAGCCACCATGCTAGTAGCGTGGCATAACTGACTACATCTCTGTGTTGGTGAGCACAATGCCGGGGATGGTGGGAGTCCCAGGAGAGTCTTAAAGTGAGACCCCTCACCCCGAGCTGCTGCAGGGAGACCACCCCTTTAATCAGGATACGGAAGCTCTGGACAATACTGTCTGATAAATGTAAATGTAACCTCACTCTCTCTCAAACTGCTCCATATCACCACATCACAACACACAAACACACACACAGATCAGCAGCAGCAGAGGAAATGTGAGGGTCTCACACACACTCAACACAAACCACCCTCTACAGCACACCACATTACATAATACAGCAGACAGCACTTGGTGAAATAAACACCATCGATACACACATACACACACACACACACACACACACACACACACACTGTTGTCATGGTGACTGTGATGGAGACAGCCAGGAACAGCCTGCCTGTCGTCTCAGATCCGTCAGAGAGAGAGAGAGATGTAGGCAGGGTGGAAGCAGCAAGCGAGAAAGAATGAGAGTGAGAGAGAGAGAGAGAGAGAAAGAGAAAGAGAAAGAGAAAGAGAGAGACAGTGAAATTAAGTCACAGAGGTAGAGGGAGCAAGAAAAATGCGAGGGAAAGCAAGAGAGACAGGGAGAGAAAGAGACAGAGAGACGAGAGAGAGAGAGCAAGAGAAAGAAACAGAAAGCAGGAAAGAGAGCGGGAAGGAAGCAAGAAAAACAAAGAGAAAGTGAGAGATAGAGAGAGAGCAAGACAGACATAGAAAGAGAAAAAGATACACAGAGAAGAGAACCTTATAGAGAAACACGGAGAGAGAGCAAGTCAGAAACAATGAGAGAGAGAGAGAGAGAGAGAGAGAGAGAGAGAGAGAGAGAGAGAAAGATATAAAAAAAGAGAGAGAGAACATTGAAGAAGAAAGAGTGAGCAAGGCACTGTGAGATAAACTGCTAAGGCCACAAAACAGGATGAAGTGTTAAAGGTTATAATACCAGCTATCAGTGAAGTGCCTCCCTAATGCCAACACACACACACACCCCATCTCTGTGAAGTTTCTTCAAACCTATAAACACATGCTGCTATTCTGACAAAAACACAACCAACGCCATGAGAGAGTAAACGAGTGCAGGAGTTGTTCTACAGAGTGGGGTTAAGTTCCATCTTCTTGTGTGTGTGTGTGTGTGTGTGCGCGTATGTAGGGGAATCCACACCAGTGGGAGTTTAATCTGCCATTCTGCTCTTAAGAGCATGCCAGGGCGTCACGGCACCACTATCACCTACAAAGAAAGAGGGTGGAGTTTAGGACTGTGTGTGTGTGTGTGTGTGTGTTCTCCACCTCTCTGTGGGAGCAGCTCTGCTGAAATATGGATGAGGTTGAATAGCAGAGAGCTTGCTTCATTCTTCTCTCATCTTCATGCCTAGAAAGTCAATGTGCCCCCACACTACAACTCCCACAATGCCTCTTGCTGCCACAACACACACTTTCACTCTTTTCATTCAGAAGCTTCCATCACACCACACACTGTCTCATTACTCTGGCTATTAAATCTCCAGCATGTCCAGATCCACTTCCTGAACTAAGGTCAGTCCAGGTTTTTGGTCTCTCCCTCCTCCCATTACAGCTGCACCAGTCGGATAGAGAACAAATGTGGACTGGCCTCCGGAACGGACTAGATTACAGAGAAAAAGCAGAAGTGTGATGTTGCTGTTACAAAGTTGATAAAAAGAAGAAAACGGAGATTGACCAGCACCTGCGGAGCGGACCAACTGCCCCTAAATGACTCAATTAATAAAATTATTTGGCAACTATTTGAATACTAGATTTTAAGTGATTAAATTGATTAGCTGTTGCAACCCTCATTTAGTCTAATCAATAAAATAATTATTTTAGTATGTGACAAACTAAGAGTGGCAGTCTCACAGCTACAGCCCTGACATGTCCAAATCTTCAGGTTTTAGTTTTTAGAAAAGACATTTTGGAAAAAATTAATATGGAAAATACCTTAATTTTTATGCTAATTGCTTGGTCATAGGACCAAGTTCGGCCCAAACCTCCAGTGGTACCTCCACCATACGTTTATCTGACTGAATCCAGGTTTATACATGATGCATTTATACATTATACACATGCAGCTAGTAGCATAACATTTATGGAGTTTGCCCTGTGGTCGCTGGTTCAAGTTCCAGACGAGGAAAGGTACCACTCAGGTACTCATGATTCATTAAGTACCGTCCCCATGCACTGCCAAAAAGCTGCCCACTGCTCCTTCATGGATAGGTTAAATGTAGAGGTCACTTTTCATTGTGGTGCACTGTGTGCTGTGTTCACAATGACAAATAATCAATTATTTCTTAAGCAGAAAAAAGTAGCAGGTTACGGTATGTTTTGGGAAGCACTGCGGCTTCTGCTTTTATTATACAGTGACGGAAAGGAGCAAATAACTCGATGGGTTAGAAGGAATCCCCTGGTGTAGTAATGTATTTTTGCATAAATTACAATGTTTCAAATAAAATCCTGTAGTTTTTTCGGTGGGGGATGAAAAATATTCTTATCTGCAAATTAATGGGGTGGATGGGGGTGGTCCAGTGGTTAGGATACTTGCCTCTGGACCAAGAGGTCGTGGGTTTGAATTCTACATCCAGCCCTACTATCATTGGGTCCCTGAGCAAGACCCTTACAACACCAAGTTGCTCTGAGGGAAAGTGTACCTGAAATTTGGAAATAGAGAAGAGCGTTTGCTAAATGTCATAAAAACAAATGTAAAATGAGGGCCCCTGCAGAAGACACTCGAGAAGCAGTGCTCTTTTTAGTAGCAGTGTGCAGCTTTTTGGCAGCACCTGGGGAGCAGTGATTAGGAAGGGATGTTACCTTTTATCAGGGTCAACTCCCTAACCATAACACTACCAATGAGTGCCCACAAGCAAATCTTAGAAGAAATTATGACATCAAAACTCATTTTAAAAAATGATGCACTTAAAATATTCTCTTAAAATATTCCCACATCAACATCATCGACCTCACTGACTACTCGTGGCAGCTGTAATAAGGAAGAAAACTAACCAGATAACCAGATGAAACAAATAACCAGATGAAACTAGTAAATAAATACAGAGTAAATCTCAGTAATCTCATAACAGTAGCGTAATAACACAATGCTAAAATGGAAAGCATTAACAGTTGTTATCGTGCTATTTTTGGATGCGTCTGCTCCAACCAGGAAGTCATAAAACTAACCATGAGCGTCTGTCTCCTCATCATCAACACAATAAGCAAACCCAGAGTGAGGGAGAGAGAGACAGAGAGAGAGAGCGGAAGGGAGCTTTAAGTGGTTCAGTCATATCATCTACGTCATGGACAGTAGGAAAAAGCTGGAAACGAGTGCCTACGCAGGTATAAGTGCACTAGAAGGGCAGGATGTGTTGGAGAACGAGCCACCGGTGCGTGAAGCTCTAACATGAAGCGCTGCACACGTTTCCTCCACAAAGCTCAGCCTCACAGTTCAGATGAGGACAAGCCTCTCGATCCACTCACATCCGTAATGAGCAGAGGCGGGGCTTACAGAGGTCAATGCTCCTGGCAAACGGAGACAATCACACTACTTCCAAGTAACACCAGTCAGACTTGTGCCTGGCACTGCCACCACAAACTCACACGTCATACACTGTCTCATACTGATCATTAGTCAACAATTGCAAGACATTCTTCTAATAAAATACTGCCACATATCCGGTAGGGGTGTAACGACACATCGCTTCAATGATCGAGTCTACAGTGTCGATCCACAATGAAAGCATCGATCAGACATCATACATAATGTAATATTCTAAGGCAAGCAAGCTGGTTTTCTCACAACTTTAATTAAGAGTGAAAACAGGCTCCTGTGCTGTAACTGAGGAACAAAAACTGTTAAATGATATGATATATAATTTTTCTAAGTTTATTATATTGTCTCACATCGATTGTGGAACTTTGGCAAGCAAAATATCGTCTTTATGCGTTCAACTCTGCCTGCGCTTACACTCGACTCGACGGTATCGATAAACGCATGAAAAATATTGGATATCGGCATCAGCCGATAATTCCCATATCGCCCATTCCTAATCGTTCTTCACTGAACTGACATATCATTTTGTGATGAAACTTGTGATTCACCTTCCTGGACTTCTGTAACATCTGTACACAAACACACAGCTAACCTTCTTGAGTTATTTCCTTTGATTGCATCTCAACTCTTCCTCACCTTAAGCCTAACCACAATGACCAAAAATAATTTATAAATAAAAACTAAATATTCTATTAAAAACCTATTTTCCCCTCAATGACCCACAGCATCCACTTTGCAAATCAACAGTGTTTGACCCCTATAATGAGCAACATACACATACATTTGTGAGCTACCTTTATTGACTCCCAGTCTCACCAAAAAGATGCTACAGTTACAAATAATGCCAGCCTAAACTTTAGAAACGATAAGCACATCTTTTCTTTCTTTTAGTAATGCAATAAAAACATTATCTTTGAGTCAAAAAAAAAATCTGCCAGAACCGAAAAACTAGCTAAACCCTGTTTACCACCCCTGCCATTTGTTGGATGTAGATATTCATTAAGAGGGAAGATTAGAACACATCTTGTCACTGTAATGACACTTTTTTAAAGGTCACTTTCCCGGTTAGGTGGATCTGAGTTTTCTCACTCCACAGCCGAGTGCTGCGAGAGTTCTGTGTTTATCTTCATAGATGTTGTGACAGCAACATAATTGAACAGTAAATGGTGTTTGCGTTGTGCGATCTTGCTGCAGAGAAATATCAGCGGTGAAGGTAAAATCAGGAGAGGTTAGTTAAGCTAGTTAGAATTACACTTAAAATATGGAAATTATGAACGCACAGATGTTAATTTTGAGGCGCAAAGTCTGAGTATCCAGGTGTGTGTGTCAGAGGTGTGATGTTACATTAAAGCTCAGTGTGGCACTTATTGGAAAAAAAGAAAAGAGAATTCCGTCAGGAGCAAACAGAAATAAGCATGGAAACAAACTTTATTGCTTGTTCCTATTCTAATGACAATAAGAAGTGAGACTTTCAGTTGTGCTCAACACCAAACTTTTTCATTTTTGCATTGTTCAGTCAATCTGAGCAAACCAGCTTGCTTACATTGCAGCAAAGCATTTACACCTTGTTGTTCGCCTTCGTTTGTTGTACTGTGGTTCAGGGAGAAACAATTTTGCTCTATATCAGTGTACAAAGTCTGCTGAGCACCTATAACCCAAAGTTGAGTTAACGTAAAAATACAAGGAAAAAGACTCCAGTAACAATATTTTTAAGCACTGCACTAATACCCTTAGGCATAAACTAGTACTTGAGTATTAAAATCAGTGTTGGAAAAGCTACTTTTAAACAGTGTTGTTTCAAGCTACAAGCTATGCAGGATTAAAAGTAAATAAGCTACAGCCGACGGCAAAACCAGTCGCTTGTCGCAAATTTTTTATTTTTATTTGAAAATTAAGGGCATAAATCAACCTTCAAAACGATACCTATATCGAATGAATCGGACAACATATGACCGAGATATCAACATTCAAATGAGTCGGGTTTCTCCTGTCACGCCAAGTGAGAAACGGAGAAATCTGCCTTTGAAGTTGACTATCGACGTAGCACTCACAGATGTTTGGTGCGGTCGTGGCTATGTTTGTATTTACGGTATCCTACGCTGCATTCACAGCCACACGGATAGCCTACCTGCGTTAGGTTAACTGAACTCGGGAGACGAAGATGGATTCCGCAGAAATATCTTCACGCTAGTCAACCAGTGGATTTACCGTAAATATTGGAGTAGAGCGGTCAAAACAGAAACTTTTAACATTCCACCGGAATTGAATTCCTCAGCTCAAGAAAGTCGCGTTTTTAGGATGGAAAGGGTAAGTTTTCCAGCGAAATTTATTCACAACTACACTGAAGATACGTATATCTTCTTACATACTCTTGCCTCCATCTCCAGCAAGCAACATCAATCAAAAAACCACCTTTTAAGGCAAAACGTTTTTGGAAAAAATGCAGTGTTTTAGATGTTTAAGCTACTAAATAGTTAGAAAAGCTAGAAAAAGTAGTTATGTTGGTTTTGTCAGTAACTTTAGTTAAATACTTCAACACTGAGTGAAAGTATTTTGCTAGTATTAGTTTGGTCATTGTACAAAAAAATAGCTAAACCAAAGCCTAAAGGTGCTTTAGCTTGTTTTCAAACTGATGCCAATACGTCAGGATCGCGTTGTGTTTCTGTCCTGTCAGTTTTGTCTTGTCTTAGTCTATACATAGTCCTGTGTTGGTTCTTGTTTGTCTGTCAATCTGTTTAGCTCTCTGTTAGCCTCCGGTTGGCGATTTCAAGCCTTTGGTATTAGTTGGTAGAAAGAAGCAAGCCTTTTCCTGTCACTACAGACAAAAGCAGAGTGCAAAACAACACAAGTAATGTGTGTTAGCAGAAATGTGTTGGTCGAATAGGCAAAAATAATAACACCCAGTATGAGTAACAAAAATGATGTTAATGTGGTGTTTAAGCAGAATTACACTAGCACTATACATGCTGCTAACAGGTGACAATGTCAGCAACTTTACAATAAGCCCCCCACTTATAAAGAGTTATAAAATGATTTGTAATCTGGTTGTTAATGAGATTGTATAGTTTTTTTATATCATCAATAAACAACGCTAAACAAGTTCTAACAGCCTCACTTTTTGGCGAGACCTCAGATTTTGTTAGTTGCCCAGCTGATCTCCTCCCCTCGTCTCAGGAAGAATGTTAAACTGTCAACTTTATCAGTCGTTTAACATGTTATTACCGTTAAAACTAGAGGTCGACCGCTATTGCTTTTTTCAGTGCCAATATCAATACCGATTATTGCTACCTAACAGGTCAGATAACCAATATTTGGAAACGATATGCAAAAAAAAAAGAGATAATTTCTAGTCAAAATTCCCAATTTTACAAACACCAAGCTCAGCTGAAACTTTCCTCTTCTCCTTCTCGGAGCTTCACGCTGTGGTGTGAGTGACAACAAAGGCTTCAGCGTTGACTGGCTACTGCTTGTGAGACATATAGCCAATCAGAGACTGTTGTGAGGGTGGAACATTAAATAAAGCAGCGAGTGAAGAGCAAACAGCACAGAGAGAAGAGACAGCAGTGCAGCCACAGTAGCGCACCTTGTAATTAATATCATTGATGGTCAAACTTAAACACCGATAATTGGCAAAATGCCTAATATCGGCCCCCGATAATCAGTCAAGCCTTAGTTAAAACACCAGTAGAAATACGGTCTTGCGGCAGTGTCCCTCCTTTTGACCTGATTTAGCTTTTTTTTGATGAGTTGCGATATATCGGATATCAGTTATCTGTCTAAACCTGCATTGCTCTCCGAGTTGATGATGCTTTATGGCATTTTTATCACTACTTATTGAGGAGTTTCTGTTATTTACATCTGGTAAAGGGGAACCTTATTATAAAGTTTAACAGCTGTCGCCAAATAGTGAGCCAATGTATCACAACTGCTATAAGATATTTGTCACTGCTTAGGAATGATATAAAACTGTCAACAACCTCATCAACAACCTGATTATAAATGATATACAACCCTCTATGAGGGGACTCTTATTGTAAAGTGGTACCATGAAAGTTCCTAAAACATGGTCCATTTCCGATGGGCATGACTACATGACTGTGAAGGGTCATATAGAAATCTTTTCTTACTGCCTATCTTTCCAGAAATCTGTATCTATAAACTACACATTTTTAACATCTTGTATCTTTAAGCAAATATCTCCGCAGCAGCAGGGTCTAGCGCTGGCACAAGCCACAGAAACAGAGGGTTCTCCATGCCACATTCAGAGCTTGTTCCATTTGTGATTCAGGGCAAAACGTCGCCTAAAAAAAAAAAAAAGAGGAAGCGGTCGAACAGGAAGGAAACAGATGAAGAAACAAATGTAAAGTGGAGCATAAGTTCACATTCCTGCACGACTTCAGTGTGAAATGCTGCTGCTTCTCATAAACAGATCTGAGGTTTCGGAGCTGGCATAGTCAACAAAGAGCGAGATGTGCAGAGCGAGTTCGGCTTTACGATCATCCAAAACAGACAACTTTCCTCTCAATGCAGTGCTTTTATCACACTTCCGTCACTGTTAAACCTTGTTTTATATCAGTTTATGTTAAGTCTCGGATGTGTGTGCGTGTGTATACACAAGCTTACTGCTTTGTGCAAGTGAATCACAGTGTGTGTTTGTGTGCGCGTCTGCTGGGCAAGTCAGGGTATTTAGTTGCGCTGTGGAGTGTTTAACAGCTCTAACTCCAAGCAGGACTTCCACATTGGGATTATAGCCCTGAGCAGGTGTGTAAGTATGTGTGTTTACATCTGCAAGTATCTACAGACATAAATGTAGTCGCTATTCAGATGTCTGAAACGGCTATAGTGAAGATCTATTTTTTCAAACCAGAGGTGAAATTAAAGTACATTCAACACCCCAAACACAAACACACACACTCACTCTCTTGGTTTCAATTTCCGCTTGGAGATGCTCGTTCCCATCCCCACACCTGCACTGCCCCCCTTACTTTCATTCCGACGCCCTGGAGACGGCAGTGACATGTTTGCTGAGGGTGTCTAAGGTAACTACATGTTATTTTACTCACAATGGGTCGGTAGAGGATCTATTTGTGTGCACACATGTGTTTTACATAACCAAAGACGGTGGAAAACACAGCAATGGATGATTAGCGGTGTGTTTTCTGTGCGAGTGTATGTCTGTGTCTGATGACACTCATCTATTTTTTACTCCTTCTCTTAAGGTTTCATTGAGAAGCTGATGCACCGTCCTTCTTCCAGGCATCATCCTCATCAATAATGCAGCCATTTGTCTTTGAACCGCACCATCACACACACATACAGACACACACACACCTCCTCTACAGGTAACTCAGCATTGTAGGGACTTTCAAATACAGTGGTACTTCGATACGCAAACTTAATTCGTTTCAGAAGCCAATTCAAATTCCAAAACGTCTGAGTTCCAAGATAATTTTTGCCATAAAAACCAAAAATACATCAACAATGCAATGGTCCTATATACGAAAGTTTGTTTTTACAAAATAAATGATTTCATTCTAACAATTTCCATCAACAATAATGTTTGAGTGCTGAATTGTTCAACATTGTTTGAAATAGTGCGCTCTGTGCAATTTTACAATTTTCAGATAAAAACAATACATACTCATGAATTGACAAAGCATATTGGTGATGGTCAGACAGCACTGGCACAATGGTTGATGGTTCTTGTCATTTCAAGTTGGGTCAAAGTACAAAATAAAGGGTCAAATTCTGACTTTTATGATCCAAAACAATATTGCGCTCCGTACAATTTTGCTATTGCTCCTATAAAACATGATGTGGCGTTCAGTTTGTCTTCTAAGGTTTCATTCACACTCCAAGCCTGAATTTGGCCAAAAAAAATTTTTCTACTCCCAAAATGTTCGTAGTCTAGGCGGTTCAAGAACTGAAGTACCACTGTATAGCTAAATGTTATCTTATTCTACAACATAAATACAAGGGGTGGGCCGATATATCAATTCAATGACCAAAAAGAACTTCAATCCAAAGTGTAAACATCGATCAGACGTCATACACATTATAATGTCTTCTTTACACACTACTTAACGGCAGATCTTGTCTTATTCAAACACAAGGCTGCCCTTCATTTAAACGTCTGGTTAATCTCGAGAATAAAAATGCTAAATGACACTTTAGTTGCTCTTTGAGATTTTTTAGGAATGGAAGTGATTGTGTCAAATCTGCATGCGATCTGATATCAACGCCTGGCCCCTGAACTGAATCTAATCAAAATCGTACTGACTCTGCAATATCTAATCGTCCATTGAATCAAAATATTGTATTGTGACGAAACTTGTGATTTACTGTGACAACTAGAAGAGCCTGATCAATAAATCATCACTGCAATATCAGCCGCCAAGATGAGGTCAAAGCTGATAAATATAAGTGCTTATTGTTGTGCAGTTTGTCCACCAGAGGGCTCACTGTAACCCCACTTCTGGCTTTTTTTGTATTTTTACACACAAAACCAAAATCTAAACTAATAAGCTTTGTTGCAATTCTGCTGAAAGCCATATTTATGAATATTAAATAAGCTTTTGTAACAGAACACAATGTAGTTCACCTTATGGAAGACTGTGAAACAGCTACAAAACAAATGTAAAGAAAAATATTTCTTAACGTTCGTGTGTGTGAAAATAAACAACAGCTGATATAATAAACAGATTTTTCCATCCACAGGAAATCAGTATCTTTGTGATAAACCTACATTGGTCAGGCTCTAATAATTACACAGGCCTCCGCCCCAGTCAGCTACAGTGTGGGTGTGACAGGTGTGATGAGGCAGAATGGTTTCTGTAACGACGGTGTGTGTTTACTTTTTCTTCAAGCTCTATTCAGTGCGTTTCCAGCTGCTGTCCCAACTTCCTCCTCCTCCTCCTATTCCCAGTTCAGAAACGCATCACGCCCACGTTTGTCACGGGACCCCGACCGTGGTCAGGAGGGAATGACTGGCGGAGTGCGAGTTTACCACGCATGACGTATGACGGGTGGATGGGGATGACGGCCAGCAGACAGCACTGAGTCCGAGATGGAAAAATGAAGGCCAGCATAACAGACGGACACTCTCTTTGCCTCCATAAACCATCCTAGCGGCTGACGTCACAACGCATCACTACATACGACATAATAATAAGCCAAAAATATCTTGCTATCATGAGAGGTTTCATCGTTTAAGGCTTGGCGATATGGCTTCAAATCAAAATCATGATTAATGGAACATTTTAACTTGAATATGGCTAATGAACATTTGTTTTTGATGATTTTTTTGCCTGACAAGGTTTGTATTGTAAATATGCTCAACTATTAAAGCTGGGATATTTTTTTCTAATGAAAGAGTTAAGGGTCGACTGATCACCGGCCGGGCCGATTATCGGGGGACGATATTAGGCATTTTGCTGATTATCAGTATCGGTGTTTAATTTGGACCATCACCGATATTAAGTAATTACAAGGTGCGCTACTGTGTCACCACTGCCGTCTCATCTTGATGTGCCATTTGGTCTCAACTCGCTGCTTCATTTAATGTCCCGCCCACAACAGTCTCCGATTGGCTATATGTCACAAAAGTAGTAGCCAATCAAGACTGGAATCTTGTTGTCGCTCACCCCACACTCACACACGAGCGCAGCGTGAATCTCTGAAAAGGAGGAGAGAGAGGAGCTTCAAATGAGCTTGGTGCTTGTAAAATAAAATAAAAAATTGACGGACACTATTTTTTTTTGCAGATCAGTTCCAAATATCATTGACTAGCAATAATCAGTATCGATATCTAATATTGAAAAAAAAACAATATCCGTCGACCTCTAGAAAGAGTGCATATCTTTGTGCTCTGACCCACAGATGTATTTATAGACAACAGAAGCATTTACCATTTTTTTGTCAAAAATATTAAGAGAATTTCAAAAATCACCGAAATAATCATGGGAGAGATTGCCTTGATCCTGAAAGTCAATTGCTTCCCCAGCCCTACTGAGGTTCCGCTCTCATGCCTACTGTGTCTGTTGTGTTTTCTCTATCCTCTCACTTTCACTGCCTATGACTTTACTCGAATCACCTTCTGAAGGTTAATGAGGGATCGAGCTGAGAAGAGACAATCAGCGTCTCACACAGTCATACAGGACACACATTTGCATACAATCACTCTCACACAAACAATTAGAGGACATCTCACATACACACACCTGATATACTGGTGTTCTAAAGTTTTGATCTAATATGGGACTCTTGTTCCACATTAGCAGGTACGATATTTTTGGCTGATATTATCCCTCCGTATCCATTATGACTGCCCGTCTTTCAGGTCAGGTTTATCGTAATACAGCAGCACTACACTACTTTTAAAGGTGAGAAATATGACATTTTTTATCAGAGCACAAAGATTTTAAATTATAGCGTTTTCACAAGATTAAAAGACCATTTCCTGGTCAAGTCAACATCCAAGGTCACTAGTGATCACTGCATATGATTCACTGTATGTAGTCACCCAAGTCATGCAGATGCGTTACCACCTTAACATACAGTGGTCCTGTGAGCCTTAACTGGATATCAAAACGATATTTTGTAAATGGGGCTTATTTAGGGTAGCTCTAGTTCCTTCTGGAAAACTTTAATGTGATTAACTTGTTAAAATACATCAACTTCTAACAAAAGATTAGGGTTGCAACTAAACACTTAACCAAAAAAAGCATAAAGATGACAGAGAGCCCCAAACAGGTAAAAACATGTTTCAACAGACCAGCAACTTATTTTAGCATGACTGCGTAGACAAATTGAATTATTGGGGAGTAAGAGTCGACCGGTTATCGGCTGCGGCAATTACTGGGGACCGATATGAGTCATTGTGACGGGGTGACAGAAAGAAAAGGAAGAAGGGAAAGAAAGAGTGAAAAAAAGATAAGGGAAAGATAGGGAAGGAGGCAATAAGGGGAGAGAAAAGGTGAAAACAATAAGGGGTTGATGGGTGAGAAAGGGAAGAAAGGGAGAAAGAAGGAAGGAGACAAGGTGACAGAAAGAAAGAAGGAAGAATAGAAAGAAAGAGGGAAGAAGGAAGGAAGGAAATAAGGGGAAGAAAAAGGAAAAAATGACGACGGATGAAAAAGGGAAGAAAGGATGAAAGAAGGAGGGGGCCACAGCGGTGACAGAAAAAAAGAGGGAAGAAGGGAAAGAAAGAGCGTAGAAGATGAAAAGAGGATGGGAAGAAGGAAGGAGGAAGAAAGAAAGAAAGAAGGGAAAGAGAGAGGAAAGAATGCACAGTGAGGGAGGGAGAAAACAATAATGGGTTGACAGGTAAGAAAGGGAGAAAGAAGGAGGGGAGATGGGGTGACAGAAAGAAAACTATCAGTGTTTGTTTGTTTTTAACAATCACCGATATTAAGTAATCACAAGGTGCGCTATTGTGTCTCCACTGCCGTCTCTTCTCTCTGCGCCGTTTGCTCTCGACTTGCTGCTTTTGTCCCGCCCACAAAAGTCTCTAATTGGCCATATGTGACCCTCCATGGCAAAACCAGTCGCTTGTCGCAATGGAGGTTTCCGAGAAAAACGACCGTTTATGTTGCGTGGGGTAAAAATTTTCACAGACCGCACCAAGCGTCTGTGAGTGCTACGGTGATAGTCAACTTCAAAGGCAGATTTCTCCGTTTCTCACTTGGCGTGACAGGAGAAACCCGACTCCTTTGAATGTTGATATCTCAGTCATATGTCGTCCAATTCATTCCATATAGGTATCGTTTTGAAGGTTGATTTATGCCCTTTCATGAAAACATAACTGAATTTTGAAAATTTGCGACAAGCGACTGGTTTTGCCGTGCAGAGTCACATATGTCACATGAGTAGCGGCCAATCAACGCTGAAGCCTTGTTGTCACTCACACCACACTCACACACAAGCTCAGTGTGAAACTCCAAGAATGAGAAGAGGAGGGGGAAGAGTTTCAGCTGAGCTTGGTGTTTATAAAATTCAAAATTTTGACATTGTTTTTGCATTTGTTCTAAATATCAGTTCTGTTAACTAGCAATATCAGTATCGATATCGGCTCTAAAAAAACAATATCGGTCAACCTTTATTATGAGTTCAACTGCAAACGTCCATTACAAATTATACAGGTAGAGAGAATATCCAGGAGTCGCGCAATCGCCTTAGTACTGCAGACTTTACAATAGAAAGATCCACAGTAGTAGAAAGGAGAGGATGAAGACAACAGCAGGGTGGGAGACGAGAAGAGCAGGTAAACAAGAGGACTCAAACTGAAAAAAAGATGACAAGAGCAGGAAGGCGAGAAGAAGACCGACAGCAGCCTAAGAAGCACACTACAAGAGGAACACCCAATACCCAGCATGCACCTGTGCATTCAGGGGCCTCTTCTGAAGGTACTTCAACACCAGGAAAAACACATTGAACTCCTGGCCAGTGTTTACCAAGATGAGAAAGCTGGAACATTTACTACAGATGGAATGATGTCACTTTTCTAGAATGATTACAGTATTTGACGCTCAAGTATCTACAGATATCAATACAAACATCATTTTGCACTTCTTCATGAGATCTTCATATACATACATTTCAGTTATCCGTGGTAACGCTGAAGAATACTCGAAAATGAACACAGAGCTAACCATTCTGGATTTTGCGTTTCCATCAAGGTGTTATGCCTAACTTTTACAAATTTACACAGTCACACTGTGCTGTTACTACAGGTATAAAAGTACTTTTCGTACAGTAACTGAGAGACGAAAGGATGTTCCAATTCATTCTTTCGTTACCCAAACAGCTTATGTCACTAAATCAAAATTGAAGTGAACTTCTATTTTGTTATTGTGAGAGCAGCTCGCGCCGTCTCATTTGCTTCAAACTCTTGAGTTTTCTTTGCACGCGTCACGTATCCAAAAAAAGAGACTTGAATTGCCTTTCGTTGTCTTTTCTTTACTACAATTCAAAGTTTTACAAGCAAAGGATGAATACCTAAGACCACAAAGACACTTTACGTGACGTTACGTGACGGTCAAAAAACTGTAATGCTTCTGAGTTCTTAGCTCTATCACATTCAATGTGAAACTAGTTCTTTTACGTTCTTGTATCTTATATATACTTCAGATTACGACAAGTAAGGCACGTATTACTTCTATTGTTACATACTAGTACATTTAACATGCATACGTATTAATAGAATTCCATTACGTAACACTGTACATGGAAAGTTATGGAAGGTTCCAGGAACATTTCTCTACTTTCTACTGCAAACAGCTACAAAAACATTAAATCTAAATATTCACACATTCATGCACACAAAATGGCTCTAACAGTTATTGTGAACACAGCAAAGCACAGCACACCAAACTACGGCTGTGAGATATGACAAAACATACTTACAAAATGTCTATCTTTCCATATTATACTCTAACTTAAATTTTGTGTTATCACACCATTTTTTAATCATTTGGCTGACAGTTGGCAGCACTCACAATGACGCCACGTGGATGTAGGCACGGAGAGTACAACGATATTTGTGCCATTATAGCGTTTAAAAAAAAAAAAGGTCAACTGAGTAAAAATATGGGCAAATTGTGGTAGTTTTGGCATTCCATATGAGCACGTGCGGAGTATTTTGATATATATCCCTATCGGAATATGAGGTTTGTCATATCGCACAGCACACAGTGCACCACACAGAAATGTGACCTCTGTATCTGACCCATCAGTGAAGGAGCAATGGGCAGCTGACATGAGCAGCGCAGGGGAGCTGTGCTTGGGGACGGGATCTTCCACAAGTACCTCAACCAAACCGGCGACCTTCAGATCAGGGAGTCCAACTCCCTAACTGTTACACTACCAACTGCACAGACCTCATATGTGTACCTACACCAACACTGTTTCCCAAAATATTAACCTTACATAAAAACCAATCCTAAAGTAAACTCATGCAACCAAATAAACGGTAAAGAATAAGGTGAAGATGCTGACTTTCAAAGCTTGTCTATGGTTTAATGACCGTTAGCTCATTAAAAACAATATATATATACCAACTGCCCCATATACGCATCAGCACATCTGCCTCGGCTCTCTCCACAAGTCCACAATGGATCCGGATCGCGTGATCATGTGATCTCCAGCAACGTTTCCACCCTACAAGCTGACCGGAGCTTAATTTCTCCATAACGCCCAGCAGCAGTAAGGTTTGTTTAGCTGGTCTGGGGTCAGCGGTTAAGCTCATCTTCATGCCAAAAAAAGTGGGGCAGATTATCCAGCAGGCCTTTATTCAAGCACACGCTCGCTGTCTTAATGAATGAGTGCCTACACAAGGAAGTAAGCAACCTCTCTTCCCCCTCTTTCTCTCAGCAGAAAGGACAGAAAGAAGCAAAGAAGAAAAGAAGCATTCTTGGGGCCGCTGCATTTAATAGCGTGCTTTGTGCATACAAGCAGCATCCACTTCAGGGAGATACAGTTGGGAAAAGGGGGGGGGGCTGGTTTAACTGCTGTGACTTCCATTCATCTACAGTCTTGCTTATCAATAGGCTTTTACAGAACACAGAATGTGTGCACCTTCTGCAGAGTGCTGTGTGGCTCAAGGCTGCATTAACCACCAGCATGTGTGCTGGAGAAAGAGTTTTTAAATATTTGCTTTTTAAAAAAAATATGACAATACTCGGGGCGGCACGACATTACAAACAAATTGACACTATATACAGTAAATTCCAGTGAGAAAGACATCACTAAAGTTATCTTTATTTGCCAAACAAAAATAATCATAACTGTAGTGACTTCGTAGTGAAGCGCAGTCGAAATTTTAATGACATTACAGTGAAGAATGTGGATCTTTGCTTCTTCCTAACTTTGTCTAAAAACCCTTTGACCTGTGTTGACTAAACTGAAACCTACTATTATACAGGTGTAAAAAAGGAAACTAGGGTTGGGAATTGATAAGATTTGATCAATATCAATGCCATGGTGGATTCTGCCTATCAATCCAATTCTTTATCGATTCCTGAGTAGTTGTTTGAGTGCAAAACAATAGTTCTACACAGTCTTCCGCACCAAAAGCAAGCATTTTATTTTTCCCAAAATGGTTTCTGCACAAGACTGTGAACATGAACGCATTCATATTCAGAGTTTTTATTCAGAGACATTATGGCTTAGTGCTACGAAGGAAAATAAGGTCAGTGCCAAGTGGAAACACTTCATCCATTTGGAAAAAAATCTGGATATAGAATTAAATTATTGACAAACAATGCATTTTTCTATTTTAATTTTTTACTCTCCAACATTATAGAATTAAAAAATATATTTTCTGATAAATCGAAAATGAAGAAATACTGATGTTTTTGAGCATTTGAACTCATTTTGGCCTATAACTAATTTCTGGGAGAGAAGTACCATGAGGGCGTTCCTTATGAGAGCCGCGGCACAATAGTGCTGTGGATGCGTCGGGAATAATAAAGAAATTAATAATTTATCAGCTAAAATATAAGTTTTGTCTGTAATGAATGGGAAGATTGAACGGGAACGTTTTAGTAAATGTTGGACTTCCCTGTGACAGTTGTGCGCGCTAACAAACGCAGCACATGTTTACATTGCGAGAAATATTATTTAGGCATCATGATTCCTCGTGGTTGAAGGTCAAATCGCAGAGAGTGTGATGTAATCTACTGTGATGCAAAACTTAGGGAAAACTGGAAAACGTCATGCTGGGAAATGAGAGAATCCTTAAGAAGAGTCGGCCAATTTTTGATTTCCACCACATAAAACAAACAAACAAAAAAAAACCTCGCTCCAAGTTTGAATTTTTATTTTAGCATTGTGCACTGTCAAAACCTGCTAGTGAACCTTTTCTGTGAATGCAGGCGCCTGTGGAGGAATGCATCACTGAGATTTTTCTTGTTTTCAGTTCTCCTTTGCTAAATATTGTGAGTGTGTTGAACCGTGGTTCTTTCATCAAACCATGAGTTGACCATTAAATCCCTACTAATGCTTCCTACCTCACGCCTGAAAATCTACACTGATGCAAAAGCTGATACGTATATGTGCATGTGTGTTCTTCTTGGGCAGCGACTTGTGTGTTGTTGCTGTTTCAGACTAAAATCCTACACATTTTCAGAGACTTTTAAAAATAAAAAACAACCACAGAGAAGCCAAAGCGCCACAAAAGTAAAGAACCAGAGTAAAAAAGAAAGGTGAATGAGGAACATAAGCCAAAGAAACTGCAAATCTTTCACTTTTTCTCCCACATTTGTGAAATAAACAACTTCCAAGTTAAATAAATGGCTGTGGATTCCACGACCGCCGAGCACTCGCAGACAAACATATGCACACACACGCACACACCACCCAAAGCACGCCGTACACAGGGGCGGCTCTGCTCTGCGAGCTTCTGACGTCACGGCACTTGTGTGACGCTGCCAACATGGGAGTTAAATTTAGATCCTGGGCACTGGTCCCAGACGCTGCAAAACAATGTGATACCACGAGTACTGCTTTAGTTGGAACGAACACCCATACGCACACACGCACAGCCGGCGAACACATACTCTGTCGCGAGCGTGCGCACACATAGGTACACAGATGTTTCAAGAACTCTGAATTCCTGCTTGATTTTCAGAAAAAGGAAACAACTTGAGTGGTTGCAGACGCATCTACAACACTGATAGTACAACACAAACAGCAAGGAACATGGCTAGTGCTGTCTGATTTTTTTATTAAACATTTTGTCAGTGATTATTTCGAATGCATGCCTAACAAACAGTACTGCTAAAAGTGTGAATAAACTTGAATGAATTTTGCTAGATTCCAAGTAAAGCACTGATTCAGAAAGACTTCGTCCACAACAAATCCTTGATGGACTGAAAAGAATGTTCAGAGTTTGTCCACTGAAGTTAATTTGAGCATTAACATCAAAGTTAACATTTATTTAGTGACATAACTTTGGCAGATACTATTTGAACCGTGTGGATTAGATTCCTGAACTTGGGAGTTGATTATCAAACCAGTTACCCAGAATTTTGGGCAACAAATGACAAACCATCGCACTGCTGTGGGAAATACCAACTAATTTGTTTATGTGAAAATGTAAACGATTATGTCTGGACAGGCTACTAACTCAAGTATTGCTGACCAAGACACTGGATCACAGTTAGTTGATAATTTACTGGAATTAAAGCATTGAAAAGTATATTTTTGTCTGGTGTGAAACAAAGTATTTCCACTCAAATGCTCTGGCTAAAGCAGGGTACACTCCAAGCAGACAGGTAAAATCTCGGCAGCCAAGAGACGACTCTGCTGCAATCTCCTCAAGTCAATAACTGAAAGATTTCCATGGAAGACAGCAGCAACAGACAACAGAAGTAACTAGAGGTGTCTTAAAATGTGCAAAGATACCTAGAGAACAATCCTTGTGGTTCAATTTTCAGTTCTTCTTCTTTCATGGTTCAGTATACTTCAATTAAGTTCTAGTTCATGTCCCACAGAACTGTTCCACCAACTAACTTCAAACGTGATTTTTACACATGCAATCTGCCAGAACATTGCTAATAAAGACAAACCACAGCAGACCTTACCACACACACTGTAACATTAGACTTCAGACTGGTGTTTTTGATGCCGACGTGACTCGTCCCTTAGACCTACGCAAAATGTTGAGGCAGAGACAGTGACAGACAGAGACAGGTCTAGTACAGCATTAAAAAAAAGACAAAACTTTTCCAGAAAAGCTTGCAAATGGCAAGAGCAAAGACTAATGACTGGTGGAAAACTACAGAAACAGTGACAAATACGCTAGCCGGTGATAACTCCAACCTTAGAGGTTTTCTGTAACGAAGTGATCTAACCTAGCGAGTTACATTGCCCAATTCATGCTTCTTTGTCTGCAGGTTTCTGTCTGCACCCTTTAGTTTCAGGTCAGTACGCTTGGTACCCCAGCAGAAGGGAAACAAAAATGGTATTGTCTGCTTGGCAGTGAAAAACTGTAATAACTTGTGATCTCAGCTTTAAAACAGTACCATAATGGCAGATGATATGAGAGAGGGCACTGTTAAGTTCATCAAGAGCAACTTACATCTCCAAATTACAATGGCAGTGTACATGGAAGTCAGTCTTCTTGCACAAGGGACAGCAGATACTCTTCCAGTTTCCACATTTGAGGTTGAACTGGGATTTGAATTTGTATCCTTCAGATCACCAAACCAGAGATTCACTCAGAACTCAATAGTAGCACTGCAGACTTCAACCTCTTCCTAACCAAGTCTCAGCTCAGAATGGAGGCCTATCTCAACAGATGCTGTACAGTCAACAGGCCATGCACAACACCAAACAGCAAGACCTACAGTATCATACTTTGCTGTTCATAATTTTCCATGAATCGCTGTGTGACACATACTCACATGCACACATGTAATGTAGGCATCAACACTTTGCTTACTCCGGCTGAATCACCAACACGGACTGGGGATGGAGAAACAAACACCAAAGGTCCAAGTCATAATTACAAATGCAGCTACATGGTTTAGACGCAGCAAATTGCAACATCATGGAAAACTGCAAAATGAAATGAAAAAATGAAAACACGTCCGCACATAATGGACAAAAAGGAACTGCGGGCACAAGAAGAATCTCGCAGACAGGAACAGGCAGGAAACTTAAAACAATAGTTGCTAAACCAAAACGCGTGGCAGTTCAGATAGAAAAAGGCTAAGCCCCTCCATGATTTTCTGCTACCAACCTAATTTCACCAATTAGCTAACCAGCAAGCCTAAATATTGGCTCAAAGATTTTATTTGGAAATTCTAAATTGTATATCTCTGTGCAACAACACGTTCTGCAAAATCACCATTTTATTCTCTGCCATTAAAAAGAAAGAAATTAAACATGACCAGGATGAATAAGTGGGTGTAATAAAGAACCGAAAGATTCTTCAACAAATGAAAAAGAATCACAGCCTTTTGCCTACTTTGAGACACTTTCAGCACACGACAGAGTCAAGCATATTAACCCGCTTGTTTGTTACAGATGTCAGTATATTGAAAACCCAAAGGGTGGCTACCTTGAAGTTACGATGGCCGATTGTTGATCATGCTCATAGTGGTCACAGTGTGAAGTAGATGTTCAACCACTTCATCTCTCAAAAGGAACTGGAGTGTTAAAGACTAACCCTTTACCTGTTACAGGAAAATATTGTGACTAGGGGTGGGCGATATATCGAATATATTCGATGTATCTCGGCTTGTTCCACGTGCGATGTAGTAAATGACTATATCGTGACCAAGTATAAATCCTAACGTTATTGTTAAACAGACAGCATGTACTTAGCTTTTCTGCCCCGTCAAAGCAGACAGCTCGTCACAGCATGCGCGTTTTGTACGGCTTTCGTGTTTCGCTTCTCTGCTCGCTCCCCCGCCTATGCCGCAAAAATTCCGCGGGCGTGAATTTCAAAGTCGCGAGCGCAAATGTGAAACTCCACAGCACAAAATTAAGAATCGAGTGCGCGGTTGTGATAATATTGCATGCAAACTGTATTTTCCTCTCTGGAATGTCTGTTTTCCTCTCGATGTGTTAAATGTCCTCGTGCGCAAAGTAGATTACCGACGAGCGGCTTTTTTGCTCGAGTGAGATTTCTACGGGCGCGGTTTGAAAGGGGCGGGTTTTGGCAGTTTGGGGGTGGGGTTTTGGCAGTTTCTGCCTGCGAATCCTATTGGCCGATGGCTCCTGGTTTTGTGATTGACTGCACACTACAGAAAGTTTCTACAGAAAGATGAACGGCGACAGGTAGGTTAAACGCAAATTATAGTTTATCGACCTTATAATTATAATTTAATAGTTAGGTCTTACACGTTTAATAAGCACGCAATCAATGGCTCCCCTCGCTCACTTGTCCGTCCCCAATATAAAGTACAAAGTTTGCTATATTATACTTTGGTTTAAAATAAAAGCATTTACTATGTTAAACTTTGGCTAAATTCATTATATTGGTGTCATTTTATGCACCATAGAGCCGAATTTATCATTTATACAGTGATTTAGAGGAAATTTAAAGGTATTGAGATATATATCGTGTATCATGATATAACTTAAAAATATCGCGATATTATTTTTATGCCATATCGCCCAGCCCTAATTGTGACATTCTTTTTTAAAAGGAATGGCTACAAGGCCCCGAGTATCAGAAGCAAGATGAACAGCTCCTTTCTCTGCCTGAGGTAAGGTCTGAGATTTGTACAACGAGCTTCAATGAAAGCCAGATGTCCACAATCTGCTTAAAGTGACTGAGAATGCTGTTAAAATATTATAGTGATGTAGAAACCCTATGCATTACATCACAAAACCATTAACAAAATGAGACAAGTCCTCAGTATGTGTCTTTGATTTTTTACCCCTCCTTCTATCATCTGACTGAATCTATGAGCTTGGCGATAAGAGGCTGTAGCGTAGGACCTTAAACCCGACTTGATACAGCCACCTAGCTGCCGTGCTGCAGCTCGACTGGAGAAAGAAAAGCAGAGAACCGGGGCTGCTGTCTCTTTAAGCCGTAATCCCTTCAATTTGAAGCATTTGTTGCCTACCAGTTAATGGCCGGCTCAGTGTAATGTCCACATTGCGCAGGGGGAGGTCTGTGCCGTGCACTCAGGGAGCGCCAGAGACAGTCTATGAGAAATCACTTAGCATTTCAAAGAGGAAATGACCACCACTACACAAAAGGCAAGTTTGCAACGAAGAAGAAACGTAAATACAGACTTGCAAAGACCTTTAGTCCTCACCTGGGTTACACCTTTATTTAGATAAATACTGCTGACCTTTCACCATGGCAATGCAAATTTTACTGTACGTATTTCAGAAATGTAGGCAGGCACTTCAGTTAGATTTAAGGCAAATATTTAAGAAATTAATCTGGCCACTTCTGCCTTGTACAAATGTGATAATTTTGCTTAACGTAAGGTATAAATTACTGATTGTCTTAATTCTAAATTTCTCTATTATCATCATCACCATCATCGTTCTCCCTTTCACCTTTCCAAGAACCATTATGCATCCATAAAACGACTAGACAACCTAAACACTCAGAAAATGTCACCTAAAATTACAGGTTACCACCTAATGGGAGGTGCTGCAAACACCCAAACACTGACACACAAGCAGTAATATCAGATCCAAATGCCAGACAGAAGCAGATCAGAAACGGAAAGTTCATAATGACGTAGCAAGAGACTAGATGACGCTAAAACGATCGACAGCATGCAAATGCAACATAAAACGCGTATCCGGCGCAAAAAAGGACGCATTTCAAATGAGCCGTCCTGTCCAAACACGTTAAAATGCACCAACACAACAGCAGTAGTAAGTAGGTGGAGATCAGACCGCTGACATCACGACTTACAGGCGCTACATAACTAAACAAAAAAGGAAAAAGCTAAACAAAAGTGGTCAAAGTTTGAGCAAGTCCACCAGAACTGCATGCAAACTACGAAATGCAAACGCCTGGTCACTGCAAAACATTGCGATAAGTGTTAAAGTCGACGTTAAATGGTGTTCCAAGTGAGTTTGGATCAGCTCGAAAGCGCCGACAGCAGTTAGGCAGCTCCGACCTGCCATTTCCGAAAGTGCAAAACCACAACTGCGGAGCGAAAGTTTGTTGCAAGTCGTATATCTTAACACACAATAACGTGCGCCAGCTGCTTTATTTCCAACGTACACACATATGCAACATTGTCTGCAGAGACCGTACCCTAGGAAACCAAATCTCTTCAATTTAATCTCATAATCCCATAAATAGTTATAAAGTTCCCTAACTTTTAAGACTACCTGTGCATGGAATACGGAGTTGAAAAGCAGGAAAAAGCAAGGGGTTAAAACTACATACATACAAACTTTTCTGTACTTTATTTGCTTTAATGCTGATGCATTTTACGGAACCAGTGTGTGTCCAAATTTGCACTTGCACACCAGATCTGACTCGCTTTGGTTTTACAAATGAAAGAGTGTTTACTTTTACTTGAAGGGCAAGACTCGTTGACTACAGCGATCTTAAGTATATCTGAAGTCTTGTAAAGACACTGTTATATTCTTGAACAAGGGGGAATACAGTGTGACACTGGTATGGGAAATTTGTTTTTGCGTGTATTACCGCTATGAGTGTGTTGTTTCTCTGCTCGGCAGAAGCGGCTGAATCCGCCTCTTGCTGCCGGTTCTGCTGCTTGCTGTTGGCCGACTTCTTGGCTCTCTGTTCCAGGCTGCGCTGGTAGAGAGCCGCGGTCTCTCGCCGCTCGATCTCCAGCTGCTCGGCGTGGGCTTGCTGGTATCGGGCTTCGCAGGCGACGTGATGCCGCCGGCAGCCCTCGATGCGCTGCCGGAGCCGCTCCACCACTGCGCTGTGCTTCGTGACGGACACGCCGCTGGCGGCCGCGCTGTTAGCCGCGTTCATGCCGGCGTTCAGCGCCAAGGTACTGTTGTTAATGCAAACGCCGGCGCCGTTGGCGGCAGCGGCGGCGGGGCTGGCAAAATCCCCCATCATCCGTGCTTGGCTGCACAGGATCCGGGAAGAACTTTGTCAAAGCCCCCGCCGCCCTTCTCCCCTCTCTCTCTCTCTCTCTCTGGGTCTCTCAAATCGGCTTCGGGAGTAGGAGAGAGCGGCGCCCCGGGGAGACGCTTCTTTAATCGGCAGCGAATACGCGGTGGTGGCAGCAGCAGCAGCTTCCCTCTCGGGGAAAGATCACTGTGTCAACCATTCAACGTTGCTCCCAAAACACAAGCCCGGTGGAGGAAGGGAGAAAGAGACGGAGAACAATGTCGGAAAGTAGAGGAACCGAGAGAGACGGACTGGGTCCAAATCCGCCGTCTTCCCGCCGGCGGAAGGCTACACTCTCGCCCCTGGTGCGCCTTCAAACATCCGGATGTGAGTCGCGACCGTCATAACAGCCGCCGTCGGCTTATTGTCTCGTCCTTTGGCGAGCGAACAGAAAAGTTTTGCCGTCCGCGGCTAACAGGCTCCGGAGTAGTTTGGTGAACTTGCATTTCATTAGTTTGGCCCGTTTAAAATCCCCCCTGAGCTTGAACAAGGTGCGCAGTTGTAAAGTCCGCTCGGGTTGAGGGGGGTTTAGGTGAAGGGAAGTCCTACAGACGCCTAATGTGCTCGTCGCTAGCAGCAGCTGCCACCATCACAATAATCGAGTCCCTCCCCTCCTCCATGCTAGCGGAGTGATATCAGGACAACAGCCGAGCAAAAAAAAAAAACCCAGGCACCGGCCTGAGAGCAGCCCGGCGGCTGCTTGTAAAACGCGGCACGGAATTTGATCCCCCCGGATCAGGACCGCAAGCAACTTTAGGACAAGCGTTAATACTGCACGGCCGGTTAAACCCACTCTAATGCGATTACAAACAACTCACAATAAGTGTGGGACGAAAATAAAAAATGATGGGCAAATGAGTGTTTAAAACGGCGTAAAGACGAGGAAGATGAAAATATTTAAAGGACAATTAAGCCCTCTCTATCGTTTTGAGGTGACAGGGAGAGATGGATCTGATACCAAAATGAATATTAGTTCTACATCAGTCAGTTGTTGGTAATGATGGGTTAATCTATTTTATTTCATTACTTAATTATGTTGCTGGTATAAGTACTTATTACTTGTATATTTTATACTGGATTTTTTTTATCAGATGTGCTTTAAAATTGCTTTCCTGAATCAAACAAATGGTAACAAATCTATTTTTGTTTAAAAATAAATTTTGGTCTATGAAGTTAGGGAAGCAAATTTTACAACAAGCCTTGTTGATTTACGCACAAAATTGTGATAAAGAATGATCCCAGTATTTTCCACACAGTGAGACATACCGCTTATTAATTAAACACTGGTTTCGGATTGGCACTCTGTACCAGATACCCAAAGCCCATATCAGTATCAGGACTGATACATTTGAATTGTGTTAAATAGCACACATTGTATCTGACTAAAAACAATGGATCTCATTCACCAATATTTTCCTTAAATTTGCCCATAAGAAAGTTAAAACATTTAAATAGTATAGTATTATATTGATGCAACCTTAGAATTAAAGAAAACCAAATAAACAAATGTTTTTCACAAACAAGTATGCAATATAATGTGTGCAAATTATTTGAAAAATGAGAAAACATTGGTTAATTTCAGAATCCTTGTGAAAACTGAATTTTAAGGACCAATTTCTTTAGAATGGTTGGTGAATAAGGCCCAGTGTTGGTATGTGTTACATTCACATTTATCATACACATTTATTCAGTGTCTTAGATTTCCTAATGACAAAGACAGCCTTCCCTAATCAACTTGGGCTAAAGTGGACTTAAAGATGGTAGTGCTGGATGTAAAATAAAGCCAGACTCTAGCCCACAACCTCTTGGTTAATAGATGAATGATCAACAACATACCTCCCAATACCACCACCTCCAAATACTTTTTAAGTGTTTGTTAGGTGCCTTGTCAGATACTGAAAATGAACAATAAGTGTTGCAAGAAATTGCTTTGTGCATGTCTCAGTCTACATATAGAATGTCACTCATGGGTATGTCCAACATTGAAGCGTTTACTTAATTTCCCCATCCTTATTAGCATCACTCATAACTGCTGCACTCTCTCTGTGAACTGTGGTAAAGTTGTATCTTTGCTAAATATTAGATCATGAATTAGACACATTTTTAAGAGTTTCCACTGATCAACTAAGATGCCCATGTGATCTATAACATGATTTTATTGGCCAGTGCATTAGATATGCCATTAATATTAGCATTTGTCAAAACAAACAAATATAGACTATTATATTATAATATTGAAATGACATATTCTGTGAGCTCCATCATTACTATCGTTAAATGAATCCACTGCTGCTTACACCAGAATCTGTGAATACAGTAAAGTTATTTGGCATGACTCTCACTGCCACTAAATGTCAACAGAAAACCAGTGTTAAGGAACAGGTTTTTAAAGGAATCTGTCCTTTCAGGTGCAGCCTTTGCTGAATGTGGTCTGGGTGTTTATGTCCAATAGGCCACATCTGACACGACATTCCCATATATTGGACTGAACTTGATGACGATGGAGAAGTCCTGCTGAAAAAAAACAGTCCATGGTATTTATCCACTGCTATTTTCCTATTTGCATCGGTGTGTGTGTGTAGCATTCACTCTAATAAAAGACTTAAATATGTGAAAGATGCCATTGTGTTTTGAACAGAGCAGAATTTGGAACACCCACCCACTACTTTGGAGTTAAATGATGCATGCCTGTATATGCAGACCTAAACATCTCAGGGGCATCATGATCAAACAAGACTATTAAGCAGCATTTTTAGCCAATATCTTGTAAAACTATGTGTGTGTGTGTGGGTGTGTTTGTGTGTGTGTGTGTGTGTTTTTGTACTTGCTACTTAGTGAGAACCAAAATGAGTTTTTAACCAGCAGAGTGAGGACATTTTTGAGAAGTGTTTTTTTAGTGGTCCTCACTTCTTTAAACTTCTTTTACAAAAAAAATACAATTTTATTTGCAAACTAAAAGTGTAGAAAGATTAGCTTTTGGTTACTGAGGTTATGGTTAGGGTAAAATAGAAGTGAATGGAGGTCCTCACTACTATATAAGTACAAGGATGTGTTTGTGTGTGTGTGTGTGTGTGTGTGCGTGCGTGTGTGTGTGTGTTTGGGCATGCATCTGAAAGTGCTTTGGTGCTGCAGACTTGTCCAGCCTGCTAAATGCTCTTGGAATGACTGGAATGTTGTTCACAACATATTCTCTTGCTATCTCTCTGTTTCTCTCTATGTCTCTCTCTCTTTCCGTTGTTTCCAAGCCAATGTATTTCTACATGCATCCGTTTAACCTTGAAATAGCCAAAACTTGAATCAAATGATTTCTGTAATGTAAACATCAAAAACACCTCACATACACCAGTTAAATCATTTTTTTCTCAATACAGTCCACCTTCCATGAATCAACCAAACAGCATTGCAATGTAGGCTTATTGGGAAGAAATGTACTGTACCTGTTCAGCTTAAACAACAAACATCAGTTAAAGTTCACACCCTCTGGTCAAGTAAACCATTACTAAAACGTATTATTTCATTACGTGCTCCAGGTGCTGCTGCACATCACCGTACCCCAAAAATTATGACATTTGCCATGCCATTGAGCAAAAAGCAAGACCTATCCTGGCATACCCTCAGTCTTTCCCTGTGTTTCTGACACTTATAAGTTCCTCATTTTTCACAAGGAACTTGACCAATTCAGCAAGGTAGAATAGCGTAATTATAACCTACATCTTGCAATACTTCAAGTATTGTTATTCTAAATTAAAATCGTCAAAGTTAAAGACCCCGATTCATCGCTTCCAGATTCTACTTAATGAAAGAACTGAATACCAATCCATTTTATTTAATGAAATGACAACTGCTGGAATGGAGACAGCTTCACATTGGAAATCAAACAGTAAATATTCACTTCAGTACATTTAGTACCATGGTTATCTTTCTAACATGACCATTTTCTGCAGCAGTATATTCCCACCATCTTTCTTTCATACCCGCCCTTCCTTCTCTACATTTCATTTGAGCCATCATCAATATCTATATTTTTGATAAACACAGGCTCTCTTCTTCTCCCTAAGGTCTTAGTTCTGTAGCCTTCGCTAGTTCAAGGTAGAAAATAAGGTTTAAAGGTGGTTTGTTCTGCTGAAGAAGCACCACTGAAACAAAGATCTTGAACACGTGTGTATGTTTATATGTGTGTATGTCAGAGAGAGAGAAACATAGAGGGAGAGAAAGGGCTTGGCTTAGTAATTGTATGTGTCCCCTGTGCTCTGTTGTAGCCAGACTGTGAGAGACACTTTAAATATTTAATGTGGCCACCCAAGCATTAGACCACTGATAAACACAGAATCAATGAAGCTGATATATTGTCTATCCAAGGAGAGAGGTGTAGAAAGAGAGAGAATGAGATGAAAGGGACAGTAGCAGTGAATTGCCAGCTTTTACTACTCTCAGTCTCTCCCTCTCTCTCTCTCTCTCTCTCTCTCTCTCCCTGTAAATGGTCTGCGGGAATATTAATATGCTTTTTATGTTCAGGGGAATAAAAATGGAATTACCTACCGGCTGCTCAGAAAGTCTGTGCAAGTGTGTGTGTGAGAGAGCGAGAGAGTCCTAGAGTGGAATATTCAGCGAGTGGTGTGATGTGCTGACAGTTATGTGCACATGTGTATGCTTATGTACCAAATGGGACCTGAGTGAGTCGATGTGTGTATGTTTGTGTGTGTGGTTATGTGTGGGCACACAGCAAACTGGATACGTGACTTCCTGAGTAAAACTCTCAGATGTGTGTTGTATTGTGCGCGTGTATGTGTGTGTAGTGTGTGAGGGGGTTTTCTGACTCATTCCCTTGGTATTCAAGGAAAGATCTCACCCTTCAAGATGAAGAATTAATGAGAGTGTTCAGGACAAGCAGAGAGAGGGAGGGGGACGGCAGACCCTGCAACTCTGTTTGGAGGTGAGCTGGCACCAGGGATTCTGTGGAACGTCTCCCAGTCACGCATTCAACACACACACGCACACATACACCCAGAGCCTTGCTATCTTTGCAAGGTACTACATTTAAATAAGATTACAGCTACACCTAACCTTAACCTTCATCTTAGTAACCAAAGCTAATCTTTTATTTTTCCCAAATAAATGCAGGAAAGTTTCTTTAAATCTGAAGCTCACAAAAAAATGTCCTCACGAAGCCACAAAATTTGGTAGAGCTCAGGTTCCAATGCTTTACGGGACAGTCCGGTCCTTGCAATTACCTTCAACCTGACCACATACGCAAACGCACACACAAACATGCTCAATGGCCAAGGGGTGTGTGTACGCGTGGGTGTCTGCATTTCTGCACACTCATGACTACGGTGCAGCATTTCTCACCTGATTGCTAGCTTTTCTCCCCAAACCACTCAACGTGAACGACGATCCTCAGAACCAACACCTTTGCCGTCCACTTTATTAGAAACATGTAACATGAGCTTATTTATTCATTAAACTCTTTATACATTATACGTGTTCAAGCTGCAGGCCACACACTTTTTAAATGACTGTGATCCAGCACAGTGGCGCAGTGGTCACACTGCCGCCTCACAGCAAGAAGGTCCTGGGTTCAATCCCCAGGTCGGCCTTTCTATATGAAGTTTGCGTTTTCGCATGGGTTTCCGCCGGGGGCTCCAGTTTCCTCACACTCCAGAAGCATGCAGTAAGGTTGGGCCCAACTCTAAATTGTCCCTGTTAGGTGTGACTAATTGTGTGTATGTGTGTGTGTGTGTGTGTGTGCGCCCACGGTGTGTTGGCGCCTGCCCAGGTTTGGTCCTCGCCATGTGCCCATAGTTCCGGGATAGGCTCCAGTACCCCCACACACCCGCACGACCCCTGTTGGGATTAAGCGGTTTGGATAATGCATGAATGAGTGAAAAGTTTAAAACAACCCGTTAGAATACTACTGGAGTAAAGGTACTAAAGTATTAGTGAGTGAGTGTACCATAACGAAATGTGACCTCTGCATTTGACCCATTCATGAAGGAAAAGTAGCACCTACGGAGCATTGCTTGGGGACGGTACTTTGCTCATGACTACCTGAATGGTACCTTTAGAGGTCTGGGATTTGAACCGATGAGCTTCCGATCATGGGGTGAATTCCCTAACCGTTGTGCTACCAAAATATTATGGACCATGGACCAGGATATGATGCCAATTCCCAAATTCTTTTAATTTCCAAAAATAAAGACTAAATAATGGCACAATATGGGCACAGGGTAATTCTAAAGGAAAGTTAATATATTATATGAATATGTGTTATTGTTCTGACACACTGACCTGTACATGCAAAGATGCACTGACTTAGCTGTGGAAAATAACTGGCTAGGTAGAGTTAGAAAAGAATGTTTTCCTGTGACAAACAGGCCAAGGCCAACCACAGCCTCCTCCCCTGTCTGCTGTGTGTAAGTAACTTTTCTCTTACTGGTTCCCTGGTGTCTATTCCTCGACTCTGCAGCTTTGGCCAATGCTTAACAATAAAAGTCTCAAAACGATAACCTATTAGGTTTATTTACAGATTTTCATTTCAGACTTTCGTTTATAATTATGGTTAAGTATAGAGTGAAAGTTACTAAATCTGATAATAGTCAGTCTAAGTGTTCGAGATAATTCATAAGAGTAGTAAAGAACTACAGTTACTCAAGTTCCACGTACACTGAAAAAGTCTGTAGAAGTTATAAAATGCTACAGAAGTACCAGACCAAGTTTTTACATGGCTAAAGCTGGGCTGTAGCCTAGCTCTGTACCAGCAGGGTGTAGGCATTTCTAATAAAGTGGCCACTGAGTGGTTTACTGTGTCATTCTGCAACCAGAGTAAGCCTCAGTTTGGATTAAATATTAATCTCAGGGGATTCGGCAGTGAAAAGACTCATTCAGGTCTAGAACTAGTCTTAATCTGCCTGAAATACCAGTCCATAGCTGACTTCAAGCTTTCAGGCTTGGATATGCAAGTTGTGTGCTGTTCTCCCTTGAGAGAGAAAAACTGTGTGTGTGTGTGTGTGAGAGAGAGAGAGAGAGAGTAAGAGATGGTAATGACGGGGTAAAGAACATACTTGAGCCCATTATCATTGCTTTCGCCAACTGTCTAGATTACTTGTGTGTGTGTTTGTGTGTGTTATATGTGTAGGGGGCTCCTATCTTTTGATAGTGGTGAAAAGACAACTATTTCAAATACCACACACACAAAACACCTTTCCATGAAAGAGCAGATTAACACATCTTTGTGTCATCATGACAAAAGAACTCAGGCAAGGCTGTAATAATTATACTAATTAATGTTTAATGAGATGCAGCTCTAATTATTCGTCTGTTCATAAGCAAATTTCATTAGCATATGCTTTACAGAGTAAACTTACATCCTATGAAATCTGCACAGTTAAATACCTTTGAGTTCATTTCCCCTCTAAACAGTAGTGTGTTGTATGTTTGTTGTGTGTAAGGAGGACATAATTTTACCTAGTCTGACATCACCTGAACAGAGTTCAGTGTTGGGCAAGTTACTTCCACAAGGTAATACACACTCACACAATCACACTCTCATTCACACCTTACGGGGCCAATTTAGATTAGCCAATTAAAATATATTGCATGCTTTTGGACTGTGTGAGGAAACCAGAGCCCCCAGAGGAGCCCCCACGTGAACATGGGGAGAGCATAAAAACTCCACACAGAAAGGCCCTACGGCTGACCCGGGAATCGAACCCAGGACCTTCTTGTTGTGAGGCAGCAGCGCTAAATACTACACCACCGGGCTGCCTGTGTTGTAACATGTGTTACTGAAATGTGTAATGAATTATAGAAAATTGATTTGTAATGACTTACTTTACTGTGATACAGCAAAAAATAATACTTTACTGTAATTGTGTTACTTTTGTAACACATTACTCCCAACGCTGACAGAGACTGGGTAAACTGGACCCCAGAATCCAAAGTGACCCCATAAACAGGTCAAAAATCTACATTTATTCCATCACACGTTTTCACTGTCAGAGAAGCATTTTGCTGAAAAATGTCAATGTGACTAACACTGAAAGATAGGACTAGGACCTTTAGCACATATCACATGTTTCTTTTTTTTTTTGGTCAGACGGGTGTACTTGGTACAGGTGCCTCTTTAAACTTCACAGACTGGGTGTAGTTTCTTGTTACGTCGTCCTGGTCTTCAGAACTACGCTTCTCAACAAACGTGAAGTACAGAAACGTGTCTAAGATAGTTGGCCTAACCACAAGTAGCTCTTTGGTTGTAATTGGGCAATTATTGATGTGATGTCATCACACAGTGTTGCGAAGTCTAAACAGACCTGTACGTGTCTAAGGATTAAGCACTGGACTAGACCTGCCTCAAACAGTGCAAACACTTCAAAACAAGGACACAGCCTCTCTGGATGCAGGACTGCGGCTTGTTTGTGGCCAGGCAACATTTTGACCCGCCACACGCTAAGTGCTTGATTACTGTTTTTCAATTTTGCTGAGTTACGCTGAGTCATGGCAACAAAAGTCCACCATAGTTTTGCAATTGGAAGTCTGACTGAGCACTATTACCATTCATGCACTGACAATCTTACTGTAAGCTATTAAAATAAGTTAAATTAAATATATTAATCAATCCAATCAAATCTATAACTGTGCATATTCTATCGTTAAATACTATTGCATTGACGCATTGCATTATTGCAATACATTATTGCATTATGAGCAGTATTTTTTACTGCCTTAATGATGTTTCAAGCATCCAGAAACAATTTTACACTGAGTAAAAATTCTACAGAGGAGTGAAAAGTGTGTGTGTGTGTGCATGTGTGCGTGTGTGTGAGAGTGAGTGACAGAGAGAGCAAGTATTAGAAATGGAGCCTGGTAAAGTGGTTAGATTAGGGGACAGAAGAGAGAAGTTAAGTGTGATTGTAAAATAACTCTGTAACAGTTTGTGGCTGTTGCTAAAACATGTAATGGAGTTTTAGCAGACGGAGTGCAGTAAGATCCTCATCGTGGCAAAATCTGTGTTTAAATGCTCACTTTCCTTTAATTATTATGCCGGGCCGTAGTGGAGAACTCAAAATCTCCCCATGTAACAATTGTTATTTATGCCAAAGCTATTAATCTCTTAAGAAACAACTTCATTATCTGGCATAAATCTAGCTTTTTCAAGTTACATTGTCACCTAAAAATGTAAACTGCAGGTTGGTTCACTTCAGGTAACTTGTAAAATGTACCTTGATTATTTTTTTAAAATAAATATGATTATTAAAATGATATATTTTTATTTATAACAAATTGAACAGTTTTTTCAGGTCTGACAGATCAAATCATCAAGTAGCTCCTCAATGATGTTATTACAGTTTGTTGTCTAACTGGTTCATTTAACAATACATTCGACTTTAGAACATAAAAGTTAATGCATAACACACTAATACACTTGAGAGAGTAGAAATAAAAAACTACTTACAGCTAAATAAGAAATAACAACAGTGAGAAGCACACACCCAAACACACACAGCTTTTATGTAGCTGTACATTATTTATAAGACAATTCAATTAGTGAATGGATCAACAAATGAAAAGGATCCATAGACAGATCAAAACACTTAACCATTAGAAAACATACAAATTCACAGAGATAGGAGTGAATTTTCATTTACTTAGCTTATAATTAAGCTGATTATAAGACAATGAAAAGACAGACATACAACAAACACACACATATTACAAAATTTATTCATTCATTTTTCGAACCACTTAATCCCAACTAGGGTTGCAGGGAGACCGGAACCTATCCTGGGAACTAATGGGCGCAAGGCAGAGAACAACCCTGGCCAGGCGCCAACACACCGCAGGACACACACACTCACACAGTCACACACACATTCACGAGGCCGATTTAGAGTCACCAATTAACCTCTATAACATGCCTTTGGACTTTGGGAGGAAACCGGAGCACCCGGAGAAAACCCATGCAAACACAGGGAAAGCAGGCAAGCTCCACACAGAAAGGCCCTACGGCCGTCCCCGAGGTTCGAACCCAGGATCTTCTCGCTGTGAGGCAGCAGCACTAACCACTGCGCCACCGTGCCGCCCTATTACAAAATTAAAAGATATTTTTTAAACTTCTTTACTTCTTCTTAAGTGATTACTAATCATTGTGAACACGGCACAGCACACGGTGCACCACAACAAAATGTGACATCTGGGTTTGACCCAACTTTGAAGGAGCTGCGGGTAGCTTTAGCAGCACCTGGGGCGCAGTGCTTGGAGATGGTACCTTGCCCATGAGTACCTCTGTGGTACTTTTACTGGTCTGGGACTTGTAACTGACAACCTTTAGATCACGGGGCCAACTTCATAACCGTTACACTATAAACTGCCTCATATACAATTGTTTAGTTCTGTATGAAATTTCCACAGGCAAGGTAGTAACACCTAAAAGGCACACATGGATTATGAAACATATTAATGGCAATATTTTAGCTAAAATGTAAAAGCAAAAGAAAAATTAATAGTAAACATTCTGAATACCTTCCATTTAAAATGAAAATATACTTTTTAAAGTTATGTTTCACAAATATTGTATCACAGTTTCTCAGTTAGAACTGTATGGTGAGCTTAAGGTATTGTTTCAATATTCCATTTTCTATTTCATTGTTTTCCCTCTTTTTATCAGTGTATTTTTTACCATATTTATGTTATTATCTGTTGATTTTCCAGCTGAAGCTGAGTAAAATGGACATACATATATAGCTCATCTAGATGTACCTCTGTTTTTCTTCAGTTGTTTGTTTGTGTATGTAAAAATTAAAGGACTGTGGAGTAGACCTAACATAACTCTTCACATTTTTTAAAGGGTTTACAGTCTCTTGCAAATTAAGCCAAGAAGGTGTGTGTTTGTGTGTGTGCCGGTATTGTTCAGAGCATACTTGCTGTATTAAGCCAGAGGATGAAGAGGCAAGGCCAGATGGGCAGATGAGCTTAATCGTGTGTTGTGCGTAGTGTAGCATACATGGGGTAACGAGAACCGATTAACCCCTCACTACCAGCTCCCGATCAGCAATCGTATGATCAGATGAAAATCAAACCTGTTTGAAATTCTGGTCGACCTTCGTGAGGGTATCGCATTGTTGAAGCAGAGCCACAGGCCGACTCATCTGAACCTCAGTGGGTTTTCCCTCATTACGCCTACCCAAACACAGAACTGGAAGTGAAATGCAAGCAGAGTACAAACATGGCGATGCAGCATGTGGCCTGGACAGAGGCAGTGGATGCTCGGCTTTACAGTTCCGGGTGCGGGAGTCCGACGTGTCGTGTAGCGTGAGCAGTCTACTCGCATCCAAGCAGCAGCCCGTATAGTGTGCACACATAAATCGACTTGGGAGCGATTTGGCTTTTCAACGCATGTGATTTAGTCGTACAATGTTTGAGCTGGAGATTTACAAAGCAATTGAAAAAAATCGGACGTCTAGCCTTAAGGTAAAATATGGAGACTGAATGACAGGAGTTAGTGGTGTAAGCTATTACAGTTTACATTACAACAATATATGTGGCAAAAACAATATTGCAATTTCATTTTGCTTTCCATTTTGTTTACAGTTTATCAATTTATCAGTATAAAGAAACTATTTTACATTTATGATTTATTATTATTGTTGATTTGAATTTGTAGTGTGGGTGGCCTAATGGTCGGTTACTCACCTATAGACCAAGATGTTGTGGGTTCAAATCCAGCTGTCAGGAGCCGGTCTGCGCCTTAGTTGAGCAGACAGTAGGTGGCGCTGTGTCCCGTTTTGTTTCGTGTATTTTCGTGTCTGTCTCATCTTGGCCCCACTTCCTGTGTTCGTGTTATGAATTTATTAGCCTCACCTGTGTTCTAGTTCGGCCCCCTTGTTTCTGTCTGTGTATTTAAGTTCGGTTTGGTCAGTCGTGTTTTGTCGGTTCACCCTCACACTCACCACTCTTTGTGTGTGTGCGCGTTTTCTGTGTTCCGTGTGCACTATGCTTTGTAAATAAATCACCTCAATGTTGAACTCCTGCATCTGCGTCCGCCTCTCTGTGTGAGTGGAACGTGACACCAGCTCCATCCCTCTTTCAGAACCACCACATTTGGGCCCCTGAATAAGTCTCTTAACCCCAAGTTGCTCCAGGGATCTGTCGCTGTGATTAGGAAATAGAAGTCACTTTAGAGGACATTTACAGGATACTGTAAATGTAAAATTTTCAGCTATAGTTAGTAAGAAATCTAGTTTGTCTAGTATGTCTTACTTTGGTTTTAGTAATTTATCCATTCTTTTAAAGCAGCAAAACATGGCAGATGGCATTTGGTAATGTTTACCTTATTGTTTCCTCATTTGTTATAATAATGAGGAAAGAAGTTATTTTCTTGTCTAAGTGTTCTGATGATGTGTGTCCTAACGAAGTTGTCATCATATTATATAGATACATTAGATAGATATGAGTATAGTAAAAGTAAAGAAGCAGTGGGTGGAATCTTGCATTTACAAACTTGAAACATTTTTTTTGAAACATGTTTTAAATCATCAGCATATTACTGCCTGAAGAAACTAATTGCACTATTAAGTCCGGTGTGTGTGTGTGTGTATGTGTGTGTGTGTGTTTCTATGTGTGTTTGAGATGAACAGCATGTTGTGTGCAAAGATGGGGGTGGAGGTCCTGTCAAGGGAGGAAAATGACATCATAGTGTCATCGTACTGGACTGTATTATCACCCGCAGATATTCACGATGAAGATAGCCACTTCCTGTACCATCACCACAGCATCCACTCCCACTTCCCATGCCTCTGTATGGCCGCTGCCTCTCCCAAACTCGGGCATCCTGAACACAACTCACAAACACGCACACAGTCAGGGATTTTTGAAGAGGAATGAAACCCCTGATGTTACTGAATCTCGGCACCACAAATCTGAAACGTGAAAGGTGCTTTTAGCTGGGTGTGGAATGTGTTGTAATAGTGGATCTTCAAATGTTTTAAATGCAGAGTGTGACACTCTATCTCATATCATATTCTAATATATTTAAGTGTGTGTGTGTGTGTGTGTGTGTGTGTGATTTAGGTGTTACTCAACATCAACATTTTCTGCCCCTTTAAAACTCACCTTTGGAGATACAGGTAGATGTTTCACCATTACACTGTTAATAGGCCACTATACCAAAATCCCAATTTAGGTTCCCAACAGATGTAACCTTGAAACCTGATTTCACATGTGTCAAATAGGAACGTTAAACAAATTCAACTTTGAACTTTGAACAGTTCAGATTTCTAACAATAAAAACACTTTTAATCCAAACTAAATATGCCACCATGGTTCAGCTAACACTCATTCTTTCTCCCTCTCTTTTTTGGTGAATGCTGCAGGGGGGACTGTAAGAGGATCCCAAGCGGAGATAAGTGCGACCCTGTGCTGTTTTTATGACTCCAAAAAAGAACAAAGTAGTTTTTATAGCCTTGCAGTTTGAGAGAGCTTGAAAGTGTCTTCCCCCATGTTCTCCAACAAATGCCTCTTCTTGTGGAATGTGTGCTATTGTGGGTCTGGATTTATAAGTCAGAGGGAAAAAAGTGAATGAACATGTGCAAGAGAATAGGTTCCCTCATTACAGACCACCCCGTGTGGGTTTCTTAAACACCCTGAGGGCTAGTGCACTTTGCTAGCACACTTCACAGGGACCAGGTTGCCATTTGGAACCCATGGTTTGTGGCGTGTGAGGAGACCTGTGCTGCGTTACTCTGCTGCGTTGGCAGATTGGCCCTCGGCTGGATGTCAAGACTGTGCACCAGAGCCAGCCTCGCTCTCTACTCTCCATGCGCAGTATTGGCTTGCTACAAGGTGGGCGAAAGGGCACCTCCACCTCCTGGGGTGGCCCGCGGACTGTGCACTGCCATGCTAGTGTGTTAGCGCTCCTACACAGGGTTGTGGTGTGACATCACTGCATGTGTGAGGACGTGAGAGAGATACTCATATCATCCCACTTTCCTTCAGTGTTCATTAGAAGGCACTGCAGCCGTAGCATTGGAAGAGTATAAATGTGGCTATTACAAGTCATAGCACTTAGTGCCTATTGCCTCCCCGATTAGTACCATCTTATGGTCAATGGAGGGCCAGAGGTGACAAAAGTATGGTTCTAATTGAGTATAATATGCTTATACTTTTGCTACCTCTGCCTCTGCAGTGATCACAAATGGTGGTAAAAGTACACAAATACTTTTCTCGAGTAGAAATACAGATACACTAAAAACTGGTGAAAGTGGAAGTATTAATTCAAGTTGTTGAATTAAGCAAAAGTCAAAAAGTAGAGACTCTTAAATGTGCTCGGCGCATAAAAAGTTTTACACTGGACCCACTGCGCACAAGTCTTCACAGCAGAATTGCCAAAAATTGATTTTACAGCCCAAAACTTCAAAGATTTTTGATAAATAAGGTTGTGGATTTGGATCCTGTGGTTCTATTCTTCACTGTTGGGGAATTAGCGATGCCACTAAACTAACTCCTTTTTTCAGTAGCTTATAGATATCATATCTACTTTTAAAACATTGTAGCTTTACAACAAAGTAAGGTAATAAAAATAGTGTGACAAAACGCTACATGGTTAACAAAAAACACTATTTTTAAAAAATCTTTACAAAGGCATATATATACAACTACAAGGTGTTTCTGATTATTTGTCATTGTGAATACAGTACAAAATGTGACCTCTGCATTTGACCCATCCCTGAAGGAACAGTGGGCAGCTAACGTGGGCAGTGCCCAGGGTGCAGTGCTTGGAGACGATACCTTACTCATAAGTCCTTCAGTGATACCTTTATTGGTCCTGGGATTCAAATCGGCGACCTCCTGATCATGGGGCGAATGCCCTAACCGCTTTGCCATCAGCTGATAGGCTAGTGTACCCGCATAGAGCATTCTTATTACATCACAGAACGCTGTTGGCAGCTGGATGCAGTGTCGGATGGAGTACAGGATGGAAGATGTGCCCATGGGACACATTTGGGACTACGAATGGCAAAAAGGACAGAACTTACAAATTTTGGCTGTAACTTATGTAAACAAAAAATTAAAACACTCTTTAACACTCTAAAACAGAATTAAAATGCAATTTTGATTTTGATGTTACATTGTATTAAAAAAAAAAATTTTTTTAAGCTATAATGCTACAATCTAGTTTCTCTGTAGCTTATAGTGTAGCTGTCCACAATGTTAAAACTGTATGTTGCCTGTAGCTTAGCAACTTCTAATTTGTTTAAAAGTAGCTTTGCCAAGACTGGCTGTAAATACTCAGGTAAGGTGAGGTACAAAAAGTAAATTTACTCAAAGTATAAAAGTACAAATACCTCTTAAAAACATATTTCTCAACATAACTCTTTACATTTTTACACTGGATGCATTGGAGACAGCGTTTCACTGCACATTCACTAAGAATCATTTTTAGAGCTCACAGCTTCAAACATTTTTGATAAGTAAGGCCAGGCCTGAGCCGTGTCTTGCAGATTTGATTAATCTGATCTGTTGGAAATGGTGCCTGGGTGCACTTTTGGGGGTAGTAGTACGGTATTTCTGGTCTGTTCCTTTTCCTAACCTGATTACCACAGTATTTCCTGTTTATGTTCTTGCAGCATCCAGGTTTAAAATAAAATCAGTCTTCAGGTTGAGAATATGTACATATAAATAAAACTGCACACAGATGCAGTACTCCAAAGTAATGAACCTGTTTTGAAAATGCAAGAGTAGAAAGTAATGATATTTATGTTGAAAATGTAGAAAAAGAATTAGAAAGTTTGTCAGAAAACTGAATACTCCAGTAAAGTACAGATATCTAAAAATTCTATTGAAGAACAGTAACAAAGTATTTGTACTTGGTTACCTATAACAGCAAATTTCGATTAGGATGCTTGGAGTGTGAAGTTCATAGGTCACGGCTGTGCTCACCTTCCAGAAGGATCATCATTTAACTGATGAGCATAACAGTTTGTCCCAAAACCCTGTGTGGTGACTGTAATTTTGGGGTAGCTCCCACCATTGGTCCTCTGAATAAGACCCTTAATTTTAAATTGATCCAGATAGGCTGCCCCTATCTTTAGCAAATGATAGTAATTCCTGACAGTTTTATCTGCTAAATACTGCCAAAAATCAGCTACAACCATAAACTGTTAAAAGATAACAGATTTTTTTTACATAAACGATTTTTTCACGTAGTTGACATTTAACCGCAGGGATAGGCCAAATCAAAAACAGATTTGTACATTTTTGTAAATGAAATTGCAAGCGAGACTAATACAAAAATCAGAAAGAAATAGAGACTCTCATTAAGTCCAAAATTTAGGTGGACTGCATCTGTTTGTATACACCAGCAGAGCCATACAAACGGCAGACATCCGTTACCTGACAAGCAGTTCCAAACAAAAAAATACATTCTCTCCTGCCCCATCTCATTGTTCTGTCCCTGGAGTTGTTTTGCACAGCTTTTCCCTCCCTACTTGAACCTCCATTTTCGAGCCTCGTAAGTGCAGGTCTATTCTGACCAGAACACTCCTCATCATAAAAATACAAGAAGACATAATCTAAACTATTGGTCCAGACATGCGCACGGTTTTGATTAGTGTTTAGTTAGGCGTTGCTCTGCCATGTAATCACAGGCCCATAAATGTGCAGACCTCTATCGCTTTATAGATGCAGCAGCCATGTCCAAAAAGGCAGAGCTGCTGAAAACAGCACAACAGCGGTTATAAATCTTCAATCTCGCTTAAACAAGAGAATGTGGGTGCCAAAGCAGTGTCAGTTTGACACTGCAAGGTTTACAACAAAATCTGCAAGCTATTTAATCCAACAAAAACAATATGGTTATCGAATACAATGTAAGTTAGCAATGCAGAAAGGAAGCCCTGATGCAGTGTGTCAGTGATACCATAAGCAGGAATTAGGACAGCTTTTGATCTTCCTACTCACACAGCTGTGTCCAAAATCCTGTGCAGTGTGCTTAGATCAGTGTGGTAATTTAACTCAGTTACTTTGTGCACTTATTTCATATAAGTTATGTCACCAATGAACTGCTGAACTTTTGCCCTGCTAAACTCTTGTTCATGGAACAAGAAAAAATGGCAAATCATTCCTTTAATTGTCTATTAGTAAAGGTTAGGTCATACTTCTACAATTTCTTTAATTGTTCAAAGTTATAATCACGTCTTCATGCCCCTTTGGGTTCCTATGACCTTGATAGACTGAAAAGTGCCCAACATAGTTACATAAGTTACATAATGTGCAACAACTTAGCTGCACAAAGGGCCTCTTGCATAAAGAAATTGGGTGTCTCAAAAAGCTATCATCACAGGCCCCCTGTATTTTTGGATCTAAATTTGAAGAGATGCTTTAGCAGGATTGTCAGCCTGATCTTTATTAATAAGTACTGAGTTGTAGAATTAGTTGGTCTTAATTGTACGTAAAAACTGTATTACGTCACTTATACTGAGTGGTCATTGTGGGGCAGTAACATAATGGTTAGGGTGTTTGCCCCATGATTGGAAGGTCGCTGGTTCGAATCACAGGCCAGTAAAGGTACCACTGAGGTATTAATGAGCAAGGTACCATCCCCAAGCACTGCTCCTATGGTGCTGCCCATGTCAGCTGCCTACCTGTCCTTCACAGATGGGTCAAATGCAGATTTCACATTTCGTTGTGGTGCACTGTGTGCGGTGCTGTGTTGTGTGCACAATGACAAATAATCACTCAATTTCACTTTATAACAACTTAAATATATGGCATCAGTTTGCATTTGCATCACCTACCTGGCCTCCAGTGTAGTGGTCTGGTCAATATGGTGAACTTGCTTCTACAGAATTTTGATACCCAATGCAGATCGCAGCAAAGTGACCAGTTTCAATCAGGTGAAATATTATTTAAACATCTAGGTTCTGTTGGTGTTATAAATCATGACTACTGTTCGCAAGCCAAACTTTGATGCACATTTTGAACACCATTAATTAGTCATTCTGGAAAAAAAATAACAACTCTTGAACACTCTAGAAAAATCTCTTGCGTGGTGTTGACCTAGGACCCTTGGGCATAACCCTTAACCCTAGATTGCTCCACGAAAACTGTTCCTGTAATTAGCTAATGGGAGTCACAGTGGATCAGCGCATCTGTTAAATGCCGTAAATTTAACGTGTACAAGATGAACTCCGTGGAGTTGATTTATCTCAAATTTAGCCACTAGGTGGCACTACAATTGCAGGCTCATTTGCAGATCAACCGCTCTGCAGAAACCAGCATTCCCAGTCCAAGCATTAGTCAGTCATCATATGATAATTGATTATTGATCTAATCAAGATCTTTGGCAGCCCTGGAATATTACAGTTAGGTGTGTTAGATTAGGACTGATTTTAATATCTGCAGGATGGTAGGTATGCAGTAACCACTCTTCTCCTTAATAGTCTTTCTAAAGGAGTCTTACTTCCTCTCAAGGTTTGTTCCTGTTTATCACTGGAGAAACTTTCTCTTTTAGACCTAGACCTGCTTTTTAAGGACTCGGTTATATGTAAAACAGCATCATGACGGTGTCTGTTGTCAAATATGATGTACAAATAAATTTAATTTAATTGAATCTTTTTCAACAAGGACCTGAAAATCATTTTCTTTTCAGGTTATTTTGTATATACCTTAAACCCTAAACACACCTTCTGTATCTGTATCCCATTGCACATGATCAACATTTAGTTAAAATGTCAGAGAGAAACATACCTAATACTGTAGTAGCAGTTTGTCTGATTTCTTGGGTTTCTTTAGAAGTTTTCACAAAAATTTGCCAGACACTGGGATGTCTTTTGATATCTGACACATCCCAGAAAACATTCTCCTTGTGTCAGTTAAAATTACCTGGACGTGCGTGTTAATACTTTATAATCATTGCTAAGAAATTACACATGCAATGGTCAGGTATTCATTTACCCTTTGTTTGGGTCAATTTGACAGGATGGTGTTCTGTGACATGAATAAAATGAACTTTGAACATTGTTGTTAATAAACTGGGCCATAATAATCTCTTTTAGCTCTCTCTCTCTGACTCTCTCTGTTTTGTAAAGTAATCTGTGTGTCATTAATCTCATTTGTTCAGTGTATCAGCATCATTAACATTAATTTGCAAGCTCATTAAAGCTAAACCTGTGTTGCCGTATGTGTGTGTGTGTGTGTGTGTGTGTGTACATACCCACACACATGCTTGTCTACCACTCACTGTCAGCTTACGAGTGTTGAGAAGCATCCAGAGTGAGTACACAGTAAGTACAGTGCTTTGATGCTTGTTGAGGCTTGAACCCATTACGGCTTGATTTGATTTGTTTGATGGGGCACAAAAAGGGTATAATTAGGAAAAAAATACCTGCATCTAGTGGCTGCTTGAGTGCATGCATAACTGTATAAGTTTAATGAATCATGATGGCCTTTCAAAAAGAGTGTATTATGATTATTATTATTTACAATTGCACTGGGCTTTTTTAAAGAACTGCCTACTTTATGTACACAATATGAGGTGTATGTAGGATTTTATTCACATTAATAAATGATAGCTTGTTAATTATTAGAGATGATGATCATGGTCACAATGATAATACTTTCCTTATAGTAACCTCAATGTTCAAAGTGCACAATAATTAAGATAGTGATAGTGTTGATTTGTCTTGTGGAGTGTGCCTAAAAATGTTTGGTGCCTGGAATATTGAAGTTTCAAATCCTGTGAGAACCAGAAACCTGGTGCTGATTGGGCCCTACAGCCAGGCCCTTAAGGCTCAGGTCGCTCCAGAGAGACTGTCGCTGCTATTAAGAAATGTACGTTGATCCAGATAAGAACTTCAGGTGAACGGTGTATTGGATTATATGATTTTATTGCATGGTTTCTGTGTAAGCAGCAGTTGAATCAGTAGGCACAGTTTGCAGAGGGACAGATGGACAGGGGCTTTTTTCCTCACTCCTAAAATAAAGGAGAGTGAACTTTGAACTCCTTCCCTCCTTGTGCCAGGCGTGGCCTCAGGCCGGCTTGGTTGTCATGGCAACGGTGTCACCTGAGTCGCACCGCAGGTCCGTCCAGTTACTGTGGAGATGGTGAATAATTGAAAGGGTGCGGTCCTACGACAGCAGGTGTTCTAGGAGTGTGTGTGTGTGTGTGTAAGAGACAAAGAGAGAGAAAGAAAGAGAAAGAGAGTGAGAGCGAGAGATAGAGAGAAAATCAGACAGACAGATAGGTAGACAGACAGCGAAAGAGTACTTTTTTTATCAAAAGAGAGAGACAGACAGAAGGAGAGTTAACAATAATTTGTGGAAACTTGGTGAAACATACAGGATCATGGAGAAGGACATTGACGAAGAGGACGGAACTTTCACCAACATCTCTCTGGCTGATGACTCAGGTAAGGGTCCTGCATCTGAACAGAGCTGACCTGCAACATGCCTGACCTGTGCCCTGGTGCAGCGTTTCCCAACTCTCCTCCTAAATGCATTACTTTAATGAGCTGATGAGCTACAAGAGGATCCAGAATTAGGAAACACTACTCTAGGATGAAGATTACTAGATTAGAAGGAACAGGTTCTGGGATTGCAGACAATTTTTAAAAGAAAGCGTTTTAAGTGGATTTACAGTTCAAACACTCACTGAATACAAAGGGCACATCATTAAACGCCTGTAAAGTGCATTTGTGCGTATGTTTGTGTGGGTTAAGACAGCTTGTGCAATATGGGGTGGGACATGCAGGTGTTTTTCACAAAGTGTCCAAAGTGTTTTAAATTATTTCATAATCAGATAAAATAAATGATAAAAGCACTACATAATAAAATAAATATATAATAAATCAATACATAGTTTGGAATAAAACAGTGGTAAGTGCACACACATACAAGCAAACAAACACACAGGCACACATACACACATACACACACAAACATGCTGCAAAGGAAAGAATTTGCTGACTCTTCTCATGCAAAAGCCTTGTGAAACCTTGCACTACAAGGCACAGCTTTATTGCAGCTGCAGACATGGGAACACAGGTTTTTCCTGCTCAAACTGTCACTCTGTGTGTGTGTGTCTGTTTAAGCAACAAAGACTGCTTGGCATAGCACTTACCAATATATTGGTGAATACTTATATTACATTATATTATATTTCTCTCTCTCTCTCTCTCCCTCTCTCTCACCCTCCCCCTGTCAGAGCTCATGTGGACATGAACGTGTTTATTTCATCTGACCGTGTAGCTGCGACATGCAGCCTGAATGTGTTGCATCCGCTACACAGTACGCATGCTGGTACGAGTAGTGCAGAGATATCACTGGTGTGTACACACACATACGTCAGGAAGTTGTTTTAGGGATGCTACGAATTCAAGTCATTGGGAATGATACCACCTAGCTGGGAAGTGATTATGTATTCCTAAAAATAAAAAACACTCTCCCAAGTGTAAATAGCAACTGGAGAATACAATAAAATGCTTCTTCCTAAAAGAATCTCAATGAAACATGAAAACTTCCATTTCATTTGTCCAAGAACTATTTTGTCTTGGATATCTGATGACTGATAAGCATTAAACTGCCAATAATCCAGTAAATCTGTAGAGTGAACTGAAAAAGGACAGAGCCTTCGTTAGAGATAAAGAAGACTCACAATGTGAACACAAAACTACTTAAGTCTTTTCCTGTTGGTCCACGGACTGAATTTGTGTTGGTTGTTTGTTTGTTTGTTTGTTTGTTTTTAAATTACTGTGTTAGAAAACCAAGTGTTCTCTTTGCTAAGCTATAAGGCTGTATTGGCCAGAAGCGTGTGTCCAGTAAGGCTGCTAATCCTTATTTTGACCGCAAGAGCACGTCTCCATTACGGTGAACTGAACTATTGCGTTCCTTATGAGTTCCTGACGTGAGGTTAAGTTATTTTAGCTCATTTAGGCCATCTATAATCAACAGAAACATCACAGCACAGTTTTTTATTATTATCATTTCTCATTTTTAATTAGTTCGCCCCTTCTCCCTGTCTTTAGCACACTACAGTTCGCCCGTAATTGTTTTTATTGTTTGTCTTGTAATAGACTTGCATCGTTTATTTTGTGGGTGGGCAATGGTAGTGTAACAGATAACGTCCCGTAATCGGACGTTCGCTAGTTCAAATGGACCAGTAAATGGTATCTTTAACACTGACATTAAATGAAAATGTAAGTCTTCTAAATGTAGTACAAATATTTTGGTAATTTGGTGGTTGAGAGGTGATGGATTTGAGCACCAGTTATTGGTTGGGCTGGATTCTGTCTCCAGCGCCTCCGCAAATGCCTTCAAGCACTACCACCTTTAAGCAACTGAGAAAGACACTTATCCCCCAGTTACCCCAGAGAGACTGACCCGGCACTTAGTAATAGAAGTCACATTTTTCTGCTAAATGCCAGGAACGTAAAGCAGGGAGGACTTCAAATGCGGCACAGTGGTTCTTCATGTGAATGTTTGGCTTCATTCATGTGGCGTTGCCTCCATCTGCTGGAGAAAATCGTTACACTAAAAAGACAGTGGTTTTCAAATACAAAACGCCAACCTCAGAGAGAGAGAGAGAGAGAGCGTACGATGCTGATTGACAACATTCATACACTAACAGTGGCGATTTTAATCTAAACACTGCATCCTACAACCTAGCAACTGACAAACGGTAAGAAATATTCAGACACATACGATACGATATAGTGTGATTTGAACACGGATATTCAATCCAAACATCGGCTATTTAAATCACTCGCACAGCTTAGACGGGATAGCTAGCAACGTTAGCAAGCTAGCATCATCTTTTTGCAACACAATTTGTTCATGGATATTCGCTAAAATAAAATGTATCTCGCATTTATTCTCACTTGAAGGCAAGGTCTTGTACAGGAGTAGTTTTGATTTTTACAGATTTGTAACTTGGTTATTAAAAATTAAGTTGACGCCTTGCTGTGTTGCTAAGTGATGTAGCTAGCATTAGCTCCCGAGCTACGTGGCCCGTTACTCCTAGCAATATACAGCCCATACACTAAATGGTAACTGTGATGATGTTGAACAGTTTTTTTTCTGTTACTCTTGTTGGTTTTTCTTCTTTTTAAGTCTGTGTCGTTTGATTCGAAGCAGTTATGTATTTCATGCGATTGGTCGTGTGAAGTTAAAAGAGAAAGCGACACGATTTTGGAATAAAGTTGATAGTGCAAAATATGCTTTCTGCTAACATTTTGATTAATTAGTATAGTATTTAAAGCAAAATATTTGAATATCCCAATTTAAATTAGTCAATATTATTGATTGGTTGTGATGTTTTTGTAGGGGAGTGTGTAGAAAATGTTTGAAGTCTAATTCTTTGTATTTTGAAAGTTTTTTTTAATGTAAGCCATCCATTCCTGAAAATTACAGAATAACTCTTGAATCAGAGTAAACAAACTGTCTTGAAGATAATTGACAGAAAATGAGAACTGGAATATTTTTACTTTTGTGTTATGCAGAAAAAAAGTGGCAACACACAATGATGAAGATGCTGAAACAATTCATTGTGCAGGCATATTAGAGACTGCAACCAATATGCTATACTTTTTCAAATCTGCCATCACACACAAGATAAAAGTCCCTTACCACTTTACCACGCAAATACTTGCGCTCTTTACTTTTTGTATGTGATTTTTTTTTTTGTCTGTTTTTACAGCTGAAATTGTTCCTGCAGCCTTGCGATCCACACCGGAGGACGAGTACTTTGCCATGAGCTGTGATATGGATGGTAAATACAGAATATAGACCTGGTGTTTTCCCATCCAAATCTTGTGTCATTATAAGCAGTGCTTATAGTTGGATTTATTTTGCATTTGTGTTCCTTCAAGGCGACATGGAGAATCAGGTTGAGCTGGAGGAAAAGACAAGACTCATCAACCAAGTGCTTGAGCTCCAGCACACACTTGAAGGTATCACTCATAATCTTAAAAATCACTATTCTATTTTAGGGATACAATGATTTAACATTGTTGGTCACAATACCAATCTCTCTGTTGTTACAGAGTCTTTATCGGACCGAAATCCAATAATTTATTTTGCATTTTTAAACAAAGATATAGTTTCTTTACTTTTACACATTCTTGTCTCTCTGTAAGTCCGTCATGCAGTATTATTACTTCTGGCGGGCTGTTCTGCCCGGCACGCTGACCAGACTCCAGACTCCTGACTCAGACCCACTTGTAATCATAATAGCTTTCTGAAAAGTGTAAGTGATGCACTATCACCCTTAATGACTTTCTTCCTCTCTCTCCATGTTTTTCTGTCTCTGCAAGATCTCTCGGCTCGTGTGGACGCAGTGAAAGAGGAGAACCTGAAGCTGAAATCGGAGAACCAGGTTCTGGGGCAGTACATCGAAAACCTCATGTCTGCCTCCAGTGTGTTCCAGACTACCGACACTAAGAGCAAACGGAAATAAGGCTGCATGCGGAACGCTGATCTCCCGTTCCCTGAATGGAACCTTTGTCCTTTAAATCAAAGGCCGGTACGCACAAGGGCCCGTTTACTTTCCCTAATGTTCACCTTTGCGGTGTTTCACATATGCACCCATGCACTGTACTGTGCTGAGCTCTGAATTTCTTTTTATTTATTTTGTCTCTGCATTCTGTCCATTATCATCGTGACTGCTTGTGGATGAGGCTAATTCAGACTCGACCTGCTTTCTGGGGCTGGTTCCTGGCTGTTACTGAGTATTAATGGACCCGTTCTCCATCTTTATCCGGATGTGTAGGGCACTAATGCACATTTAGATTTCTGCGCAGCTCTGTAGCTATTTGGCAGACCCTCCATATTGTTTTGGTTTTAAGAGCTGTCCCTTATCACTGATGTAGGGCGAGAGATGGAGTGAACATAGGAGAATCACTACATGTATCCTGAAGCACAGTTAAAATATATTCTCCCAAAATGTGCATGAGGTCCCATGTTTATTAATCCAAAATGACAATGCATGATACAAAAAGCTCCTATTGTTAGGGCAGGTGAATGAGCACCTGCAGTAAAGGTCATTTATGGTCAATAAAATCCCCTAAACTCTATTCCTTTATTAAATAATATCTACAGTAATATCTATAGAACAGTACTTCAGGGACAAATTGTTGGGGCAGTAAGGCATGGAAATGGAACAGCAGTGTTAGTAAAGATCTTGACATTTTTAGCTTCAACACACCCTAGGAGAAATGGGGTTGGAAATGAGACAGTGGGCAGTAAATGGATTGCTCAGCTTTTACAGTCAGAAGAATGAGAGGGGGTGCTGAGTGTTATTGATCCAGGAGAGAGCTCTGGATCCTTGGCTACATTCGATTAGTGCAGACTCTGCTGCTCTGTTGTGACCCAAACAAAACCACGAAAAGGTGATCTGAAAATTGCAAACCGATTTTTGTGTAGCCTGAGTTGTCACACATTTCATTAACTCAAAATTAACATTGATGAAAAGCAACAAATAAAAAGTCCTTCGCATTCTTCATGGCAGACTATTGCTGTAACATATTTGAATTGACCAAATGTCTAACACCCACAAAATGTGCAACTTACAGAATTCACAGCAGAAAGAAGAGTGCTACTTTGTTACAGGGAATTGTCACGTCATTTAATGTATTTTAAAATTGTACATTAACATTTTCCTTCAGGTTTATAACGTAGGGCCTGTACAAAACAAATTTAGATACTGCCGTGTGTGTAAATTGTACTATTACAATTGTCTTTATCCTTTTTGTGTTAATAAATTGTTTTGCCTTTGCATTATATTGAGTCATTTATGTTTATATACAAACTGCAGTGCAAAGCTTTTGTCCAGATGTGTTCTTTTACACAGTTTTTACTGAAACTGGTCTCGTAATTGAAAATGAAGTTGGCCTCTCTTTAAGGTGCAACTTTTTTTAACTCGTAGATGGAAGACAGATGGTCTCTGCACTGTGATCTGCATTAATGTGTGTCTGTGGTGTTGGGATTACATGCAACTTTACCACACAGGGGTAACACACTGAGGACATCTAAATTGGTGTCCCCTGCATTTATGTGATCAAACAGTTGCAAATTTCACCCCTTCATTTACAGACTTACTTTGGGGTAGGGCACAGTTTTCAATACAATGAGAGTTTATCCAAGTAACTGGAATTTTCAGGATCCTTCACATACAGTTTGTATCTATCATATGTATTTTAATAATTTAATTAATTTGAATAATTTAATAATTGTATATTTTTGGGTACATACCACACCCAAATTAAATACTGTTCAATATTCTAGTAATAGTTACGTTGTTAAAATATTTGCAGTTGGCTTTTCCAAGAGGTGAAGTTTGTTTTGTTTACATACTGATGTTTTGTATGAAATGTTTATTTTCCAACAGCAGTGTACAATTTACAAACATGTAAACAAGAAGCTGCCTTTGCCTGGCAAAACATAGGCTTAAGCCAAAAATAAACAAACAAGTAAAATATCTAAAAGCAAAAGTGGTATTTTGCTGAAATAACAGTTCTGTACCTGAAGCTTCCTCTGTCTGAGGAATCACGTTTTGTATTCTGATAGGGCTGCAGGCATACAGAACTGATTATGACCAGGTTCCCTTTGGTCCACACCTCAGCAAAATGAAAGGCTCACATCCATTCTGCTCTACTTTTTTTAAAACCTCATCAAGACACTAACGACAACCTTTATCTTGTAGAGAAGTGGGCGTAAGCCAAAATCAGTGCATCAGTATATAAATGTAGGATCTAATGAAATCTGGGAAGTATGGATAAATGTAGACTGCTATCATGTATTTAAGATATGTTCAACAATTAAAAGACAGACTAAACAAAGCCTAGTCTAAAGCTTAATACAGATTCAGCTCCCATAAATCAAACCCTCTGCCACCTAAAAACAAGAGTGGAAACTAGAAGGAAGAAAATCTTTACATCCTACAGCAAAACCAAACCAACCATCACTTCTTTAATAACATAAAAACAAAAAATATATTCAGTGTGCTTTCTAACCAATAAAGTTAAAACATAATTTAAACAGGTAGATTTGTTAATTTTAAATAAGTTAAAGAACAAAGAAGTAACCTTGAAAATGTCAGTTTTGCTTGAGATGTGTTCTATCTAGAATATTTTAGCATTTATATCACAGTACTTTACTGTTCATTGTAAAAACCTTCCTCAAAGCAACTCTTTCTAAAAATTAACAGGAAACAATACAGCAGAGGTTTGATTGGTCAGCTAAGTCAAAAGAGTAACCAATAAGAAGTAGAGCTGGACAGGAAGACTGCAATTCGAACTGGAGAGGGGGGTTTAGAGGCTTTAGGGGCAGAGCTCAAGGGAAAGGGGGCATGGCTGTAGTGACAGGACAAGGCCTGTTCACGTAGCAAAGCCAGGGGCATGCAGCATTCAGAAAGGCTTGGGAGGGCAAGAAAAATGAGAAAGAGGGAAGGAGAAATGGGAGAAAAAAAGAAGAAAGGATCTGTTTCAATCCTTTCGTACTCTTCTCTTTCTCATGGTCTGTTTATGTCCATCTTCACTGCTCTGAACTCCTTCATCAGCATCCTTCATCTGTAGGACACAAACACACACAATAAGTTTGCCTGTTCATTGTACCCGATAAAGCTGACTATAATGCTGCTTTAATGATATTTAGTGTACACCACTTCTTTTTAAAAATCTAACTGCACCTTTAACTGAATCCAGCAGTCTTACCTCATCATCTGAAGGCGTGTCATTTGACTTGCTAGCCTCCTCTTCGTCCTCTTCCTCCTCTCCTCCAGCCGCCCCACTATCGTCCTCAGTTTTGCTCTCCTTTTCTACAGAGAGAAATAGCCACAAACAGACATCGCCAAACTGTTTTCTCCTCACACACACAAATGAATTTATCCATCCAGCCACCCATCTACTGACCTGGTTCAAGATCCTTTTCATATTTTCCTTTACCATCCTGTTTGTCATTAGTCTGCTTTTCCTCTTCACCTTCTTCTTCTTCTTCTTCCTCCTCCTCCTCCTCCTCCTCCTCTACTTCTGCTTTTGGTGGGTCAATTTTCTTATAGACATAATCTTCATCTGCTTTCTACATTGTACAGAAAGAAGGGACAAAGTGTTACCCAACGCTGTGTGCAAAATGTCATTTGTATTTCCATAAATCTTTTATCAACATGAACCTGTTTTTGATAGTGGCGTTTAAGAGCCCCAAGTTTTACTATTTAAATGACAAACTATGAGAAAACAACAAACAATTAAATAACAAAAAATTCTCTAAAATATGTCACATTTTAAAAGTCTAGGCTTGGGATCTGATGCAGCTGTATGTGCAAGAATGCTCTGAATGACCACTGTATGTATGGCATGTTCTGTGACATACATTATACAGGAACATTATGGCAAAGAAAACAAACTGGATCCTGAAAAAGTTGTATGTGACCTCACCTTGGGCCAGCAGAAGAGAACAGCCAGGCCAACTGGTAAGCCCACAGTGAGGATATAAACCACCCACAACCATGGCCTCTCCTCTGCGGCTAGCGCCAGCTGACTAAACACCCCCGGCTGGGGCAGGAAGAAGAAAGAAAGACATGAAAAAGAGCATCATTTGAACATCAGTTCCCATCTTTTTCAGGCTGGCTTATGTGGCTGTCTGCATGTGTGTGTACATACGTACCTCATTAGCACTAGCCACCAGTTTTTTAAGCCCCCAGCTATCTGCTGCCCAGCGGTCTGCCACTTCTTTGTCAGCAGTGATGATGAAGTTGTCAAAGTAGATGTCAGACGTCATGGACCACAATTCCAGCCCTATGGCCCGCACGGACTCCATCTTAAATGGATGAAGATCTTCAAAATAGTCCGGATTCCCAATTTTACGAGGACTCCACACGCCCTAGACACACAAATACACAATCATAGTGAGCCATCAACTGATGTTTGACAATGTAAAATGAGTTAAAATTTAATTACCTAAGCCCATACTATCAAATAAATTATTTCACATATAGAATGTGAGAATAAAGTGTTACTTTAAACAGATGGACATCATTAGATTTCTCCACCTCCCTTATAGGTTAGTACCTGATAGTTGGGGTTGTCAATAAGTGGCGCCTTCCATTTGCCCTTGTACTTGGGGTTATTTACTGTTGGGGGTTTCCATTCCCCACAACCAGGGGCAGTCTGACATGCTGGGTTAGGCACCTGAGGAGCTTCCCACTCTCCATCCATATCCTCATCCCTGTAACAAAAAATCTGAATAATTAATTTGGAAACATAAATATACTTGCGTTTCAACATGTCAACATGCGTCTACATTTTATTGTATATTCCTTGACTGCAAACCCATAATAAATACTATGTATGTAGCTAGTGTTTCACTCTAGGTCTAAAAGGCCTGCCTATTGCATGTAGGGTACAAAATCTGGAGATTACCAATCATCTGGTTTGGTCGCTGTTGGATCAGGCATAAATTCTGGCTCATCATCCAGCCAGCCATCTGGCTTCACTGCATCAGGATCTGGAATATTTGCCGGAGCGTCTTCATCCCTAAAAACAGAAGACCGTTCAGAGTACAATACGTTGTCTCTCCCAAAATTGTTTTGCTTTCTCTTAAGAGAAATGACTGTGACCTTACCAGTCGTCAGGCTTGACTGCTTCTGGGTCAGGGATCTTTGCTCTCTCATCCCAGTCCTCTGGTTTGGAGTCTTTGGGATCATCAATCTCTTTAGGTGGGTTTACTGGTGGAACCATGTCGGTCAGTAAGCTTCCTCTGCTAACACTGGACTGGTCAATGAACATCTCATAGGTACTGTCTGGGTTCAGAACTGATAAAGATAAACAAGAATTAGTGACACAGGTTGCCATTACTATGTAATATGTCAAATATAACACAGTACACATTGTATATTTTATATATATATAATATAATCTGTGTGCAATGTGAAGTAATGTAGAAAAATTGATGGGATGCATCACAAGCGAGGTACATTATATTTGAACAGGGGGTCTAATATTTTTGTTTCTTTTTGTTATTTGATATAAATGGAAGTGATAATATATACTGATTCAACACTATCTTGTATCAATCACTGGCTTGAATTTGATTCAAATTCATATCACAGCAGACTTTGTGATATTGACAAAGACATTGAATTGTTGCCCAATGATAATTGTTAATTTACATCCCTAATATATAGAGAGTATCCATGAAATCATACACAATATGTAAAATATAAGAAAAGCACCCACCCAGAGTATAAAGGTGCGTCTTTTTGTCTGAATACACCTTTCTGAGGTCTGTGTCTGGCCGTTTGGCATGTTTCTCCTCAAAATAGCCATTTAGAGGGTTCTTATGCCTGAAGATGAAGTGCAGTTTGTAATCCTCTCCACACTTGTCTGGCCCAAACATGATACTGTATGGTGTCCGGTCATGAAACTGCTCCTGCAGGATGAGAGGAAGGTGGTTACATCTTTACCACAGTAAAGCTGAGCCTTTCATTGAGCATCCAAAAGAGTGAACACACACATACCAATTCCAGGTCAGGAGAGTCAGACAGTAACTTGATGTAAGCTCCACCACAATCAATGCCATCTTGAAAGTTCACCTCATATCTATAGACCAGAGGAGAATTTAGTTAGTAACTGTGTGAGAAAACTTAACAGAAACATGAAAACATATCAAGGTCCAGGATTAAAGCAAAAATAACCTCCACAAATGCAACACCGTTTTTACTGTTTAAACCTAATGACATAACTATATTATCTTGAAACAAAAGCTAAAAATAAACTACACATAATCTATTAAATAATGTCAATGACCTACTTGCTATGACCCTATTCTTCTATTTTAGAACAAACTGCAAGTGCACCAGGACAGGAGGTGATCCACCTCCATTAAAATCTAGCAGGCTGAACTTTAGACAATGAAAGATGTGTATCTCACTGCTGATAGGATGAGATCCTGGTAAAAAGGTATCAGTCATAATGACTAAATCCAGGGTTAGATTCCACTAAGCTTGAAGTAAGCTAACTAAGCACTAAATAACGCTTCGTGGGACAGGTCCCTGGACAAAAAAAATCTCACAGGAGATTAAGCTACAGCTTTGTTTGTACACCATAGGATCATCACTACGTGAAAAAGCTGCTGAGGCTCAAATTTCAGTGGCAGTTTTAGGTGCTGTCTATTGTGCATTATTGGTTTTGGCAGCAGCATTACACTGTGTTTAGAAGTTCTGATTAATCACCAGCATTCACTGTCTGTCAAATCTGCAAAATTTTTTTAAAAAGCCATACAGCCATTTGACATTCCAGTGTAGCAGGCAAATATCTTTTAGCCTAAAAAATACAACTACAAACATAATTTAAAATGTGGGTTGATCTGCTTAGTTGTTCTCCTCCCCCTCTCCCCAACCCCCTTTTACACAAAGCCCTTTAACTCTACCCCTACAACAGGTTACTATGGCTTCCGTAATCAAGAAATCCACTCACTGGACCACCAGTGGCCGGTCCTTGAAGATGTAAGGTTTGGTGAGTGGAGCAGCAATGGCATGATGCTTAGCCCGAGACTTCAGGACCAAACCCAGATCACCAGGAACTTTATTTTCTTTCAGAGCTTCAACCTCCCATTTACCTGAAAGTTTAGAACACACAATGTACCTGAGTTTAACCTCATATAAAAAAAAACCTCACAGAAAAGAAACACGTGATTTTATTTGAAATTACAGTCTAATATGAAATGTTGCATATCTAAAATACATGTGCCTACGTCTATATCTGAAATACATATGTACTCACCATCATACTTAGCAATATCTTCATCTGCATCTTCTTTCACTGTTTTAGATTTTATCCATCTACAGAACATTAGGAGAATACAAGTTTTAAACAAAAGGCAAGGCAAGGCAGCTTAACTGATGCTTGCAATTTAGCCCAACACATCTGAGAAAATTAAACAAACCTAAAACAATGTGTCTCACTAATCTGTCTTTTTATTAATCAATTCAAAAACATGTGTGGTGTTGTGCACAGACACTGTTCACATTTTATTCATGTTCTTTTATAAGGCTGAGTCTCTCCTTACTTGCTAAGAGATCCATCATCGAATGCCTCGGCCAAGAAAACTTCTCCGGTTGGTACAGGAGTCTTATAAATAACCTGTGTAGATCCGGGATACAAAAAATAATCGCCAACTTTATCATAAAAGACAGTTACAATGTAATCTAAATAATCAATATTATACTTTGCTCTTTTGCATGTACATATAATATGCATAAAATCAGCAGCTATTCTTTGAAGTCTGACCTGGAATGACACATTAGCATCAGCATTCACTTCACTGCTGTCTGTCTCCGAATCGGCCTCTCCATCCTCCACTTGTGCCTCCACCTCATCCTCCATGTCTTCATCCCATGACCACGTTACCATGGCAATGGAAAGCAGCAGCAGGAGACAGGTCCAGCCCCAACACAGCTTCATCTTTACCCTGGGAGATTTAAAAATGTCAGTTTAAAATGCCCAATAGCAAATCATCTCACGATGGACACTTGCAAATACGGATCACTGCACTAATTTTCCCCGTCATTAGTACACACTTTAACATTGCACATTTTACTACGACCTACTGTATTCATGACAATGTAATGTCCAATTACAACTTTTGTTTTATTTCAATCTGGAATAAAAAGAGGCTCTAGCCCTTTGACCCGGATACATTATTGATTGTGTCATGCTCATCGTTTCTTGTGCAAATTCCCTATGTGGTATATGCTGTCAGTTAGCATGGTTCTTCTAACCTACCTAATTAGTTAAAAGCCATTTTATTTATTGAATATCAATACAAATGTTACGGCTCTGAGATCATAAAAGTTCCTTGGACATCTTTCGTAGGGGTGGATCCTCAGTGTCCTTCTACAATGACCCTTTGAAATCTGACCTCCTAATCATCCCCCTACTCTTGTTGAACTCTCTTCTGCCCCTTCACCACCTTGGCTAACGTGTGGTGAGTATACTAGTGCAGAATTGCTGCTGGTTCCTCATTCAGGTTAGAGTGGCTTCATAATTATACTGTAATGTGCCATCTGTTTACAAATGCACTACATAAATGCAACATTCATTTATTCATTAAGGCCTACACATTATACTGTTCAAGAAATATCATCATAATGTGTGCAAGCGTAATAGTCACATTATAGGACTGCAATTTAAATAGCCTAGTGAGACTACTGAAATACATCTTGCTGTACCTTTTTATACAAAAGAAAAGAAAAAAAAAACCACCCAATCCTCTTATAGATTATTCAAATAAATATTAATGGATAAAGGGCAAGAAAAGGTTGTTCAGACTCAAAAATATTTTCCAAGTAAATTCAAATGTAGAGTTACATTTTATCTTCTTTTTTCTTTGTTTATTATTATTATTATTATTATTATTACTACATTTTAAAATTATGTCAATTGTTTAAGGATGCTTCCATCTTGATCTTATTTGTACAAACCGATATATCTCTATATTACAATAAAGTGAAATTTAAAGAGAAAGGCTAAAATATACTGTCATTAGTTTTTATTCGCACTGTCATCTTGAATCAAAAATATATTTATGTACAGTGGAATACTCAAATTAGTCATAAAGCCCTTAAAACACTTTCATACGTCAACGACAAAATGCAGCGTCGCCTTGAATTTAATTAGCCGGCTTACTGAGCTAGCCTCGCTAAATTACCCTTGCAGTCGCGGAGGCTAATGGCTAGGTTAGCTTTACCCAAATACGTTGGCGCTCATCCATTCGGCTATGGACACTGACCGTACAAAACTCGGGCCCGCAGAAATACATTTTGCATTTTATTTTGCTTCGTGTGTTGGGAATTGCATACAATGTCATAGAAACTAAATATAATAAATAATGCGTCTAATTAAATTTTTTAGATGAGGTAATTCGCTACTAACAGAAATGTGGCTTCCGTCCCAAACCGCAACCCGTCGTACTTAATAGTATGCAAAAATTCATGCCGGGCGGGTCCTATTTAAGCCACTACGTACTATTTTGTGCAGTTTCTGACGCAGCCCTTGTGCATAATCATGCTAACGGTCCGCACTAATTTTATACCAATATACACACCGCAATATTTATAAAATAATAAAAAATGCAAAGTTAATGTAAATGTTTCATGGGGTCGTATATTCCTTGTCTGTACTTACCGTATGCGGCTGAAAAAATATTAGTACTGAGATGTAACGTGAGATTTCAAAGCTTCGAGGCGTGCATCGAGTAACCCAGGAAATAATTGGTGAAGCCCGTGTCCGCGCCTCTACTAGCTCGGGCCTATGACGTAACTGAAGACAAGTGACGCCGCGCGACACATCCGCGTCACGTGACAGTTTGGGCGTTTTTAAGCATAGCGAGGGATTTCAAAAAGAGATCCTCTCAGTCAGTCCTGAGGAGTATCAAAATAAGAAATGTATTATCTAAATGGATCATCCAGTATCTGATGCCTTTCACTCTGTCTATATCTTTCTGTAGAGTTACTATGGCAATGTTTCTGTATTTATTTAACAGAGCAGAACAGACAGGTTACATTATTCAGTAAGAACTCAAAGTAACTTTCTGTGCATAGACAGAGAGATATTCAAAATTGTTTATTTGCTACATATAACATGTATTTAAATGATATACACAGACAGGCTGAGATAGTAACATCGTTTGGTATCATTCTTGTTAACTATTCCACTTGCCACCAAATGGAAGAATGATTACATAAAGTCTCAATAAATTAGCTATTTAATACCCTAGTATGCAATTCGACATCGGATACTCTGCCGTTCTTTATGCCATTCCAGTTTTTGGCTAGATATATTAAAATAAAAGCCATCTACTTATTTGGGTTAAAATATTGATGCAATGTTTGTAGTGTTGTGTTTAAAACATGTCTACAAACATCTTTCTTCTACTTATTAAGTATATTTGATTTATTAATGTGTAACACTGTGACCCTAAAAGCAGCTTTAAGTTGTTTTTAATGGTCTTACAACTTTACAAGAGTAAGTCCACCGAAACCCCATATGTAAAAACAGAATATGAAACCAAATATGTTAAAAATTGATTACAAATGATTCTTCATTAGGTTTATTTGTTGTACAAGAGGACATACGAGTAAATTGCAATATAATTATTTTATCTAGGCCTATAAATGAGGCATTCACCCAAGCAGCTGTCTGTCTTACTTTTTTTCATTGCTAACATGGTGATATATTTATTGCATAGTGAACTATTGGTACAGACATTTTATTTTTGCTGTGTAAAATATGTCCAGTTTGAAATTAAATCACAATAAATTCTGGAAAGTGCTGATTTGGATTTTGAAGTAATTGTAAAAATTACTGCTTTCAACAGTTTTGTATTGAAATGGCAATGACACATTCAGTATATGGTAAAAGAGGATCAGAAAAGCAATTAATCTTTGAACAGAGACGAAATGTTATATTTTTCCAAACGCACACAAGATAAAAAGTCTGATGCTATTCAGCAACATGTAATTTACATTTCTATATGCATTTTATTTGACAGGAAAGGCTGGTATGCATTCGGTCCATCCTCAGCCATCTTTCAAGTTTGCAATGAATTGAACACATCCTGTCTTATTTGAGCTAGGTTTTTTTTAGAGAGTAGTCATTGCATATTAATATCTGGCAAATGCTTTGTATACATTTACACCTTTTGTCAAATGCAAAAAGGGTAAGCGCAAAGAAAAAATTCGTGACCAAGAGCGTAAATCATTTACCCGAATGAAACCTCGTGGCTTGTGTATCTTAAACATTAAATTTTGGATGAATGTTTTGTAGCGCCGCTTTTTGTGCTGGAGAGATAAATAAATGCCAGAGTTTTTGCAAATAAAATATAATCTGATCACATTTTATTATGAGTTATACGTGCAATAAAATAAGAAAAACCTGGAACGACGAGAAACGTTACTTTCACCCACATACATCTTCCTGTGCGCCCCCTGTTGGCGGTACAGGACAACTGCAACTAAAAAAAGAGAGCTGTCAACTTGCAACTTGACCCGGAGGAGAAGTACATCGGCCATTTTGGGACAGAAAGGGGTTTTCTATCACCACGTGAGGGTGGAGGGAGTCCGAAAAAGGGGAGCAACCGAGCCGTGCGAGGATTTGAGGAACAAGAGGGCAAGATCGGGGAGACACAGCGACTTTCCTGCCCTCATTTCACATGTGCTAAAGCCGAGAAAATACTGCTGAGCGACTCTAAACCATGCCGACAGTCACCCTGCCGCCTAAAGAAAACGCTCTCTTCAAGAGGATTTTGGTGAGTTTGGGTGCAGTTGCTAGTCAAATTCCCACTTACTTGGCCGGTTTGGAGTTTCGTTAAATGTTGCCCTGTAGTTACATGGCGTCTCGGTTTATATTTAGTAATCTTTGCGACCTTGCTGTGGAAAAAACGAGGTATAACAGTAGCCAGAGCGGGTTGTGTTGCCTGTCAAATGGAGGTTAGCTTGCTAGCTAGCTAACGTGTTGTGAATTTGTGAACAATCCTTATTGTGCCTGTACACTAAGACTGCTTTTGCATTTGACTAAGAGAGTATTTTATTTCTTTAATTAGCAAAAGCGTTACAATTAATAACGTTACTCTAGGTGCACGCCGGTTTTACAGCTAACTCGACGATCTCGTGCGCGTCTGTCACCAAACCGGCTAACGCCGCTTTTGCTAACAGTCTCCATTAGTTTCTATTCGTCTTTAGCTGTGTTAGCTTCTTTGAACCGAGGGCACCTTTAATGTTTGCAAAAGATTCCCATTAGCTTTTATTAGCCGTTAGCTGTGTTAGTGCCCAAGTTACCAGTGGTTTTCTTTAGCTGCTAGATGTATTAGCGTACAAGTTCCCATTAGCTTTCGTTAGCGTTTAGCCGCGTTAGATCCGTTGGGCGGAGTGGCCCTTTAAAGAGGCTTAGCTGGCGTTGACTGGCGTGCGTATTAGCTTGGCTAACGTTGATTTCGTTTAGCTAGTCAGGCTTTCAGCTAATGTTATCTCAAGTGATGTTATCTAAATGCATTTAAGTTGCTTACTTCAGTGTCTGAGTGCAATTTATACTTTATAATTGCTGTATAGCATATTTTACTAATTAGTCAGTACTTAATTTCAGCAGCGGTTGTCAGCGTGCTCGGTCACTTAAAGCTTGCTAATAATCAGCTAGTGAGCTAGTAATGCGTTAGCATTTAATTTTACAGTATTTATGCCACAGTGTCTGGACTAGCAGGATAAATTTTACATGAAATATTATAGGAGGGGAGGAGGATTAATGAGAAAAGATTCAGACGTCGCTTTATGTTCGCTATATTTGTGTTAAAGAAGCGGCTAAAGTTAGCATCAAGCTAATGTTTCGGCAACCTTACCAAACCCGGCCTGCTAGTAGGACGTGAGTTCACCATCACTTGACGTTTGCCAAAGACGCTGTTGCGGTGTAGCCGTGTACTTATGTATTGTTTTTAGAATAATTTTGTCATTACTTCTCTTTATGAGCAATGTTTGGTTGTTCAACTGGTGCAAAAAAATGATTTTAAGTTTTAATATGAGCGAGATGTAGTTACTTGCCCAGTACTTACTCGCCCTGACATGTTTGGACAGTGACACTCTCACTGATGAAACCAGCCAACTATTTATAAAATATGTGACGCTGCAGCCTAAAGCTACTTATATGTATTTGACTGTGTATGGTTAGTTAATGTATTTATTTGAGGCTCTAGATAGGATATTTCTTTTAAGATATACTTTATTAAATGTTCAACAGAAAACCCAGTATTGATAGTCCATATTACATCGTTGGTAAACCCCATGGTGAATTAGGACTTGTCAAAATTCAAACTTAAGTGCTGTTGTTTACTTCAACTAAGTCTTAAAATAGAAAGCTGGTTCTGTATTGCTGAGAGAAATAACTAGAACTATTTGCAAAGAATATTTCCTTCGGTTGCTAATTTCTTCCTGTAATGCATTGGTTTCACGTTTGAACATTTACACGTTTTAACGGATAGTATTCTGTAAACTGCACAATGTTGGAAAATTGGAATAAGCATTTAATTATAGAATATTTAAATGTTAAACCTAAACCTATATATTTAACCAAATGACTTGAATAGCAATATTGGAAATAATGATAATGTCTGGCTTGGCTGAGTGTCTGCGATAACAAAAATTAATAGTATTGGTATTAGGACCTAAAGAGTGTGTGTTTGTGTGTAGCCATGTAGCACTTACAAACAAGCTCTTTTCATTTTAAGATCTTCAGGCTGTAAGTGCAATTCATTGATTGTAGAACAGCTGCAGTAGACAATAGTGTTAGATGTAATGATGTAATATGAACATCTACAAATGGCAAAGTCTGACAAGCAGTGAAGTTTGATTTGTTCTGTTTAGCATGCTGATTTTCAGTGAAGTCTTGCTGAAACATGAATCCAGAATCCATTGCGTTTTCTGTTCAATTTCTCAACACAGTGAATTTAATAATTAAGTTACACAGCCTAATGCACTGTGAAACGTCTTAAGAAGGTTAGAAAAGCAGAAAAAGTCATGTTTCCCTTTTGAAGTAGTCCTGTGGCCCCTCAGATGAGGAGAATATGCCTGTGGCCTTCATATGGCCTGTGTTATGCATTAGGTTCTCAGTAAGTCTTACTGCAGCATATAATCTCACTGGAGCACCCTCATCAGTTTTAGCAGTGATTCCCACTCCGGTCAGTGTGGATCCCCGGATGGTTCATATTTTTTGCACTATGCCAGTTAAATACCTGTATAGTTGGACTGAATCTACCAAGTATGTGGTCTGTTGGGGAGATTCCTGAGGATGTAATTGGGGAAACACTTGTCTTTATGATGAATTTGCTCACACAGGGTCAGTTATTGGTATTGTAATATACACATTGCAATTCTTGGCAAATATTGACATGTAAAGTTTGTTTGTTTTTTTAAATTCCTCAACAATTACTTATGTTCAGTCAATTTTCTTCTTGTTCTTTCTTTTTTAGAGATGTTATGAACACAAGCAGTACAGAAATGGGCTGAAATTTTGCAAGCAAATATTGTCAAATCCGAAGTTCGCTGAGCATGGAGGTAAGACAAAATGCCACACTAAACAGTTTGGGTGTGTGTGTATATATGTCTTGATGTGAGTATCTAAGTCTGTTTCACTGCCTGAGGAATACATACAGTTCCTGTTTCACACATTCTTTACTGTGTTTGCAATTTCGACAAAATCAGTTATTTAGTGTGGATGCTAATGATACTGGATTTAAGTTACAGAATCTTATCTTCTCATGTTGTAGGTTATTGTCAGCAAAATATACCCTATAGTGTGTAGTTGCAAGCTTTATTTTTGTCACATTGGTGCTACTCAAATGAAAACCTAGAAATAGAGTGTAGCTGCTTTAAGGAGTATCTAGAATTCTCAGTAAATAAAAAGTGTCAAACTACTCAGCATATTAGTGGATCATATGTATGCTCTAGATCAATAACCGTATGATCTGTGTTGTATTGAGATCCTGAATAATAAATTAAACAATGTCCTGACAATTGAAATGCTCAATTAAAATAAACTTAAGCTTTATAGTGTAATATGTTGTTTGTTTGTTTATTAAAAAAATAGATTTCTGGAAGTGAGCACAGACACTAGTTTAATTTAATGTGATCAAAAAGGCAATATTGAAGATGGCATTGAGCTTTTCTGTGTTCAAAATAGGTTGTATTATGGTGTTAAAAATGGTTTTAAAATAATTGTGTATTACATTTTGTGATCTCACAGAGACGCTGGCAATGAAAGGGCTGACATTGAACTGCTTGGGCAAGAAAGAAGAAGCCTATGAGCTTGTCCGCAGAGGTCTCCGAAACGACCTGAAGAGTCATGTCTGTATCCTTACCCAACGCACATAAACACATCCTAAAGAGACTTCCATGTGCTAATCCTGTTATCATGAGCAAAAGATTACAAATGCATGATGCACTGTACAGGTGTGTTTGAGGGTGAGAAAGTGTGTGTGTTTAAGTCAGTGTGAGAGAAGCCCTTTCTCTCATGCAGCGACTGTGGATGATGGAACTGGGCCAAGATTCCTGCCCTGTGCCTGACTCTGATCTGTACTGACACCGGCAGCCGATAGCACACATACATCCACATGTGCGCATTCATACACACACAATGTCCTGTAGCAGATTATTTTGTTCCCGCAGAGTAAAGATACATGTCACTCGCATTTAAAATAACTCAATTGGAGTGATGCATTTAGAGCAGACGTCTGTTTTCAGTGCTTGTTTACATCATGTCACTTTATGGAGCAATGCTTTGTAAGTCAGGCTTCGGCACAGTGGCTTGTGTCTGTTATGAGTCCCAGGGCAGGATGTTAGCAGGCCTTAACACAAGTCCCCAGGCTGGCACGTGTACGGACTGCTGCAGCGCTCCGATAAGAAGTACGATGAGGCCATTAAGTGCTATAGGAACGCTCTGAAATGGGACAAGGACAATCTGCAGATCCTCCGAGACCTCTCCCTGCTGCAGATCCAAATGAGGGACCTGGAGGGCTACCGGGTGAGCTAGAGTGGATATGTGTGCTAGTGCAGACCCCTCTATTCTGCAGGATCTAGTTGGAGTAATCCTCCAGTAAGACTAAAAGACACTGGTTGATTAGGGTGGCAGACTAAGCTGTCATTATCTTTTATTAATTAAAGTGAAAGTGAATGATTATTTGTCATTGTGAACGCACCACAGCATGCAGTGCACTACAGCGAAATGTGACCTCTTAATTTGACCCATCCATGAAGAAGCAGTGGGCAGCTGACATGGCCAGTGCCCGGGAGCAGTGCTCGGGGAAGGCACCTTGTTCATGAGTACCTTTTCTGGTAGGGGATATGAACCGGCAACATTTAGATCATGGGGCGCAAACTCCCTATCTTTTACGCTACAGACTAAATGTAGTAGATTAAATTATTTTAAGACTGATTAAATGTGAATAGATGTGTTAATATCCCACTTGTTTTTGTTTGCTTAATGTAACTTGCTTTGAACAAAAGCATGAACTAAGTGTAATGTGAACTTGAAAGCTTTACACAAGAGTAGACAAATGTTTGGTCCAGAGGCAAACATAAACAAATTTCAACAATATCTCCCCTTACGTGAGAAACTTTACATTATTGTGCGTCCAAACTTCTTAAAATCATAACCTGGAGCCACGTCGTCTTGTCTCTCTATGTATCTGTACAGTATACAGCAGAGATGACAAAGTTGACTTTGACTTTGACTTAAAATCATGGATCTCTTATGTGATGAAGAGCAGCCGTTAACTCTCTCCAAACCCTGTTGATGCTGGCACTTTTGTCACTTGCAGCTGAATGTAAATTAATTGCACATGCCAGAGTTGATGTCTGTCAACTTAGATGTTACTTGAGAAATCTTTGTTAAGCTATAAGATGGGCTAACTTTGGATAACCCTGCTTTACACTCAACATTTTTGTTTGGCTGTTGTTGAAAAGAGTAAGACACTGAACATATCTTTGCTTGTGCACATCTAGGAGACCCGGTACCAGCTGTTGCAGTTGAGACCTGCCCAGCGGGCATCATGGATTGGCTATGCCATCGCATACCACCTACTAGAAGACTATGAGATGGCTGCCAAGATCATTGAGGAGTTTCGGAAAACGCAACAGGTACATGCTGCTGAGCAAATCTTATTTAAAAGAACCTGTAGTATTTCAGTTCTAATATGGTAATAAATGGGTGAAGACCATCACCTGAAGTAGTATAGGAATTCCGAGCCTAAGACTTGATCAGTTACTCATGAGAACCTTGAAAGAATCGAGAGTGAGTGGGTGTGGATGAAAGGCAACAGGCATGGCAATGAGAAGAGTAATGGGTGTGGTAGAATGAGCATTGTATGGTCTATAACCTGCACGTTGCCATAGCAAGTTGCCCAGCAGCGTGGCTCAACCGCACTGCCAAAAGCGTTCCAACTTCCTGTCTTTGTCCCAGCATGCACTTCCACTTACACAGGAAGCTGTGGGTTGGCACGCACCAAAGTGCTGAAATGACATTAAAACAAGCTTTATTTTAACCTGTGGTATTATGGCATTCCTCTATTGCAAGAAATGATTTTTCATTGTTTATTGTTAAAATGAATGAGAAAAAGAGAGAAAGAGAATTATTTGGGTTCTAACTATAGCTAGCTCTTAACTTGAGGTACTGCCTTAAGACTGTTGGAGAAGGATGCTGTCCAAATTTTGAGAGAGTTCTATAAGATATGGGATTATTCTTATGAAATAAGAATGAAATAAGAATTTCGTGTGAAATGTATAATCTTTCCTCCTTTCCGTTTATTATCCGTCTATTGCTTCAGACCTCCCCAGATAAAGTGGATTATGAGTACAGTGAGTTGCTGCTGTATCAAAATCAAGTTCTGAGAGAGGCTGGGCTGCTCAAAGAGGCCCTGGAACATCTCACCACATACGAGAAGCAGATCTGTGACAAGCTGGCTGTGGAAGAAACCAGAGGTAATAACATACTCAGAAGTGTGCAGGACCGCTATTCCTCATGAAGCATAGCTTTAATAGTTTTCTTACCTGATATAATTGGTTGAGAACGTCTCAGGATGATGGTCAGATTTGAGGGTCACAATTGTTTTTCCATGAAGACATCAGTGTCTTTTACACACACTGTCCAGATGTTGCCACGGAGTAACGATTGTGTGTTTTGTGTAGGGGAGTTGCTGCTGAGTTTGGGGAGGTTCGAGGAGGCAGCAGATGTATACCGGCGGTTACAAGAGAGAAACCCAGAGAACTGGTTGTACTACCATGGCCTGGAAAAAGCCCTTAAACCTGGTACTGTCATTTAAAGGAACACTCCACTTTTTTTAAAAAATAGGCTCATATTCCAACTCCCCTAGAGTTACATAGATGTGTTTTACCGTTTTTGAAGCGTAATATCATTGCGCCTGCTGCACCCAGGTACGGCAGCAAAATTCCTTGATTGTTACGCCGGAATGAGAGTATAGTTCCTAGCCATATCGGCCTACAAAATCGCAGCTTTTCATTTTCTGCCAGTCTTAGTACACAATGCAACTACAGAAGAGTCAAGTTTTAAATAGGAAAAATATCGAAACTCTTTAGTCATTTTATAGTGAGATGCTAATGGTCTAATCGGATTCAATGATTTATGCTAAGCTATGCTAAAAGCGCTACCGCCAGACCCGGCAATCGGCTGAATGGATTCAAAAACGGTCAAACACATCTATATAACTCTAGGGGAGTTGGAAAATGAGCCTATTTTCAAAAAAGTGGAGTGTTCCTTTAACAAACGAGAGCCATGTAAAGCAGCATAAGCATACTATCTCTGACTTAACTGTGTGTGTGTTACAGCCACTACTGAGGAGAAGCTGAAGATCTATGAGGAGGCCTGGGTGAAGTATCCAAAAGGCTTGGTGCCTCGCAGGCTTCCACTTAACTTCCTTTCTGGTAAGCAAAAAGGCTGGTTTTCCAGAATTATTGTCTGACAAAAAACACTGTGGGCTTTCCTTAAAAACAGACATTGTCTTGCTTAGGTGAGAAGTTTCGGGAGTGCCTAGATAAGTATTTAAGGATGAACTTCAGTAAAGGTTGTCCTCCTGTTTTTACTACACTCAAGTCACTCTACCATGACAAAGACAAGGTGAGGAGCTAGTCATGCGTGAGAACTTTGCACAAGTCAGGAACATGCCTACATGGGCAGTTCTAAAAATGGAAGTCTGAAATGGGATGACTGAATGAAATGCAATTCTCATTGATGTATTTTTTGCAGGTGGCAATAATTGAAGAATTAGTAGTAGGTTATGAAACATCTTTAAATAGCTGCAGAATGTTCAATCAAAATGGTAAGTTGTTCTAAATACTGCTTCACTACTTTTTCAGTATTTCGATTTCCATATGACTTCCACATTTTGTCTGGATCTGACTGGCTGTTTTGCTTGTCAATAACAGATGATGGGAAGGAGGAACCGCCTACCACGTTACTGTGGGTGCAGTACTTCCTGGCGCAGCATTATGATCAGATCGGCCAGCAGACACTGGCTCTCGAGTATATAAATGCTGCAATAGAAAGCACGCCGACACTTATTGAACTTTTCTTAGTTAAAGCTAAGATATATAAGGTATCTAAAATACCCACCCACACATCTTTGTACTAATTTTTCTATTTACCGTATTTTTTGTCAAAAAGGGGATTTTCCTCTTTGTCTTGCCATTGTAACGATCTTCCATTGAAAGCAGTCTTAAGTTCTCTAACCACCATAGCAGAATTCTTATAAAGTAGTAAAATGTATAGTCTTTTCTGTGTAAGTAAATCTAGATGCTCTTTGTCTCGGTGTCCTGTGAATTCTGACCTCTCCCCTCCCTTCATCTTGCGCCCGCAGCATTCTGGGAACATTCGGGAGGCAGCACGCTGGATGGACGAGGCCCAGGCGCTGGACACTGCAGACCGCTTCATTAACTCAAAATGTGCAAAGTACCTTCTTAAAGCAGGACTGGTTAAAGAGGCAGAGGAGATGTGCTCCAAGTTCACACGGGTGAGCAAAAAAAGACTTTTGTGTATATATAAAACTTTTAATTTGTAGACAAAATAAAAGTTTAGAGAACTTACATATCTGTAAAATTTCTAGTTATTGTAATTTTGGGGAAGTTGTTAGTGTGAATCATTTGTTTTGATGTTTGAGGAAATTCCATCATTAAGGGGATTTTTCAAAACAAACGAAAAAGGGTCTTCTCTCTTCCTCTCACTCCTCCAGGAGGGGGCGTCTGCAGTGGAGAACCTGAACGAGATGCAGTGTATGTGGTTTCAGACTGAGTGTGCACTGGCTTATAAATCCATGAAGAAATACGGAGATGCACTCAAAAAATGTCATGAGATTGAGAGGGTGAGTTAATACTGAATAAATAATTAGCAGTTACTCTCACGTCTTTGCTGAAGTTCCCTGTAAACTGACACCTTGACATTTACTGGCTAAACTGAACATTCTGCCTTTTCACCCACTGTAGCACTTTGTGGAGATAACGGATGATCAGTTTGACTTCCATACCTACTGCATGCGAAAGATGACGCTCCGCTCTTACGTAGACCTGTTAAAGCTCGAAGATGTGTTGCGCATGCACCCATTCTACTTTAAAGCCGCAAATACCGCCATCCAGACCTACCTCAACCTTCACGACAACCCACTCACCGACGACAGCAAAGAGCTGCAGGCTGATACTGGTAACAGAATACACTCACAAAAAGTCTTAACACTAGTGTACTTTCTATATGGAACACATGTTAATGCCAACTGTCAAGTGATCACTTACCACTTGTGTGTCTTATCAGGGAATCTTTCAGACAAAGAGCTAAAGAAACTGCGAAATAAACAGCGGCGGGCACAGAAGAAAGCTCAGCTGGAGGAAGAAAAGAAGAATGCTGAGAAAGAGAAACAACTGAAAAACCAGAAGAAGAAAAAAGAGGATGATGACGAAGAGATTGGAGGACCTAAAGAGGAACTCATACCAGAGAAACTGGCCAAGGTGTGTGTGTCTCTGTGTATATGTGTGTTTTTTCTATAGAGAACAGCTAAAGGGGAACTTGGCTATCTGCTGAATCCATGTTTCAGATCCACACCTTTTTCTTTCTGTTTCTAGGTGGAAAATCCATTAGATGAGGCTGTGAAATTCCTGATCCCATTGAAAAACCTGGTGAAGAATAAGATAGAAACTCACCTTCTGGCCTTCGAGATCTACTTTAGAAAAGGTGAAAACACGGAAATTGTTTACAATTTTCATGTTATTTCTGATGATTTTTAAATTTAATACCATTATTTCATTACTTCTCTTTCAGATAAGTTCTTGTTAATGTTACAGTCTGTGAAGAGGGCCTACACCATAGACGCTGATCATCCCTGGCTTCACCAGTGTCTTGTGCGTTTCTTTAAAAGAGGTGAGTTTTTCATGCATTATTTATACCCGTAAGCTCTTTTTTGCACTTGCATTTGGGTTTGTGCGTAAATTAGCTCGACTTGGTAAGATCTCTCTTTTTTTTTTTCTTCCAGTTTCGGAGGCTAAAGATCTGCCAGAACCCGTCCGCACGGTTCTGAAGCAGGAAATCTCTCGGTTGTTTGGTGACAGCAATGCCAAAAGCTTTAACCAGGCTTTCCTCAGCAAGCACTCTGACTCTATCCCTCACCGATTAGCAGGTACTCATACTTGCTGATTGTTTCATGCTGTGTACACACAAATGTACTATGATACTGATTTGTGATTTCTCTTTGTCTCTGCCATCTTCCGCTTCAGCTGCCAAAATGATGTACTACTTAGACTCGACAACACAGAAAAAGGCAGTGGAATTGGCTGCAGCACTGGATGAGTCTCTTAATAATAGGAGCATTCAGGTAACACAAAAAAATCTGTAGGTCTAATGGTGCCTTTTGCTTTCATATGAAGCTGAACTAAAAAGGAACTGTCATTATTATTCAAGTATAGGACTGTGTGTGACAGCAGTCTTACCAGGGCAGTCTCATTTTCTGTTCAGCCTCATCAGCATTTCTCTATTTTCTTACAACAGAAACCAAGAGCAAGTTCAGCAGGATGCATTTCATCACCAAATTATTAAACTAAATTTGGTAATATTAAGACTGTGTGTATACTAGAATTGTCTTTATTTATATTATGATCAAATGTAAAATGTTATATTAGAACTCTCCTAGTCTGCAACAGAATGATACTCACATTAATAAGACGGTTGTTCTTGAGGTGCCATGAGAAAGATATCAGGTCATCTCTTGAAAAGCAGAAGCATCCCTTGATTCAGTGGCATTACAAACAATGATAAAAAGTATCATGCATATTCAGCTCTTCTGTGGTGACTTTTCACCCTAAATGTGGAAACATTTTGCAAAAAAATCTTTGAAAAACAGTCAGTTTAAAAGCAGTAGGGAATAACAGTGCACCATATGAAATGCATAATACTAGTCTAAATAATTTCTTCACATATCTTGCTGTCCAGCAAGAAAACATTAAACAAGTAATATGCTCAGCAAAGCTGAATTAAAAGCACAGTTCACTGTTTAGTGATGAAATAATTTTAATTTATTGAAATACCAGAAACAGCCCAGAACCTACTTTCCTTCCTTTCCGATTGCTCACTGACTGTACGTCATGACGGGCAGTAAATAGGCACATGTGACGAGATCCTGAAATTGAGGACGCAGACCTATACAAGCAGTTAACCTGTCGTGTCTTGGCATCAGCTCAAAATAATCCCAGCTTGCTTTCATCTTCCTGCTCAGATCTGCACAGAGGTGTTGGAAAGCCTGCGTGATGGCAGCCTTGGGAGTGCTACAGAGGTGGCGGAATCGTACCGAGCGGAGTGTCATAAGGTCTACCCCTACACGCTGGCCTTCATGCCTCCTGGCTATGAGGAAAACATGAAGATTGCCATCAACGGTGACCTCTCCACGGAAACGGAGGAGTTAGCCAATGACATGTGAACACCCGAATGGGGCGGGACTGAGGGAGGAGGGGATGGAACAGGTCGCGGGGCAGTGGCGCCATTTTTTTCTTTTGTTTTGTTTTTTTAAACACCCAAAACGGTTACATTTGTTGACGTGTATCCGTGCTGAACTTCCTGCGTTCCCTCCACCCCCGGAAATCACAATCAGGACCGAGCGGTGATGGTGGCGTCTAAGGAGGAGGAGTTATTGAAAGGAGGGGTGGAAAATAGTGAAGAATAAAATGGCCATTTTACTTTTTTTAAACCTTGCTGACGACTACTGTCTAACTGAAAAATAGACAACACGCAAACACCTTGTACTGAATTTTGTCTTCGAGAGTGGCGGGCTACACAGTGTGTTCAAAGGAAAAAGCAAATCCTATAGTTCATCACCCAAACCCATCTTCCCCCTCCCTGTTTTAAAGAGTAATTTATATGAAAAATAAAAAACGGCATAAAACAAGTTCTCGAGTGTTTGGAGAGCAGTACTGTGGTCTGTGTTGGTGTGACAGAAAACTTGGAAATACAGTATGTTGCAAACTGGGGATGGGGTGGAAATTTTGGCATGTGGGTGTTTGAGGAAGGGGTGTGCTTTAACGAAAGAAGTGGAGCCTGAGAGTGCCTGGTGCATGCAGTTTGTTAAAACTGATCCAAACCTAGTTTTCTTTTATTTGTAGAGTGGGGTTTGGCAAACAAACCTTAACATCTGTGTTTTCACCCACATCCCTTCTGACCAGGGGAATCATGGATTGTCCTACATTTTCTACCTGCTGTTAGTGAAAGAATTA